>CM054060.1:274599586-275001768 GCA_028641055.1 Alopecurus myosuroides
TGCGATTACTGGGAATGAAGGCGAAGGGGCGAGGGAGCGAAGTGGAGTCGCGGAGATAGGGGCCTTCCCGGGCGATTCCTCTAAGGAATTATCCTTGGAGGTAGCCTCGTTATCGTCCTCTACCCGACGACGCTTGCAACGACGTAGGCCGCCATTCGAGCCCTCTGCGTCATCCGAAGAATCGTCATCGGAGCTCGAGGAAGCATTGGCTACACTGGTATCGGCTAAGTCGTCCAGATGACTCGCCAATAACTCCGAGGCCTCTTCTCCCACAACTGGCGGATAGCAGTTCGCCACCGCTAAGCTCTACAAAAACGGAAGAGGGAGGCAAGAAAAAATTCAGTCGACCAAAGGCTCAAAGCAAAAAAGTAAATAATGACGAGTGGAAAGGATAAAGCTAACCTCGGCTGGTGGGGGTTTCGAAGCGTCGAAAGCTTCGACTGAGCAGTCAGGGAAGTTCTCCCCAACCTTCAAGCTGGTGACAGCCGCGATTTTTTCTCGAACTCAGCGTTCGAAAGTTCCTCGCGACTCACTCGGCTAGGATCTTCAGCGCCTTGGTATTCCCACATGGTGGGAGGCCTTTGTTGCAGCGGCTGGATCCTGCGCTTCAGAAAAATACTCGCCAGGTGCAGCCCGTTGAGTACCACACCGGCGGTTTGATCCCGGAGAGCAGACACTCTTGCGAGTAGGGGCGTGACGACCTGGGTTTCTTCGGCTGACAGCTTGTGCGCCCAAGACTTCCGCCTCTTCAAAACAGCGAACGGGTGGAACTCCACGAGCCCACCCGAGCTGTTGTCGATGACGTAGAACCACCTCTTCCGCCAGCTTTGGGCGGAGTCGACAAAGTGCATGTTGAAGTAGCTGCTCTCCAGTCACGCCTGGATCCCGAAGCCACCTGTGCGCAGCGGCTCGCCAGGCTTGGAGTCCACCCGCGATTTCTCGCGGAAGATGCGAACTTTGAAGAGGGCCTTCCACAGCGCCCAATGAGGGCGAATGCCAAGAAAGCATTCGCAGAACACGATGAAGCACGAAATGTGCTGCACCGCATTCGGAGGAAGATCGTGAAGCTGTATGCCATAGACATACAGCAACCCGAGGAAAAAAAGGATGGAGAGGGAAAGAAAGACCCCGAGACACATGGTCCGCAAAGACCACGCGCTCGTTCGATTGCTGGTTTGTTACCTCCTCTTTCTTCCCGAGGCGCACCCGCTTCTCAGATTCATCCGGCAGCAGCCCCTCCCGCTGCATCTCCTTGATGCTCTTCGCGGTGGTGTTGGGGGAGCGCCAGTCGCCGGCCCGAGGCGCCGGTTGCGCGGAAACGTCTCCGGATGCAGAAGCGGCGGCACCCCGTCTTTTGCCTCCGGCCATGGCTAACAACACGAGCTCGAGCGCGAGGAGGAAGATGAGTACGAGGAAGACGATAGTTGAAGACGAAGGCTGGGAAATTTTTACCGCAGCACTAAGTCCCGTATTTATACACGGAGCGGATCAATCTCAGCCACTCGATGCGCTACGTGGCACGTATCGCAGCCACCACGTGTGAAGATGAAACGAAGGGGCGGCAAACGCTGTTCTGTGCCACGATCTTAACATAAGATCGTGCGCATTTACTGCGCAGTTCGCGTAAAAACCGGGAACGACGTCTCGTTTCCCGGTCAAAAAGCTGACCAGGTGGGCCAGCCATCTGCTACCACTCCGTCACGTCCCATCGAGAGGAGAGGAGTGCGCCATGACGTCATGGCATACATCATCAAGATCAAGATCTTTCGATTGGAAGTTCAAACGCGAAAATATCTTCGTACGAACAACAATTCCTTCGGATAAAAGCAACTTTTTTATGAACAATTCATGGAACAGAACCTCTTCAAACAAGAGAAAAATGCCCTATACACGAAAACTCTTTCGTATGGGCACAATATTCCAAACATGAAAAACTCTTTCATAAGGACCTAACTTTTCCTCGGCACGAAATTTTTTCCGTGTGGAACTCAAAACGAATCGATCGAGTAGGAGGAACCTACCTCTTTTATACATGATATTCTTACATCATAAAAACCTGGATTGTTCAGCCGACTAGGCACATCCAGATGCCATATTCTTCGAATATGAAGGTAAGACCCAAAAAGATCTCTCTTTAGGGCCTGGAATCGCACTCGAAAGCTGCGTCCTCCGGTATAATTCCGTGTCAACAACACGAAGAAAAATCCTAGCGGACGCGCCAGGTACCCCCATAGGTTAAGTTCGACTCGATAAGTCCACAACGGCCCAGTCGCAACAATCACCTTATCGGGTTCGAGTCGGAGGTCTCGAATCTGTGTAGGCCAGGAATGTTTTTGCCCTAGTCGCAATTAATTGGCCCTGATCTCTCGGGAGAGCCAAGCTACTGTGCCACATCCTTCTGCAATAAAAGCCACAAAAACAGGCACTTATGTTGCTCGATACTCGAGCATGAAGACTCATGACACAGGGAACACACCCTTTAAAAACAAAAAGCTGATCAAGAAAGGTTTGACCGTCTACTCGACTGGAAAAAATCCCACTCGGGCAAACGCTCGGGGGCTACTGACGAAGATATGGATTCTGGACCTTGCGGATAAGGACACCCCATCTCAGGCCCAAGGTTAAGGCCCAAGAAGAGGCGCCCTTGGAATGCTCCGGAAGGCCCATGTAAAGCCCACCCGCAATGACTTGCGGATTAAGCTAGGAAACTTGTAACCGACCTAGCTAGAGTTCGAGTCCTCTCCGGGTAAAACTCGAGACATGGCCATCTATATAAGGCCAGGAGAGCCCCCAGGAGAGGACCAAGCAATAACCGCACGACCCAAAAGCCTTGAACTCGAGACCTACTCTCGATTTGAGCATCACCATTGTAACCGATTTAATCTTCAATACAGATCGACAAGAGGCAGGAGTAAGGGTTTTACCTCTACGAGGGCCCCGAACCTGGGTAAATCTCGCCCCCTGTCTAGCCGACGATTCCACCAGCGCTCATGGGTTCTCCTAATCGAAACCCGATAGGTTCACCGAAGGGATTTGTTGAGTTAGGGATTCGACACATACCATGACAAGAGGATTTTGAGGTCCAGCTCAAAAGTTGTTATTTCCAAAATAATATAATTGAGGTAAAACACATGAGTAACATAGTCCCCTCTTATTGTTTTTGCAAAAGAAGGAAGTGAGAAGGATATTTTGAAACACTTGCAAAAACATCTTGGTTGAAAACAGGTTGAAGATGATTAGCTCCAAAATACTTTTGGAAATTATCTTTTGTTTTCTCGAAACTTGGCCTTTGGGTTTCTTCTAAAATCAAAACATTTTCAAAAAGGTTTTTGCCAAAAGATTGTGATGGATGAAGATGATAAGCTTTCTTGTCATGACTTGATCACAAGGGTTGTGTTTTAAGAAAGTTATGGTCATTGGTTTTAATGTCAGGTGTTAACAAACACATACACAAACACATACAACAAGCAAATAGAAAAGAAACACAAGCATCAGTCAAACATATTAAAAAGTTTTTGTTGGCCCTGATTTTTGGGTTATTGAAAACAAGTTTTTTCCTGTCTTCCAAAAATTGGGCTGTTACACATTGTCATTGCCTATTAGATGAAGTTATTATATTTCCTATGAATTCCATGAGTCTGCAGCAAAAACATTCACGTGTGGCAACTTCGTGATCTGAATTTCACGCTTCGCAACTTGGTGACCAAAATGCACATTATCGACAACGACAGGTTGGTGTACTAAAGGTGGTCTTTACTCTTTTGTTGGGTGTTGGTGCTGGTGGCTAGACAGCCTAGACTTGTATATATCGATGGTGGTACGCGCGTAAAAACGATGGAATGCTGGCGGTTGTTCATTGCAATAACGGAACCCGGACCCTCTTCTCAGGGTGCCGTATAAAAAAAATATGTCCCAAATTTTAGTCCTTTACCACATAGAACCATTTGTCAGGTTACAATTGACAAAAAGTTGCAGTCCGGGTCATCCTTAGGTCCCCCCATGACACACAAAAAAACCTCCCGGGCCGCTCCCCCTCGGGCGGCTCCGGAGGCCCCCCAAACCCTAACAACTCCTCTCCCCACGAGGTTCCCTGGCCGCTGCTGTCGCCGGCTCTCGTGGCGGTGGCGGCGCCCTTGCCGTCCCGGACGAAAGGGGTGGTGGGCCCACGATCGGCAAATCTACGAGCGGGGCAGCGCCGCTGGATCGCGGGCATAGGGCGGGTGGCGGTTGGCGGCGGCGGATCCGTGTGCTGGTTCCCGAGGCGACTCCGTCGATTGGGGGGCGACGGCGGTAGGTACCGGCGGCGCGGTAGGTGGAGGAGGTCGAGGGCGATCCGATCTTGGCCTCGCTCGATGGGTTGCGCCTGGTGGCCTGGATCTTCGTTGATCTGGGCACGTGTGCTTCAGCTTGCCAGGGGCTGCAGATGGGCTGGCTGTGCTTCCACATGCCGGCGATTCCTACAGCTATTCACTGGTTTTCCTCCTCCGGAACTGCATGTGCTGCTGGGAGTGGTTTCGCGGCGTCGGGGTCTGCGAGAATTTTAATAATGGCGGTGGTCGTAGGGTTTCTCCTGTGCCATGACTACGATCTGCCTGATGTGTTCTTCTTGATCTAGCCACGGTGTCGAGTTCCGGAAGGCTCCGCCGGCGAACTCACATAGGCGCATTATGCCTGGAGATTGCTGGATCGGGTGGGATTCGGTCGTGCGCACCCGTTTCTGACCGACGGGTTTCAAAGGGAGCGCTTCGAAGCTCTGCTGGATACCATGGTGCTAGCGGAGAATGATATAGAGGCGAGATCTGAGGACTGTAGATGGTGGTTCGAATCTGACAAGGAGGAATTGGCTTGGTGTTTCATGATTTGTTGCAGCGGCATGTATGAGGGGGAGACAGCATACGTGAACTTCAAAGTCCTACCTTTCAGGATGATAATCTAAGATCTGGCCTTAATTGGTTGTGCCTGACAGTGGTCTTGTTGGAGTCATTGTTTTGAGAGCGAGGATTATCTTCAGTGTGAAAACTCAAGGTCTGGCCTTAATTGGTTGTGCCTGGCACCGGTCTTCTTAACTACGTTGCTTTTGAAGAATTGGACATCAGGTGTTGTTTTGGTGGTGGTTGTGCGGCTGCTCCAAGGACTGCAACCCTGTAGCGGGACCTTTTTCTTTTTATTTCTTCTTCTTATTGTCTTTCGGCTATGTGCATCCGTAATGACTTTGATTATTTTATTGCAGAGGCTGGGTGTAATTTGTATATTCTAGATATTAATATACATTTTTTATAAAAAAAAAACCATTTGTCAGTTCGATACGTGATTCTTTTTTTTTCACCGACTCCTCTCTCGTGTAAATCCTGGCCAGTCCCGCGGCCACAATTCATCTACCTCGCCGGCGTCTCCATCTTCGGCGGCCAGGGCGCCCCCATGCCGGCGCCGGCCGCACCGCACAGCACCCTGTCTCCAGCACGGTGAGCGCGCTGGCGGGGCAGCGTGTTCGTCCGGAACTTGAGCCGTGTTTGTTTCGAATCGAGGCCCGATCAAACAAAGAAGGAAACATACGATGGAATCCGTGTCGAACTGGGCTGATGGGCTATCCGGCCTGGCTTCCTCCTTTCCATAAATAAATTACGAGTAACAGAAAAAAAAAAGTAAAGGGGGAAAGTCCGAAATTCTAGCTTTTCTCCTTTGTTGCGCCATGATTGACCCCCCATTTGCAATCTATCTCTAATTCTCTATGCACGTGTGGCGTCCTGACAGATCTTGTTTAGCAGCAAGCGATTGGTGGCCATGGCACCATCGTCGCCCACTTTCGATCGCGATCCTGTTCTCAAGAACGTGGATTACATGTATGTACGCAAACCCTAATTGCTGCATATATCTTTCTCCTGCATATTTTAAAGATTTTGTATGAAATACAGCTGATAAAATTTACACTACACAATTTACTAATTCAACTGTATAACAGCCATTCGGTACAATACGGTAAGAGCTTATGTATTTATCATGTCGGCTGGTTTGCTCATCCTGTGTGTATCCCTAGAAACACTGATAATTGTATATGCTCTCGTATGCGCTGTTTGATGTATTCTTTGGAAAACCGGCCATTGTCAGATGACGCTATATATCTTAAATTCCTGTCCATCCATGCAGGAACGGGTTTTCAGGACCATCATCGATTACCCTCGACGAACTTGGTGATATTTGGGTAGCTGATGCGAAGCGCCAAATCAGTCTCAGACCCAAGTCGCCGTCCCTGGAGGAGCGGATGAAGGGCAAACAAGAGCGTTATCGCAAGAGCTTGATCATAGCGCTCAACACCTATGCCAAGCAAAACAACATGCAGGCATGTCAAAGTAGATCATGATCAAAATACTAAGATCACACCTTAATTAAGTGCCTTGCATATTATAGGAGCAAATCATGCAATTTTCTGCATATACGGACCTAATAGACACTCACATGTTTAGTTTCTATTTCAGCTCAATGAGTTAGAAATTGTGGAAGAGATAGGGAGGAACCAAGTCCACGGACCCCGGTGTAGACTATATGTGCACTCCAATTTTCTGGTGAAAGGTTTAGATGGCAAAACTACTTTGTTCTTTGCCGAGACGGGTTATTATTGCACACGGGAGGAGGATGTTGTGCTCTGCACTCCTTTGGAAGAAATTAGCTATGGTAACTTTTTTTGGTGAAATGTTCTTCAGTTTTTTGTTCGTTGTTTCATGTGCTAATATATATACATTCTTTCCATCACATAAAAAAGGCCACTGTTTTGAGTGTGATGATCGAGCGAAGCAGATTAAGCATCCCTCTGGAGGTGGCTACGTGGGTGGACTTGATGAGGTGATTATTCGTACCGGGGATATGGAAAGTGATGAAGACTGTTATATGTGAAGGAATCTATCCGCCAACACAGAGCTACAAAGTAATAATCTCTTCAGTGCTGGTCTATATGAGTTTAGAGTTCTGAATAACAGCTCGTGGCTATGTTTAGTGTGTGTGACAAGCAAGTTCTTAGAGGAGTGTTTTTGCGGCAAGAAGTGATGAATGTGACTTGCAGGGAAGGAACAGAACGATATCTGTAATAAGCTACTCCCTCCCCGTAGCTTGCCAACAAAGGGTTACATCATGGAACGGAAGGAGTACTACTGTATAAGTTTGTAACTGAACGACCAGCCGGAGGATGATTAGCAGAAACTTCTGATACCGATAATTTAAATCTCTGCTAGGACTTAGGCTGGTCACAATGGGGAGTAACATAAGGTAGGAACCTACACACTTTTCTAGACTATGTTCCTACCTCCACAATGGGGAGTAACATGTATGTAGTGTCATGCAACAATGCATTTATTAGGCTATAGACTCATTGTTTCTTGGAGTGTGTGATGTTCCGGTAACTTAGCTAGTTACCACAAGCACCTCTCTCTTCATTAAATACGTGCCACATAAGCAAATTTGTATTGGAGTGTGTGATGTTACTCCTAAGTTCCTCCCCATTGTGACCAGCCTTAGCTCTGTTGGGACTTAGAGTACTTTAAAAATTATATGGTGAGTGAAAGAGAGAGAGAGAGTTCCGAGGTAGGAGCAACAATTGGGTACCACCAGCAAAAGGTTGACCTTTTTAAATGTTTGTTTACTACAGTACTAGTTTATTTTCATCCCCCAATGGCATTGAGGATAGAAGGGATTTGGTGAGATTTTTTACTTTCACCAAATTCCCGCAAGTCCCTATAAGCTATAAATACTCTTTCACCACAATACATTAACATCGAGCACGCGATAAGAACTAAAATAGCTTAGACATGACAGGTACTGTTGAAAATATGAATATATTGCCTAATCCCTATTCATTTCCATCAGTTAGGATTTTTGATTTAGTTGGCTAGAGCATCAATTCAATATGTTGTACTTTCGACTGTAATATAAATTGGAGTGGGGTTCTTGGCTCACGTGTGTAATACATCATTTATGTAATATGCATCTTAAACACATTATGAAATGTAAAAAAAACTATTAAAAAAATGTTCGAGCAATAGATCTTATCATCACTTGTGTTCGTAAAGTCGTTTCACGAAAAACCGACATCTTTTGTGGCTTTGTGTAAAAAGACCAAGGCTTTTCACACTATAGTTTTGTTATCTTTTTTATATAGGACGTAAAAGATGTCGGTTTTACGTGAAACGATTTTCTGATCACAGAGAATGTGTAGTTGTTTCCGTAAAATTATTTCAAAAAATTTCAACATTTTAAAATGTGTTTTTAAATTAGCGGAGGCATATACACATGGAAGCCAAAGTGGATTTAACCACTTTTCATAACTATACAAATTAGTCATTATTTGTTGTAGCTACAATCATTTGAAGCGCGTCCATAGGGTTGCGCCGGATAAATTCTCTGATATGCCTCGTTTTTAGCAGTCGGATAAATTCTTGGATTTGCCTCCTTCCTAGCGTAGGTTAAGGCGTGTATTGGTTGTAACGCTGCTATGGCTCGGCCATGTCTTGGTTATGGTACCTATGGGGTTTTAAGTTTTCACAAACATCTTGAAAGGGATGCATGCTACAGCTCGTCTGCGCCTACGATATCATCTAGGTTGCTGATGACCCACAAGTATAGGACATCGCAACAATCTTCGAGGGAAGTAAAACCAAAATTTATTGATTCGACACAAGGAGAGACAAAGAATATTTATATGCCTTAACAACTAAGTTGTCAATTTAGCTGCACCTGAAAGTAGACTTGCTCGCAACAATTTATCGGTGATAACAGTTCTATAGCAGCAGTATTAGTAAAATAACCGCAGTAGGAATCGTGGAAAACAGTAGGATGGGAAGTACCGTAGGCATAGAGGGAATGGATGAATGGGCGTTGCATGGATAACATAGGTCATGTAATAGTCTAAACAAGGGCATTGGAGATAATAATAATAAAGCATCCAACTTCTAGGCAAACCATAGGCATGTGTTCCAATATAGTCATACGTGCTCGCAATGAGAAACTTGCACAACATCTTTTGTCCTACCAGCCCGTGAAAGCGGGACCTCTAGGGAAACTACTGGTAATTAAGGTGCTCCTTTTAATAAAGCACTAGAGTAAATCATTAACACAATGTGAACACACGTGATCCTCACAGCACAACCATCCCCTCCGGTTGTCCCAATCTTTGTCGATGTGGGTTCTCGGGTTCCGGACAATGACATGTGTAAACAACTTGCAGATATGATCAAGAAACATAATTATACTCATGAAACAATAACATTTTTAGATCTGAGATCATGGCACTCGGGCCCTAGTGACAAGCATTAAGTATAACAAGTTGCAACAACGGTAGAAAACACTAATAATGGATACTAGGCACTATGCCCTAACAATCTGGCATTATTACATGATCGGTCTCATCCAATCCATTACATCCCTCTCAGCCTACAGAGGTGTTTACTCACACATGGACCGGGGTGTAGGTTTCGTTGCATAGAAAACAAAAAAAAATCCTACGCGAGAGACACCCGAAAGGCCAAGATCTAATCTAGGAGATGAAAGCAACGGGCATATAGAGAGTCTTAAGAAGAACATACCCTCGAAGAAAGAAAGCATTACAAGATCAAATCTCGTTGTTGGCGTAGTCGTACTCACACCGATCCCGAGAGCGAGAAGATGTGCACCGTAATTCGGCGGTGCCTCCGTGATCGGTCACACGTACGGTTGATGTGGTGACCCAGCACACCACTACATGTGTAGTGCGCAAGTCGATGACATAATACTCACAGAAGGACTTATCCGTGAATATTACATCCCTCAGAGTAGTACAACAAAAACATAGCAGGACCAAGCAAAGTTATAGAATACAAACTTCATTACAAAATCTCGAGAATCTCCTTGAAGAATCAAAGAAGATCTCATACAAATGAACATCATAAGAAGCAAGAAGATCCAAGCTGGAGAATTACACTAGGTCAAAACTAATCTACTACGGCTGATGTCAGCCCTAATCTAAGGCTTGTAACAGCTAAGTCCACGAATGGTCTTCACCTACACCTTGATAGCTTCTTTTCCACCATCGTTGTTGATGACGATGCTGTACTGGCTAAGTAGTATAAGACTCCACCTAGCTTCATGGGGTAACGATGGCTTCACGATGACGACTTCCATAAGACTTCAACTCTAAGCAGGGATCAAACGGGAATGAATGAGTAACGAGCGTTACTCAGCAAGTTCATGATATAGTGGGTAGTTTGATGCACTAACTATAGCTTTAGACTCGAAAGAGTCATAAGCTAATGCAAGGTTTTTGTAAATCTTTCTTCAAGAGGTTACTTTTAATTCTGAAAACTATGCCCGCCAGATCTTCACAGGATTAGAACTTCATGGAGTTTCCTTTCCTGCGGCGTTCGCAGCTCCTTCCCGGAACAAGGGGTAACATGCCACATCCTTTTACACTCTGCAGAGGTGCGTTACTTTACCCATGGACGACCAAGACCATGTTGCACAACCAGGCTCGAGATCCTGTCCACTCCCACTCAGGTGTGGGGCCCGGTTGTTGCTCCAAGCCAAACCGTGCTTCTCCGCACAACGCATGTCCACCCATTTCTGCCAGCAGGTTGAACGCCTGATTCCACCCCTCACGATGGATATCTACGCGCCCCTGGCAGACCATCATAGACCCGTAGAGTCCGTGGGAATTAAGGGATCCCACCCATGTGCATGTAGTCTCGCAAGACCTACAGCGTACGTCTCTGGCAGCCCGTTGACATGCGAACGAGAAAAGATCATGGCTGACTTACTCCCCCCATAGAAGACCCATGGTTAACGCGAATTTACGGCGCAAGAATCCTAACGGCAGTTGTGATTAATCCTAGGTAATACTTTCCCATGCAGATGGAACCTTCCTTTGACCTATTCATCTTACCATGGTTCCATCCGCCCACCAAACAGAACACTACCACTCGGGTAGTCATTCAATTAGTCATATTATTATAAAAATAGGATCATGCATTCTTTTGAGAGTAGGTGATAATACAATAGGGTTTTTGCAATTAGTTTGTTATGAAGTACTACAAAGGATATGAGCAAGTGATGAACTTTCCTGAGATTGAAATAACCAAAATAATCAATGTCTTCGGGGTTCGAGGGTCGCGCAGACAATTCTGTCATCTGAAAGATAGCAAAGTAGTCCCGGTAAGGACTACAAATAACACTGGCAAGGATGATACATGCATAGTAATGAGATGCATCATGAAATACCCTGGAAAATACCCCAGCTTACAAGTGTAAGCCATGTTTGATACGATATCTTAATCACACAGATTTTAGGTGAAATGTTTCATTACTTGGGGTGATGTGGTTATTGGTTCTTTGAGATTTACATTTGTTTCACTTTTACTTAGCAAGCAATTGTTATCATGTTTAATTGGGAGTGGTTATTACTTGGTTGGGTAATAAAACAATGACACAAGGAAATCAACTTATTGAAAAGATACAGTCACATTTTATTTTATATTCAAAAAGGGTAGAGCTTATGACAAAGGGTTTAACTGAAAATGATTAACTAGTACAGTGAACTCTATCATCACAATACTTGCTACGGACTTGTGATTATAGGTTTAGTAAGTGTGGAAAATATGTGAGTTTTATTTCGAAGGAAAATGATATTAAGATAGTTATTGCTGGTTATAATGGAATATTATAGTATTCCATTAATCTCTTAGAAACAACTTTATAAGTTAAACAAAATATTTTGTGTTTGACATATTTGAATTGGAAATACCTTTCTCTTTAATTTGATATATCATTTGAAGTTTTCTGAAAACATTTAAATAAGACATTAATTTATTAATTTTCAATTAATTAAATGGTTAGGCAAATATTATACACATGAAAACTTGGTTAAATGACTTTGAAAACATCATAAATGATTTGCATTTTTCATTTGGAGCATTTTGGTATATAACTTGTATTTTTATGATTTTATGAATTATTTCTTATTTTTCTTAATTTTAAATGATTTAATTTAATTAAAGAAAATATTAATTTTTAAACTTTATCAAATATATTTTTTAAAGTTGATAATCATTTAGATTATATTTTTCTCATCAATTTGGTATATTGGTTATATTTTCTTATTAATAGATTTAAAATTATTGGTTTATTAATTTTATTTCATTTTCTGCCAATTTTAAATTGACAGGTGGGTCCCACCTGTCATAATCAGTTTTATTCAAAAAATAAAAGAAAATGGGTTAATGACGTCATGGTGACGTCATAGGTGATGTCACCAATTCCCAATCCTCACAATTGCTTCGCAATTGCGCGATGTGGAAGAAATTGATGCATTCCGTGGATGGTACTTGCTAGAGGAGCTCCCGGCGAACGCGTAGGTGGTGGTTATGTGACCAAATGGTCACAGGAGTTAGTCCGGCGACCACCGGCGCGGCCGCGAGTTTCGGCCGACGGCGACTACACACATCCGCCCACCAAATGTGAAATTAAAGGCACCCCTAGGTTCCCCTGCTCACCCTGGAGCTCATGGAGGTGGCGGTGAAGCTCGTCGAGGTCGAGGTTGCCGGCGGTGTGCTGTTTCCCACAGCGGCCGGAGAGAAAGGGATGGCGGATTCCGGCGGTTCCCGGTCCTCCCAGCTTCCGTGCGTTCTCGAGGAGGAGGAGCATGACCAGGCGCATCTCCCCGTGGTCCTAATTTGTGAAGAGGTGGTCGGAGTCGACGACGCGGCGGCGGCCAAGGCGGAACTAGGGTTTTGGTTTTTCAGAGACTCACAGAGAAAGAGAGAAGGCTAGGCGAGGAGTGAGCGAGAGGGCACGATGCAGACGGCTTCCCCTCTTCTTATCCACGCAGAAAGGCGGCCGTGGGGAGGTGGCAGCAGCGTCGGAGGCGGTGGCACGCCTCTGGCCTTCTGGCCAGAGGTTGAAGAAAGAAAAGAAAATGCCCGTTTTCGATAACCCCCTGGAATTTTCGAAATTTACAACTAAGTCCCTCTGTCTTAAAAACTGAGAAGAATTTCTTGTTTTCAGGGCCTTTTTGTGAACAGTAAAATTATATTTGAATTCCTTATCAAAATTTACATCTCACCATGTTTTATTTTGGTGAATTTGAAGAATATTTATATTTTTTATTTTGGGTGCTAGATTAAGTGGTTTTTGTTATTTTCTCTCTATTTAAATTTCATATGGATTAAAAATCACTTAGTGTATTCCATGACATGAAAACAACCCCACTAATATGATATTGAAATAATGATATGTTTTCTATTGGATAATTTTTAGGTATAATACCTTTTTGGAAATACTTTGTAAGCTTTAGTATTGTTTTATTTTCTTAGGCATAGAAATAAAACCACCCAATAGGGAATTTTATCCCAAATCATACCAAATGATTTTAATTGGTGAAGGGGCTTGTTTACTTTTATGATACCATGTCATCTTTTATAATTGAATCTCTTAGCAATCTTTGGTTGCCATTTTACTTAGGTGTGTGTAAGAAAGGTTGTTTTTAGTACTTGATTAAATAGAAAACTTGAGTGGCTTTGAAATCTTATTTGTTTGTATTCCACCAGGTTCCAATATGGATATTATCCCATGCTTGTTTTAGAAACCAGGGATCATTTATATGTTTATGTGTAGATGAATTTTTGTTATCATCTGTTAATCTTATCTATGAAAAGGATTTGGAAAACAGGGTATTAACCTTGTTTTCATCTACCTCCACGGATCAAAGACATGTGGATGCAATGGTTGGTTATTATTTCATACTTGATAAGTGTTTAATTAAAGATATTATTATAAGTTCATCATCTCTGATGAGCTTGACAGAGGTTATTGGCGCTCTCTTATATCCTAATGATTCACTGGATAATTTCTTATGATCCCTTACTGAGGCAGTGTTGCTTCTTATGGTCTTCTGTTGCTTGATGTTCTTCTCTCTAGTTACCACTAGTCTTCAGTTATCACCTTTGTCCATTGCTTGCAGGTTCCTCTCTTGGTTTCGAACCTCACCTGTCTCACCATTTTGGTGAAAACATCCAATTACTCCAAGCAAGGATTTTACTTAGATGATTGTAAAAGAATGTGAGTTTATTTTATGACATCAAGTTGCCCTGTGCATATAAGAAGAATCTGTTAACAAGGTAGCTAGTCTTGCCTCCAAATTACAACTCATATACAATAGGCTGAGATGTACCAGGTTATTCAATCTTCTGTTTGTTTGTGTAAGACACTCAAGTGTTTGAGTATACAAAAGTGATCTCTTAACAAGGTCTAGAAACTTGTTACCAAACTACTTCTATATAACACTAACATTGGAGTATCACACTGTTTCAAGAGTGTTAATAAGATCAGATCAATATATAAGAGTTTCTAAATACTCTTATGATAGATTGGAATAACACTTCTAGAACACTCAAGATAATCTTCTTGAAGATCTTCATGTGGTGGTTCCTCCTTTCTTGTGGTTTCTTCTCTTGCAGAATGATTCAGAGAAGATGAAAAAACAAGATAATCTAAACAAAGTAACAAGATCTTGATCTAGGAGTTAGTTCATTCTTATATTATCCTTCCATATACTTCTTATTTTTTTCCCCAAAAGATATGTACTTGTCTCATACATGATTAGTTTTACTTAGCTTTCCATTCAATTCCTCTAATAGAGGTTATACTTGTTTTTATCCTTACTTGCATCCGGAGATACTTCCGTTGTAGAATTGTTGGTTTTGAGTAGAGGTGTGAAATGCTCATGGAATGATGACTTAATATTAAGTGGATCAAATGGTTCATTGAGGTGTTGAGATTTCATATGTTCACTTGTATAAGATGATTGAAACAATGAACATGAGAAAGTGATTGAGCTTAATGACTTTGATCATGGTTGTTAATTGTTCTCCCAGGTGTCATGATCTTCTTTATATTCATCACTTTATTAACTTTGTCATTCATAATGCAGATATAGAAATTTGGGAATATCATATGTAATGATCAAGGTTTATCAGTATTTGCAGAAGATTTATTTCTTCTTGTAGATACTTCTTTTATGATTGATGAGATATGTACATATTCGATAAATATGTTAATACAAGTATTATATCATTTTCCACTTGTGGGGTTTGGGTTAACACTTGTTTGTATCAGTAGTGTTCTATTAATTCTTTGTTATGTACTTGTGATGGTTCACCTAATAGTTATGAGATTATTTATAGAGAGGTTGTGGAAATAGATTGATAACTAAGGAAGTTGTTGTTTTACAGAAGTTCACATATCTGTTGATAAGATGGTTCATGCATTACTCAATTATGAAAGTATGATCATCTGTTATGAGATTTAGATTCACACCCATTGTCGAATCGCTGACTCTACAAATCCCTTAGGTGACCCTATCGGGTTTCGACTAGGAGAAGTCATGAGCGCTGGTGGAATCGTCGGCTAGACAGGGGGCGAGATTTACCCAGGTTCGGGGCCCTCGTAGAGGTAAAACCCTTACTCCTGTCTTTTGTCGATCTGTATTGACGGAAAGATCAGTTACAATGGTGATGCTCGAATCGAGAGTAAGATCTCGAGTTCAAGGCTTTGATGGCGTTGTGTTGCTTGGTCCTCTCCGGGGGGTTCTCCTGGCCTTATATAGGTGGCCAGGTCTCGAATCCTACCCGGAGAGGACTCGAACCCTAACTAGGTCGGTTATATGTTTCCTATCTTAACCCGCAAGTTAGTGCAGGTGGGCTTCACGTGGGCCTTCTGGAATATTCCAAGGGCTCCTCTTCTTGGGCTTTCATCCTTGGGCCTGAGAGGGGGTGTCCTTATTCGCAGGGTCCATGGTCCATATATTCGTCAGTAGCCCCTGAGCGTTTGCTCGAGTGGGATTTTTCCAGTCGAGTAGACGGTCAAGCCTTTCTTGGTCTGCCTTTCTTACGGATAACCAGCTTGGTTGTTTCCTGTTTTAAAGGGTGTGTTCCCTGTGCAACGAGTCTTCATGCTCGAGTGTCGAGCAGCATAGGTGCCTGTTTTTGCGGCTTTTATCGCAGAAGGATACGGCACAGTAGCTTGGCTCTCCCGAGAGATCAGGGCCAATTAATTGCGACTAGGGCAAAAACATTCCTGGCCTACACAGATTCGAGACCTCCGACTCGAACCCGATGAGGTGATTGTTGCGACTGAGCCGTTGTGGACTTATCGAGTCGAACTTAACCTATAGGGGTACCCGGCGCGTCCGCTAGGATTTTTCTTCGTGTTGTTGACACGGAATCATACCGGAGGACGCAGCTTTCGAGTGCGATTCCAGGCCCTTATGAAAGATCTTTTTGGGTCTTACCTTCATATCCGAAGAATATGGCATCCGGATGTGCCTAGTCGGCTGAACAATCCAGGTCTTTATGATGTAGAAATATCATGTGTGAATGGAGGTAGGTTTTTTCTACCCGAGTGATTGTTTAAGATTCAATCGAAAGAATTTTCGTACTGAAGAGAGTCATGCCCATATGAAAGAGTTTTCATGTCTGGACTGTTGTGCCCGTACGAAAGAGTTTTCGTGTATAGGGTAGTTCTCTTGTTTTAAAGAGGTCTTGCTCCATGATTTGTTCGCAAAGGAATTGCCTTTAATCGAAGGAATTTCATACGAAGCTGTTTTCGTGTTTGAATTTTCCATTCGAAGGTTATTGAATTTGATGATGCATGCCATGATGTCATGGCGCACTTTTCTCCTCCCGATGGGACGTGACGGAGTGGTAACAGATGGGCTGGCCCACCTAGTTAGCTTTTTGACCGGGAAACGAGACGCCGCTCCCGGTTTTTACGTGAACGGTGCAGTAAATGCGCACGATCTTCTGTTAAGATCGTGGCACGGAACAGCGTTTCACCGTCTCCTCGTTTCGTCTTCACACGTGGTGGCTGCGATAGGCGCCATGTAGCGCATCGAATGGCTGGGGCTGATTCACTCCGTGTATAAATATGGGACTTAGCGCTGCGGTAAAAACTTCCCAGCCTTCGTCTTCAATCCATCTCCTTCCTCGCGCCTATCTTCTTCCTCGCGCTCGAGCTCGTGCTGTCAACCATGGCTGGAGGCAAAAGACGTGGTGCTGCCACCTCTGCAACCGGAGAAGTTTCCGCGCAACCTGCGCCTCTAGCTGGCGAGTGGCGTTCGCCCAACACCACCGCGAAGAGCATCAAGGAGATGGAGCGGGAGGGGCTGCTGCCGGCTGAATCTGAGAAGCGGGTGCGCCTCGGGAAGAAAGAAGAGGTACCAAACCCACAGTCGAACGAGCGCGTGGTCTTCGCGGACCACGTGTCTCGGGGTCTTTCCTTCCCTCTCCATCCTTTCCTCCTCGGGTTGCTGTATGTCTATGGCATACAGCTTCACGATCTTCCTCCGAACGCGGTGCAGCACATTTCGTGCTTCATCATGTTCTGCGAATGCTTCCTTGGCATTCGCCCTCATTGGGCGCTTTGGAAGGCCCTCTTCAAAGTTCGCATCTTCCGCGAGAAATCGCGGGTGGACTCCGAGCCTGGCGAGCCGCTACGCACAGGTGGCTTCGGGATCCAGGCGCGACTGGAGAGCAGCTACTTCAACATGCACTTCGTCGACTCCGCCCAAGGCTGGCGGAAAAAGTGGGTTTACGTCATCGACAACAGCTCGGGTGGGATCGTGGAATTCCACCCGTTCGCTGTTTTGAAGAGGCGGAAGTCCTGGGCGCACAAGCTGTCAGCCGAAGAAACCCAGTTTGTCACGCCCCTACTCGCAAGAGTGTCCGCTCTCCGGGATCAAACTGCTGGAGTGGTACTCAACGGGCTGCACCTGGCGAGTATTTTTCTGAAGCGCAGGATCCAACCGCTGCAGCAAAGGCCTTCCACCATGTGGGAATACCAAGGCGCTGAAGATCCTAGCCGAGTGAGCCGCGAGGAGCTTTCGAACGTTGAGTTCGAGAAGAAAATCGCGGCTGTCACCAGCTTGAAGGTGGGGGAGAAGTTCCCCGACTGCACGGTCGAAGCCTTCGACGCTTCGAAACCTCCACCAGCCGCGGTTAGTTTTACCCTTCCTGTCTTCTATTATTTTCTTTTTTGCTTTAAGCTTTAGTCGACTGAATTTTTTCTTGCCTTCTTCTGCCTTCTTTGTAGAGCTTAGCAGTGGCGAACTGCTACCCGCCAGTTGCGGGAGAGGACGCCTCGGAGTTATTGGCGAGTCACCTGGACGGCTTAGCCGATACCAGTGTAGCCGATGCTTCTTCGAGCTTCGAGGATGATTCTTCGGATGATAAGGACGGCTCGAATGGTGGCCTTCATCACCACAAGCGTCGTCGAGTGGATGATAACGAGGCCACTTCCAAGGATAACTCCTTGGAAGAATCGCCTGGGAAGGCTCCTATCTCCGCGACTCCACTTCGCTCACTCGCCCCTTCCCCTTCATTCCCAGTGATCGCGCCCGCTTGGAACGCGGATTTGCTGGATGAAGATGAAGATGATGAGTAAGTTCTTCTTCTTGTCCTTTGGTCGAACTTTTTCCTTTGCATCTATGCTGATGTTTATCTATTGCAGATTGCAAACCATCAGTCCTCGCAGGTATGCTTCTTCTGTTCCTCCCGAAAAGAGGAATAGAACAGGAGATGCGGGTGAGACTCCCACTGTCCAGAATTCTCCCAGCGCAGACCCCATGCGGCGACTGTGGAACGCGAGGCGCCTAGCTTTGCCGCCAGGACTTCAGCTTCGAAAGAAGTGACGGACAGCTCCATGGATCCCCTCTCCCGCGCCACGGGCCAGGTAAACTTTGTCATTTGTCATAATACTTTTATCGGGTGCACGACAGTGCTCCCGATGGGAGTAGCCCCCGAGGCTGTAGTCGATCGCGTGTGGTCGGCTACAGGCTCAAAGCCTTGTCTTTTTCTTCTTCTTGATTTTATCGGGTGCACGGCAGTGCTCCCGATGGGAGTAGCCCCCGAGGCTGTAGTCGATTGAATTTAATCGGGTACAGGCTCCAGTTTATATCTTCTAATTCTTCTATCTCTGAATTTTTGTAGTCGCTTGTTGACTCTCTTGCGGCGATTGGTCGCCGAGTTATTCTTGCCGAGTCAGAATGTGAGTCGCTTCGATCAGACCGCAGTCGACTCTCGACTAAGAACGAGCTCCTCAAGAGTAAGTCTTAACATCTTTTCTTCTTCCTATTCTTTCTTCAATTCTTGATTTCTGACAAGTGTTTCTATGCAGCCCGACTCGAATTCGCGGAATCCGAGAAGGGCAGTCTCTCTGAGCGGGTAACCACTCAGGTGGCTGATTTAGCGGCCATCCGACAAGAATTGGAGAACTCCCGCATGCGATCGGAGGATCTTGAGAGGCAACTTGCGGATGCGCGGAAGGCTCTAAAGGATCAAGAGGATGCTGGCAATAAGACCGATTCTGACCTTGTCACGTTCCTCCGTCCCCTTGCTGAGCGTCTCGCGGGTAAGTAATTTAAGCTCTCGCGATTTCATCTTTTATCCTGCTGAACTTGCCAGGTCTTGATATTCTTTTCCTTTGCAGGTCTTCTGGATGTTCCTCTGGAGATCCCTGGGATCCAACAGGTAGACGTGCTAACCGACACTCTTGCTAAACTCAAGAGGCACGCCGAAGGAGTTTGCTCCTTGATTGGCGATGCCACTCATGTGTTGACGCAACTGCACGGTCGCTTCCTCGCCAACGCGGCGTCGGGGTCTGCGAGACTTTTAATAATGGCGGTGGTCCTAGGGTTTCTCCCGTGCCATGACTACGATCTGCCTGATGTGTTCTTCTTGATCTAGCCACGGTGTCGAGTTCCGGAAGGCTCCGCCGGTGAACTCACATAGGCGCATTATGCCTGGAGATTGCTGGATCGGGTGGGATTTGGTCGTGCGCACCCGTTTCTGACCGACAAGTTTCAAAGGGAGCGCTTCAAAGCTCTGCTGGATACCATGGTGCTAGCGGAGAATGATATAGAGGCGAGATCTGAGGACTGTAGATGGTGGTTCGAATCTGGCAAGGAGGAATTGGTTTGGTGTTTCATGATTTGTTGCAGCGGCATGTATGAGGGGGAGACAGCATACGTGAAGTTCAAAGTTCTACCTTTCAGGATGATAATCTTAGGTTTGGCCTTAATTGGTTGTGCCTGACAGTGGTCTTGTTGGAGTCATTGTTTTGAGAGCGAGGATTATCTTCAGGGTGAAAACCCAAGGTCTGGCTTAATTGGTTGTGCCTGGCACATGTCTTCTTAAAGACGTTGCTTTTGAAGAATTGGACATCAGGTGCTGTTTTGGTGGTGGTTGTGCGGCTGCTCCAAGGACTGCAACCATGTAGCGGGACCTTTGTTTTTAGTTTTTCTTCTTATTGTCTTCGCCTGTGTGCATCCATAATGACTCTGATTATTTTATTGCAGAGGCTGGGTGTAATTTGTATCTTCTCGATATTAATATACTCCCTCCGATCCATATTAATAGGTGTTGAAGTGGATGTATTTAGACATGTTTTATTGCTAGATACATCCAGTTCACCACCTATTAATATGGAACGGAGGGAGTATATTCTTTATCTAAAAAAAAACCATTTGTCAGATCGATACGTGATTTTTTTTTTCACCGACTCCTTTCTCGTGTAAATCCTGGCCAGTCCCGCGGCCACAATTCATCTACCTCGCCGGCGTCTCCATCTTCGGCGGCCAGGGCGCACCCACGCCGGCGCCGGCCGCACAGCACCCTGTCTCCAGCACGGTGAGCGCGCTGGCGGGGCAGCGTGTTCGTCCGGAACTTGAGCTGTGTCTGTTTCGAATCGAGGCCTGATCAAACAAAGAAGGAAACGTACGATGGAATCCGTGTCGAACTGGGCTGAGGATGGGCTATCCGGCCTGGCTTCTTCATTTCGATAAAGAAATTACGAGTAACAGAAAAAAGTAAAGAGGGAAAGTCCGAAATTCTAGCTTGCTCTTTGGCGCCGGAGGCTGTTTGACCCCACCGCCGGCGAGATCTTTAGTTGACCGCACGTCCACACGCCCTCTCCCTACCTCTGTCCCCTTAGGTAACGCCGATTACTCCTTTGTTGCGGCATGATTGACCTCCTCCCATCCCCATTTGCAATCTATCTCTAATTCTCTATGCACCTGTGGCGTCCTGACAGATCTTGTTTAGCAGCAACCGATTGGCACCATCGTCGCCCACTTTCGATCGCGATCCTGTTCTCAAGAACGTGGATTACATGTATGTACGCAAACCCTAATTGCTGCATATATCTTTCTCCTGCATATTTTAAAGATTTTGTATGAAATACAGCTGATAAAATTTACACTACACAATTTACTAATGCAACTGTATAACAGCCATTCGGTACAATACGGTAAGAGCTTATGTATTTATCATGTCGGCTGGTTTGCTCATCCTGTATGTATCCCTAGAAACACTGATAATTGTATATGCTCTCGTATGCGCTGTTTGATGTATTCTTTGGAAAACCGGCCATTGTCAGATGACGCTATATATCTTAAATTCCTGTCCATCCATGCAGGAACGGGTTTTCAGGACCATCATCGATTACCCTCGAGGAACTTGGTGATATTTGGGTAGCTGATGCGAAGCGCCAAATCAATCTCAGACCCAAGTCGCCGTCCCTGGAGGAGCGGATGAAGGGCAAACAAGAGCGTTATCGCAAGAGCTTGATCATAGCGCTCAACACCTATGCCAAGCAAAACAACATGCAGGCATGTCAAAGTAGATCATGATCAAAATACTAAGATCACACCTTAATTAAGTGCCTTGCATATTATAGGAGCAAATCATGCAATTTTCTGCATATACGGACCTAATAGACACTCACATGTTTCATTTCTATTTCAGCTCAATGAGTTAGAAATTGTGGAAGAGATGGGGAGGAACCAAGTCCACGGACCCCGGTGTAGACTATATGTGCACTCCAATTTTCTGGTGAAAGGCTTAGATGGCAAAACTACTTTGTTCTTTGCCGAGACGGGTTATTATTGCACACGGGAGGAGGATGTTGTGCTCTGCACTCCTTTGGAAGAAATTAGCTATGGTAACTTTTTTTGGTGAAATGTTCTTCAGTTTTTTGTTCGTTGTTTCATGTGCTAATATGTATACATTCTTTCCATCACATAAAAAAGGCCATTGTTTTGAGTGTGATGATCGAGCGAAGCAGATTAAGCATCCCTCTGGAGGTGGCTACGTGGGTGGACTTGATGAGGTGATTATTCGTACCGGGGATATGGAAAGTGATGAAGACTGTTATATGTGAAGGAATCTATCCGCCAACACAGAGCTACAAAGTAATAATCTCTTCAGTGCTGGTCTATATGAGTTTAGAGTTCTGAATAACAGCTCGTGGCTATGTTTAGTGTGTGTGACAAGCAAGTTCTTAGAGGAGTGTTTTTGCGGCAAGAAGTGATGAATGTGACTTGCAGGGAAGGAACCGAACGATATCTGTAATAAGCTACTCCCTCCCCGTAGCTTGCCAACAAAGGGTTACATCGTGGAACGGAAGGAGTACTACTGTATAAGTTTGTAACTGAACGATCAGCCGGAGGATGATTAGCAGAAACTTCTGATATCGATAATTTAAATCTCTGCTAGGACTTAGCTCTGTTGGGACTTAGAGTACTTTAAAAATTATATGGTGAGTGAAAGAGAGAGAGAGTTCCGAGGTAGGAGCAACAATTGGGTACCACCAGCAAAAGGTTGACCTTTTTAAATGTTTGTTTACTACAGTACTAGTTTATTTTCATCCCCCAATGGCATTGAGGATAGAAGTGATTTGGTGAGATTTTTTACTTTCACCAAATTCCCGTAATTCCCTATAAGCTATAAATACTCTTTCACCACAATACATTAACATCGAGCACGCGATAAGAACTAAAATAGCTTAGACATGACTTGAAAATATGAATATATTGCCTAATCCCTATTCATTTCCATCAGTTAGGATTTTTGATTTAGTTGGCTAGAGCATCAATTCAATATGTTGTACTTTAATTTACAATAATTTACAAAAGAGATCGTCTCATAATCAAATTTGTAACATTGATCATATCACATCACATACCCGGCAAAAACTAGTTAGACGCCACTAATTTATTTTTGCATATTTTACTTGGCTCTAGGTCTTTCGAGGATAGAACCGTTCATACCTACGAACATCAACCATAAAATTGATTAACATATTTTTAAAAACCCTTCGTAGATTAGATCTTAATTATAGTTGGAGAAACGGACACCCCCTCATCCACAAGTGAGACAGGTCTCGCGTACAAAGTACACATAAAGTTTGTCTATGGCAGCTTCATACAACTATGCCACTAAGATCATAAAATACTCAAGGAGGCAATAACATGATCATCAACGCCCACATACACCTATGTGTTCTATCCATGCAAAACATCTACGCATAGATCCGGCTCTGATACCACTGTAGGGTTCGTTGCATAGAAAACCAAAAAAAAATCTACGCGAGAGACACCCGAAAGGCCAAGATCTAATCCAAGAGATGAACGCAACGGGCATAGAGAGAGTCTTAAGAAGAACATACCCTCGAATAAACAAAGAATTACGAGATAAAATCTCGTTGTTGGCGTAGTCGTACTCACACCGATCCCGAGAGCGAGAAGATGTGCACCGCAATTCGGCGGTGCCTCCGTGATCGGTCAAACATACTGTTGATGACGACCTCCGTTCCCTCGATCCAGCGGGGAGGCGGAAGTAGAGGATCCCTCGGAACTCCAGCAGAACGACAACGTGGTGGTGGTGAAGAATTCCACAGTCAGGGCTTCCTCAAGCCGGAGACCATGGAATGGAGCAGCGGGTGGAGAGGAAGTGAGGTGGGCAAGTGTGTGAAGGAGGAGGAGCCCTCACCCTCCTTTTATAGGGAGAGGGAGGCAGCCCAAGGGTGTGGTGTGGACAGCCATGGTGGTGCCCCCACCTCTTCCATGTTCATATGAGTGGACACTCCACTCACATCCACTCATTGTCGATTCTCTGACTCTACAAATCCCTTAGGTGACCTTATCGGGTTTCGACTAGGAGAATTCATGAGCGCTGGTGGAATCGTCGGCTAGACAGGGGGCGAGATTTACCCAGGTTCGGGGCCCTCGTAGAGGTAAAACCCTTACTCCTGCCTCTGTACTTTTGTAGTCGCTTGTTGACTCTCTTGCGGCAATTGGCCGCCGAGTTGTTCTTGCCGAGTCGGAATGTGAGTTTCATGTTACATACATTTAATAGCTTTTTATGTAGTTGATCAAACTTTCAAAATTTTGACTTAACAATAAACTCAGGACAAGAGGAGAGTACTTTGGCGGCAGATATATGCATTGTTGTAGGCTGGTAGCTAGGAAGCAAACGGAGCTTTTACTTGGCCTGAGATGATGCACAAGATCAAGATATCTGGGTACGCGTAAGCAAGTTCATCCCTAATTACTCACCTCTTTATTTGTTCATTCATCGTCTAACAATATGTGTGCGTACTAACTAGTACTAGTACTCAGCTAAAACGATTCTCAGTACCACTATAGATGCACGGAGAAAACAAGGATCCATCGGATCTAAAAAAAAGAAGAACGTACGTACACAAGATCATCCAAAGAAACAAACGAATAGACAGATCTAGAAAGATGAACACGGGTGGGTAAAATCATCCAAACAAACAGATCGGCGGCGTGATTACATTACCTGCTGAGGATCCATCTGTCAGCTCCCTCCGCCGGCCGGGGATCGCCTTGACGACGACAGAACGACAAGTACTGGAATCTCGTCTCGTCACGCCACGATCCACGCCTCGCCAAGCCTAAAGCCGCAAAGTCCGCCAAGTCACACGCGCAACCGCACGCGGCTTTGGTGATGGTGGCTTTGTACTTATAGAGAGAGAGGGGTTCTAGAATGGTTTAGATGTTGCTTTGCTGGAAGAGAGAAAATTAAGGCGGGAGAAAGGTCATTTTCCGGTTCTCTCGTATTCCACTTTGATTGATGTGAGCGATAGACATATGACCGCTCAGATATACATGCGGTCTGCCGTGGATTGATGACATGGACCGATATGCTGCCATATGATATCTCTCAATTAACTTGGGTGGGACACCGTAGAATGAATTTTTGCACTAATGTCTCGCCATAAATCACGCCAGCTTAGCAAATCGTAGAAACATATTGCTACTACTATCTATACAACACAGAAATCTTCCGGGCTGTTAAATTAAATCCCGGATTAAAAGGATTCGGTTAATCATGCATGGCCTCGGATTAATAAAATAAATCTCCTTGTAGATTTTTTCGACATTCTTCATTTCTTTATAGGGAAGGAAGCATTTTTTTTATGGCACAAAACGATCTGCCCACTTTACTTTGACATACATAGGTGATGCACATCGATGGATCTTGTTTTCTTCAACCTGAACGAGTCTGTCACCGGTAACCGAATGCGATCAAGGCTAAGAAAGAACAAGCAACCCGTGGCAGAAGAGAATCAATCTCTCTTAACCTAAGCCTTCCCTTTTTTGTTTTCTTTTGTGTATGTGCACGAGAGCTGTAACAAACGCATGAGAGCTGGAGATGGAAGTTGTTTTTTCCTTCTTATGAAAACATTCAGATTCGAGACTGGGTGGCTAATAAATTATTAGTAATGCTATAAATTTTAGCATAATCTACCGTAAATTTTCCGACTTTTTTTTGTCACAATGCAAATACCCAATGATACTATATATACAACTTATCTGATCTCAATACGCATACACACTTCAACACCATCAAAATTTAAATAAATGAAGCTAACAAAGAAAACAATTACGAGTTCAGTTTGACGCAAAATATTATTACAAGACTTGAAAATAAACAAGCACCAGCACCACACCAGCCGTGGACAAAGGACGTAGTGTGCCACCCTCCCCTACACATCACCACAATCAGGACCTGCAGATAATAAAATATAAATACATTACTTCGACTTCCAACACCCGAAGCATCTCAAGGCTATATAGCACATCTTCTCAAAAACAGAAACCACAAAAAGACCAAGAGTAACAACCGGTGCTCCCTACTAGGGAATATTAACCGATCAAGATCTGACAAACAAATATTTTTCTCCAACCCAGCTAACCCCATGTTTGTTCCAAAATGCTAAATATAATGGAAGAGCGAGGGAGAGGAACCTCTCCTTAACGAACAACACAACAATGTCATATCTAATCTACGCAAACACTTCCATGACTGGACGTAAACACAATGCGCCACAAGCATAATACCTCTTCTAAACCAGTGCGCATATGATCTGCATACAAACACCAACTCAATGTTTAGAAAGCACAACACGCTATCATCAAATTTCATAGTTATAACACTATATATTGCACACGTACATTGGGTAAGTACTCAAACATATAGAAAAAACTGAGAACTATCTAGGCATGCCCTCGGCCCATGTACGAGTACTGATTCATCTATGCTCTTAATGATATTCATGTACGCGTACCTAATTCATCTTTTCAATTGATGACATTCATAGACAACACAAACAACAAGATCGAGACAGGATGTTTATTTCCAATACAAAATCATTTTGCTAGCAACTTCATAAAGGGCATAATCTCCTCAAATACAGAGGACGTAAAAGAGGAAGATATAGCTCACCGGAGGGAGGGAGGTGTAGTAGAGGTCGAAGGTTGCCACCACCATGGTTGTAGCGCAGAGCAAAGGATGTTGTCGGAGCCGGGGGCTAGTCGAGACTACCACCATAGGCGCGGTAGGCCACGACCAGCCCAACAACACAGCTCGAGATCTCGCCAGCAACATCTCATGTTACGGGGAGAGGCATTCTCCGAGTGTGGATTTGTAGCATGGTTTCTCCACTTAAAGACTCAAAAACTGATCGAGCAGACGAAGCAAGCTTGATGCATTTTACAGCTTAGCTGGCTACATGTTTTTCTTGATGCGAGACTTGGAAAGCTGGAGGCTGCGGTACATAGCGCTCGGCCTTGCAACAACAGGCTTGGTCAGACCAGACCTGTAGTTGTTGCCGCATAACTGAAGGACAGAAGAACAACCGATTAAGTTAAAAATAGTCATAAGGTATCAATAAAGTAGCTCATGATCCAGACAATCCAAAATACAGTAAGGGTTCAAGGTACTGTCTGAAGACTGAGCATGGAATCCTAAGCAATAATTCATCACATTAACATGAATGGATATATTGGCATCGTCCGTGTGAGAAAGACCCCAAATCACACTCAACTTCTGCAACAAAATGGCCACATGATTATTTTATTCAATGTTCAGAAACCTGGAAGACTTGATTCACTAATCTCTTAGCAGGCTTGCAACTCTGTCCCTTTCATTTGAATTAACACAAAAAATTATATGTCTTTTAATTAAAAAAAGACCCATGCTGAACCCATAATGCTACCAGGAACTAAATTGACATGCAAGGTCACTACACAAGAAAAACATAATTTTCTAGACAGTAAAACAAACTAACCGCTGATCCTAAACCAGCGAGACAAAATGTGCAAACAAGCACTCGACGGAAAGATCAAACATATTCTACACCTCGTACTTTAAGTATAAATTGAAATAATGGATGTATCAACTGAAAACATAACTCTACTCCTATACCTTCAGCTATCTTTCCTACAGGGAGAATTCAACACCGGAAAACCTTCTAAACCCAAGCTAATGACAAGCGGGCTGGAAGGAAGAAAACGCGAAGAAAAACAATACTCTTTCCTTGTACACCTATGGCTCCCAGTTTAAAGTAGGTATGACTTAACAAGATAGACATAGGAATTGGTATCATAGGACACAAACATGACGGTAGAGAGGAACCAGACACTTACTGTCCTGGTCCCTAGCAGTATGAGCGTGCTCCTGCAGATTCAGGTGTCCCTGCCACACATACATTATTATATTTAATTGCAGGCATCGGACTTAGCACATAAAATTCAAGTAACACTCATACAAATTAGCATACAAACTAGTTATACGACGAAACTAACTAGCCAACTTTGAAAGAAGAATTGGACCTCGCTCCCGTGGGCTACAAGGAGGAAACCCTAGCCGCCACCTACAGCCTCCCCTCCCGGCGCTCTTCTCACTCGCCGCCGCCGGCAGGCAAAGCCCGCCTGGTGTCGGCGGCGGTGGGGCCCTAGGACTATCCCTCGAGGTGCGTCCACACAGGCAGGCGCGGCCCTGTGAGGATGGCGCAACGACAAGGTCGGCCATGGCAGCGACCTGTCTCGGCAAGCTCTCGTGCAGGGGACGGCGGCGCAGTCATGGCTGTATCGTGGGCTCCCTCCCCCTCCTACTCCCTCATCCCCTTCCTCCCCCATTGTCCTTGTTGGCGGCGGCCGATTTGGAAGCCACAGCGTCGAGGCCGCGATGGGGCTCGCGCTGCGCCTTTGAGCGGCGGCAGCCGGCCTCTCGCCGGAACTCGCGCTCGCGCATCGCCTCGGGGCAACAACGGCGGGCGCGAAGGGGCTCGCGTTGCGCTTGGAGCGGCAGCAGCCAGTCCCTCGCCAGAACTCGCGCTTGGGCTGCTCCTCTAAGCAGCGGCGGCTGCCAGACCTCGGGCGGGGCAGTGTGTTGCGCCTCTCGCTGCATTGGCACAGCCTCGCCCCTGAAAATGGTGCCTTTTGATGTCGCGAGTGGCCGGAGTGGATGCATGGGAGTTGGATCGCTGGAGGCGTCGAATCTCGGCGACCGGCGGGGCTGGTGATGGTGGATGTTGCTGGGAGGGTGCTTTTTGTTCTACGAATGACTTGTTCGGCCGCGCACTAGTGTCCGGTGTCCGGCAGGGGGAGGAAGCTGGGTTGAGGCCGGGCTGCAGCCCCTTGGCTGCAGCGGCAGGGTGTGCCACGATGTTTGGCTACAACGGCGGGGGGGGGGGCTGCTGCGGAGGCGTCGGTGTGAAGGAGAAGGTCGGCTATTCCAATCCGGCGAGTCGTGCGGGAGGTGGTACCAACACGGACGAAATTCTTGCCCGTCTCTCGGTGCCAGCGGCTATGGCGCTCGTGGGCGTCATTCCCCTCCTTGGAGGCGTCGTCGAGGTGTGTCACCATCTCCCTTGCCCACTCTCGGTTTGGTTGAGGTCTCCGGGTGAAAGCCTAGATTCGATCAGATCGGCGTGATGGCGGCGTCCTCGACGTTGTCCCTCCCTTGGGAGCATCGCGTTTGGAGACACGGCGTGAGGTTCCTTGTACCTTTCCTCCGGCACTACTGTGGTCCTAGGTTGATGTTTCAGAGGTGCAATGCACGTCGTCGCCGGTGAGTCCAAGAAGGTGCCTCTCTCGGGATCGACCAAGTCCTGCCATCTACTTGCCATCTTCGGCACTGAGGGTGGATGGTGCATCGACGAGGGGAGTTCAATTGGAGATGTCATTATTCAGAGGTGACCGGCGTTGGTCGAGATGCGGCTCTGTTGCTTAGCTTAGGGCAAGCTCGGTTGCTTTGTAGCTTTGATGTTGTTGGTGGCTGTCTTCGGACTAGCCGATTGTGGAGTGCGTACTAGGCTCAATGTCCGCAGCGAGTTGTAGTTGTTATGCTCTACTGGGTTGTGTCGTGTTGTTCGGGGTGGTGTCCGCTCTTTCTTGAGCATGTAAATCTGTTCTTTATATCAATGCAATGAAGCGCAAAGCTTTTACGTTTTCGCGAGAAAAAAAACTTTGAAAGAGACACTAATTATAGGAATACATTATGTAGTGAGTTCAGTTAAGAAGCCAAACGCATAAAATTATTTCACCAAAGATCCAATTAGTCGGTTTCGTTTCTTATGAGTTATGGTTCACCATAGCAATGATTTGATAAAACAACAAAACCCAATCATGAAAAAAAAAACAAATTATCTAACAGTTAGTTTCAGCTCACAATCTAAGTGTAAAGGAAAAATTTCACCAAAGAATACATTAATTGGTTCTCCTTCTTATGTTTACCGCTCATCACAACAATTTTGGTAATGAAACCCAAACATGCAAACAGAATTGTTTCTAGCATACTAAGCTTTGAAGTCGAGCATTAAAAATATTTCACTGAAGAACGAATTGACCAGCTAGCCTTCTTATTGCTATGGCTCATCACGACAAAAATTATGGTGACTTATAAAAACTAAACAGATTGACAAAATGCATTCCTTGTAGTTTCAGCTCAGAAGCCAAGTGTTAAGAATATTTCCCTAAAACTACACTAGCTAGGTTCCAATGAAAACAGAATATCAAATTGAACAACCATGGTGTACGGACAATTCTATGCAAACCTATAAGAGATGGTGATACTGCGGATCATGCACCACACTTCCTTCAAGATAGGAAGGACATCAGTTAAGAGTAAGATTACTCGCAAGCTAACAAAATTAAATATTCTCGCATATATGCTTTGAGTTAATCTTCAAAGTTTGAGAGAATAGCAAAAAGATCGGGGATACAACAATATAGTTCGACTAGACTACATGCATAGGGTATCTCCTCCGGAATAAGTAGAATCGATGTCAGTAAAATATTCTTGTCTAACATTAAGAATTATAACTCATTGGAATTTGGCAGAATTAAACCCCTACCTGGATTTTCTTTCTTCAATATAGACTTGGAAGAATTGGATTCCTACCTGGACTTTCAAGACAAAACAAATAACTCAAGAAAAACATGAAAGGAAGCACAAAGTCATGATAACGGCAATACATGTAAGCATTTTTAATTGTCCAGACATAATTATGAATTGAGATAGAGTATAGATAAAGTACATAACGTAGATGAGAAAGGATATGCACTAGACACTGACCTAAACCACGAAGACCAGGCGAAGAAGAGGTCACCATAGACGTACCAAACTAGCTAGGTGGCTTCCTATCTAGCAGTCGTCAACATAGTCTTTCTACTTGTTTACAATCAACATGATTTTTAAACAAACTAAAACTAGTAACTAAGCTAGTTAATATGAAATTCACCTACACATGGAAAGTAAAGCAACATGTTCATGAAAATACACCCCATGTATAGAATTCACACTTGACATTTACACCGGGCACTGCACCTACGCATGGCAAAAGGGATACATTCTATTGTAGCACGTGTTCATTGAAACAATACAAGATCCCATTACACGTAAGGGGGGCACTCAAATACTACACATATACAACAGAATTTCTAAGCAAGTTAATCAACTACGAAATCGTGTGTAGTGTCATGGCTACCCGAGGACTCACCTAACCCACATAGTCCAAGAAGGCCACCGCTGCTAGGAGGACGTATCCGATGGCCACAGATGCCTCTTGGCCAGCTCCAATTCTCCCCTGAAATTCAAAAACAAAAAAAAATTATATACAAGCTCAAAAGTTACATGAATCATGATATGGTGTGATTGCAAATTTCTTATTTAAACAAGTGATAAATCTAGAAACATTTTCCACATAGGCTATTTTGATAAGCAGCAACACATGCATCAATAAGACAACATAATTCGTCTCGGAAGGAACATTGTGTTTGTTGAATCACAATAGATCTCATCAAATTTTTGATCCAGTCCAGTACACATTATAGCAATATCAAAACACACTTCAATTATGACTCAATCTCGAGGTTTAGCCCACATTAAACAATATATAGTTTAAGGTTGACATTAATTAAGTCAAATAAACCAAGCCTAGAAGTTAACTACAAAAACACATATTTCTACAATAATCATACTATAGAAAATTAGGACCAATGTAAGTAAATGCATTCCTAACCATGGATATTCACATGAACCTGATTGAGAATCAAAAGGGAATGCAAAATAAGACACCACTATCTACACATATGAGCTGCATGTGACAAATCAAAACACTAGCCAGAATAGTTTTTTCAAAAAACATGTAAAATAATTAGACATGTACAACAGCCAAGTTCAGTGAAGCAAGAATCCTAGCGTACCGGTTATGGAGCTTAAAATTCAAGTCTAGAAATTTTCTATTCTTATCCCTACAGTCATAAAAAATTAAAGCACAACGAATAGAGACTTGATCATGAAGATAGTAACACATAGAAAAAATGCAAGCAAACTGATATAACAATATGCTAAGATCAAGTGTATTATCAATCTATTCTCACCATGTTATGTAGGTATTATAATATTTAATAGACTACTATGGAACCACAACGAATAGGAAGAAACAATTCCATATGTCTTGGAGATGATAATTCCAAAACATCGCAAGAGTTTAAGCCATCGCATAAGAAAGGGAGTTGAATGGCTACATGCGATTGGCCAAATGACACAGATCTCTCCTATACCATGGAGACGGTTGAGGCGATGCAAAATCATCGCCATCACACGGCAGCAAGGGTGGACGTGAAGCGGGAAGTTAGTTGGAAGCCGATATACTACTCGTTAGTAGGAAGTTCATATTTTTATTGAGTGAGGATATGACTAACACTTAGGACCATCATCGTCTCTAGAAGAGACTATGCCAGATGTGAAGCAGCAATAAACATGCACAAATCAAAGTGTTTTTATTGAGTGAAGTAGATTTCCACATTCCGCCCCACTGCTAACATATTTATCAGGAAAAAAGAAACAAAATTTAGCAAAAAGACTCAGAGTAGCACTTCCAATGAAATTACTCTGAAATATGTTTGAGAACTTCCTATGCATAAGCAGCAGAGCATACCCATTTTCTATGCACAAAACAGAATTGCATAAAGGAACGAAAGTAAGCAAAAACTGCATGAAGGGGAGAAGAGAGACACTCACCGGCAACAGCGGGTCGGAATGGTGGACGACAGCGTCAGCACAGGAACGTGGCCGGCAGCAGCTCCGAATAAACCCGGCAGCAGCTCGCATGCCTGCTCGAGCAGCTCACTCTGTTCGTGAGGACAACAGCGGAACAAAATAATTGCCTACAGACCACAATAATTTTTAGGATACATCAGAGTATTATTCTCCATGTCCCGCGAGAAAACGACAATGTAGAAGTACTCGCATAACAAGACAAAAACACCATAGTCGCAAAAACACATGTAGTCTCGCCTCTAAAGACTCTAGTTCATAATCTGTTCTAGCATACAAGAGAAATTTGAACCATGGATTAAAATACATAGCCACAAAGAAGCAAATACACAATGATACCAAAGAAGCATGTTGTGTGAGTGTGTGTTGAGTGCAGACGCGCTGGAGGGTGTTCACAACAAAGGTATATATCTCATGGTATAGCAAAAGCAAACTAACCACTCAAGCATGGTTTAGACTACACCAGATCAGATCCTTATGAAACCATGACATTCGGAATAGACAAGTGTATTCTCGTATATTCTAAACCAGCAAACAGTGGAGCGACAATAAGAATTAATTTTACTAGTGATTACACTTAGCTTTAGAGATCAATATTAGTGAACTACTCCCTCCGTCCGGAATTAAATGTTACAAAGTTTGACAAAAGTGGATGTATCTAACACTAAATTATGTCTAGATACATCCATTTTGTCAAACTTTGTGACATTTAGTGCCGGACGGAGGGAGTACGAAACAATTTAGAACCACTAGGCATAAGCTTAAGGTTGGCTAGTTGTAGGAACATTTCTGCACATGTCGAGCGGACTAATAAAACTAGTCATGCCAAGCAGCTAGATTAGCATGAGTAGTAAATTTTGCAAGCTCACTAATTCCAGGAAAAATAAACACATTCCACATAAAAAAAATCTACTACCTAAGATGGAGATACCAGCTAGCAATAGAATGGAATAACTCCTAATCGTAACAGCCACATGTTATATCATTGCTGCCACCAACTAGGAAGCGGGCATGGGTTTGAGGATGGCCGTATCACGGTACAGACTCGTAGTAGGCGATGTTCAGGCTGCGCCGGAGCAGCTCCCCACGGTTCAGCTCCTCCTCTCTCAACCGCATCCTTGCTAGGGTTGGTTGGCATGGGGCATGACAGATGGCAGCAGCAAGAGCAGACTTGATGAACCAACCAAGACAGATTCCGTGTGCTGCATAGAGAAAAAAGTAGGTGAGCAGACGCACAACACAAGGAACCTAGTTGTTTACTTATTTCGTCGCAATAGCTAGCTAATATACCTTGGGAACCATGGGAGCATATCAAGAGAGCAAAACAAAGCACTAAAATAGGTGAAGAACGGAAACAAAGGGGACCTTTAGTGCGGCGCTATCGTGGTTCGTTGCTGGACGGGGTTCGGGGTGGACACGTGGTGGTCCTTATCCACATCCATGCTCCGGCCGGCAACGAGAGCAGAGAGCCTCCGCGCTGCTAATGGAGGCGTCGGGGATTGGTGGATGGAGGTGCGGGATGCGTCGTCGGCATCCGTTGACCGGGGACGGCACTCGAGGGTGCGGACGAGCAGCCGGGGCGATGGAGAAGGGCGCTGGTACGGGCATCTGCTCGGGGAGGAGGCATGGCGGCGGAGGGTGGGCGAGGTTGGGTGGCGGCGGCGCATCTGGATTGGGAAAAGGAGGAGGAAGGAAAGAGGATTTTGGGGGACGGAGCGAGCGAGGGTTTCAGCGTCCGCTTCCTGATGATTGGCTCGCTCCCGTGCGTCTCTCATGGCGCAGTTCCGGAAGAGACGGAGACGTTGCTCGATCTGGATCGTGGACGGTCCAGATGGTGTTGTGGGGAGCGATCCGCGGGGATGCTGGCTCAGCTTGTTCATTGGCTGAATGCCGGATCCGGCGATTCATTTAAGGATCTGGTACGTGCAGGTTGCGACTTCGAATACATATCTCTCATGCATGCGGTGTGCAACCTGGACAAGAGGATCGATCCACTTTTACCAGTCGAAACCAAACTTTCACGATTGAAGAGTAGTACCTACTGCTTGGACATGATACACACGCGTGCTTGCCATCTCCAGCCTCCTCTCAACTCGCCCGTGAGAATGAAATGTCATCGCACCATCATCCGACAGCAATCTCAATCATCCATCGTGGCCATGCTTGCTCGTCATCGCCACCATGATCCTGTTGCGCTCCAATTCAAACCAAACATGTGTGTTCCCACGCCCTCGCTGGCACCGCGACCTCGACCGACAAGCTTAATTATGACCACGTGCTCCTTGTTGTCGTCGGTGAGCTTGCTCATGACCATCCCATGTGCGGCGTCGTGCCTGACCATCTAGATATGATGTAAGGGTGTACCTGACATTTGGATGTGAATGGATTCTAAAAAATCAGCGAAGGAAGTCAGTTGGATGTATATATAAGTTACGTCTGTGGTTGAACTACAAGACTATTTATTTAGATATATGTATACTTTGCAGCAAACCTAATCATATAATTAGAAAACAAGCTAGCTAACAGTCGCACGCAAACCAGACACAAGTCGGCTAAGAGGCTCATCGTGTCTCCACCGCCGTCACCCCGAGCCGCTACATACCTCTGCCACGGCACCGATCCTTTCTCCGACACAGGTAGTGAGGAGCCCGAGGTGGAGTAGCACCTCGTCAGGGTTGAAGAGAGGCCGGCGATGTATGGTGACGGCGGTGACGATGCCGGTGTAGGATCGAGTTTGATATTGCTCTACGGCGAATGTCTAGTTTCTATAGGAATATGAGAGAGAGAGAGAGAGAGGGGCTCATTAGGATAGAGCTACTGCCTAGTAGAATCAATCACGAGCGTCCTTTTGTTTTTCATTTGCAGGTATGAACCGTGGTGCTAGGTGCATGCATGCTTCGTTTCTCTACACCTAGCCGTGGATGCTACGTGCATGCATGTTTCTCTACAACCAAACATGGTGCTATACGTGCATGCATGCTTAAATGGCCAGTCAAACTGGCTGGCTAGCTCGTAGAGATTACCTAGCTATCCGCGGTCGTACGAACATGCTTCTAGGTTTCTATACACATAGCCGTGGGTATTGCGCGCCTTGTCGTTGCAGGGTACTGACCTGATTGATTCTGGCGAGCAACCCGATGTATAATGGGAAACGCTGTAAATCACCCGGAGGATCATGCGTGTTCCGTCCCCCGGCTCCTCCCGCGCGCCGCGTGTCCAGAGGACAAGCCAAAGTACCGGTGGGGCCCACAGGACCGCCCAAGAGGGAAGCTGCCTCCTCCCCCGCGCTCCTACGGCGGCGACAGCAGCGGATCTGGCGATGCAGCGGACTCCGGAGGCATCCTCGGCATGTTCCTCGCCGGGTGGGTGGCCCGCGTCGCCGCGGATCCCCAGTCCCCGTTCAAGGTCCTCATGGAGGAGCTCGTCGGCGTCACCGCTTGTGTGCTCGGCGACATGGCATCCCGCCCCAACTTCGGCCTCAACGAGCTCGACTTCGTCTTCTCCACCCTCGTCGTCGGATCCATCCTCAACTTCGTCCTAATGTACATGCTCACCCCCACCGCCGGAGTCTGTGCCGCGGCGTCTGCTGCCCTCTCTTCCCTCCCCAGCCACATGTTCGAGCCTATTGCGTACTCCCTCGGCTCTCGCGTCGCGACACTTGTGTCCAAGGGTGCCACTTTTGCGGCGGTTGGGTTCGCGGCTGGGCTCATGGGCATTGTGATCTCCAACGGGCTCATCGCCATGAGGAAGCGCATGGATCCTGCCTTCAGGACTCCCAAATTACATAGGTGCTCAATAGCTGGTCGTGGTGCTCCCATGTGTGAGGTGCGGGCGGTGCCGCCGGAGATGAAGGCCACGGCGTCCCTATACGCCGCCGCTGAAAATTTGCTACATACTCGTATTTATTTGTTATTTTTTATATATTTTTTGCTATGGAAACTCCGGCGATATCTCCGGCGAGTTCAATTTTTTGCTACCATACAACAATTTTTTTGCTATAATAATTCTATGTTTTTGCTATTTTAGAAGAACTTTTTTGCTAATATCCGGCAAGGTCGTCGGCGAGCCCTCGGCGATGTATCTAGTAAAATTGATTTTTTTCGCTACAATAGCACGATTTTTGTTGCTACAGTAACTCCGGCAAGGTCTGACTTTTTCTTTTCTTTTTAAGTTGTGAACCTTTTTTTGCTACACGGAGCAAAAGCGGGGATTTTTTTTTTGCTACACAGAGCCAGTACAGGATTTAGCCAGAAAAAGTACACGTGTCAGCACGGGACCCGGAGGATGGAAAAATTTGATCCCCGGGGGACGCCCAACACTGTGCATGTATAATGTCTGAGAATATTCATGTTAAGAGCGCTGACAGCTCCAATCTGAAGCCGTTCGCTCCAGCAAGGGGATACGAGCTTGGGGACGGCTTCGTCCTTTCGTTGACCGAGGTTTTCCTCATATACGCCATCCCCACTAGAAATACGGGAAATACTTTATAGTGATACGGACGCCTGGGCCCTCACATCCCTTCAAAGTGTCAATCCGATGCCCATACCGGAGAGAGGGAGATTCCCAGGCTCTTCAAGTCCTCCAGCTACCCCATTCCTAGACCAGATATGAAGCCCATTTCTTTTATCGGTGATTAATCCCTTCCAACTCTGCTCTAAGCACCGCCGGCCGAGCGCCTCCACACGGGAAACCAAGTTCGAGGGAGCCCCCTCTTAATTTTAATCACCGTGACTTTCATGAGAAGAGCATCAACCTTGAGGTGGAGGACATCTTGTCCTTGGCTTTGGTGGGCCACACCTTGCCATTGCGCGCCGTCGAATTCGTGCTCCCTTGGGTCGCCCTTTCTACAGGCTCTGCGGGATACAATCTCCCTAATGAGGTGACTCACCGATGAATCTTTCATCGAATCCTATTTTTCTTGATTGAATAGTGCGCACATGGATTTGTGGTTTCGTGTGTTTCGGTTTTTCTGATTCCGTGATGTCTGATTTTTTTCAATGTGATTTGTTGTTATTTATCACCAGCGACTCATAGCACATGTGTGATTTACGGGTCTAATCATTTTTAGGGCATGGTCATGTTTGATCAATTGCTTATGCAATCATTTTTTGGGTCAAAAGTTGTGATTGAAGTTTTAGTTTTGTTGCATATGAATTTATCATGTAGGGAAGCCTACATGATCCAAAAATGGTAACTTAATAGAGAGATGTGATTAAGTAACTACCGTACACTCATGGTCCATGGGAGTGGACTACTCCCCGCTTCGTGGTGGAGATCGAGAAGGAGGGGGTCTTGTGAAGGGGATGCAACAAGAGTTAAGATTATGTTTGCCCCTCTTTATGATACTCAAAAAACGTACCGCCAATTTTCATTGATCGATGTTAGGAAATCGGGGCCAAGACCCGCCAAACTAATCCTCGCTCATGTTAAATCTGATATGTTTATTACTTTAATATAGATCTCTATTTGATGCCACGGGATAGTTAATACTTACCATTTCATCATTCATTTCACTTCTTAATCTTGCAACGCTACACGTCACTCCTAGTCCTAGGTGGGTCACACCTTTTATCTTGTTGTGCAACACCACGATATGCACATGAAATGATAGGTAATAACCGCCATGGCATAAAATAATGTCCCTATAACGCGTGGCAACACAATATGGGGATGAAATGACAACTATAACCGTTTCCCACCATAAGACAATGACCATAGACACGCGACAACATATCTGGCATATAAAATGATATGTATTCTGGTATAAATTAATTACCCTAATTACGCATATCAACATCAAGGGCACATCAAATGGTCTGTAATAATTGTATAGCATAAAATATGGCCATAATAACCTGGCGCAACATCACGAGCACAAGGAATGATAGGTAATAACTGTGTACACACCGGTGTGTTCATCGCCCTCACCCATCTCCAAGACGAGGATGGCGATAGCGGTAACAATGACTGGGGCATATGCTATTTTATACCTAATCCTACGCCACATGGACACAAATATTGAGCAAGAGCGCATATATCCATGTCGATCGCAAACTCATTCTGTTTAGAGCGCGCCTGACACCGTCGTAACCCCCATCATGCACTAGCTCTAGAGGGATTAGAAACACTTGAGTTCTACACACTTGACTTATTTCCGAGATACACGTCGCCCGGACCACATCATGAGCATCGGCCCCTTGGTTGAAATCGACAGCTCCTGCTCGACATCTAGAAACAACAAAATCCGGCGTAAAATATTTATCTGGACATCTGGTCACCATGTTAGGTCATGGACTTGTGCACCCATCCATGCCCATGGACCCATAAGGCACACTCACCCGACCATGTGTCACGATACACCTGTCCATGACCATCCACACATGTATACACACGTCAACACCCCGTCTAATGTTGGCTCATGCAAAGATTCAAACATGCAAAAAAAATTGTATTTGCTAGATAGGAATCCAATAAAAATGTTTGCTTGGGTAATAATCAATGGCAACATTGCCGGGAAACCAAACGATGCTTGGTGTCGCTTATGGTGAAATCGTGAAAAGTACTAGTCATGGAAAACCTAACTTCTCAAGAGCTTTCCAACAACTCCGGCATCGCCTCAATGGGAGCCCGTATGAAAAGGTTACGACCGACGAAATATGAAAGAGCGTGAAAAGTTGGCAATAAAACCCAAAATTTTTGTATGTTTATATCTTCTAAAAACCGACAACAAAAATATCATAATGGATGTGGGTGGAAAAGCCGTCGCGTCTTTAATGCATGTCGAAAGACTCAATATTTTATGCTTACAAAATAATTTGGGATGCTTATATGATGACTTGTCACAAAAATGGGACAGTAAAATCCCAAAACTGTGTGTGCTATAGCCCTTTCAAACTAGCGGGAAAACTGTCTAAAAGAAAAAGGTCTGAAAAACTACCAAAATGGAGATTGGTGTGAAACCAAGTCTTTCATGCACGTTGAAAGACTTGATTTTTCAAGTTTGTTTTGAGCAGTTTGATATTCAATTATTCCAACTAGATAATGCCTATTTAGATAATGACCGGTCATTAAGACTGGGTTAGAAGAGTATGTGTGTTATATTCCTCTAAAAATAGTTGTGAACACTACCAAAAGGAACATAATTTGCGATAGCCCCAGTAATTGGGCAAGAAAACTACCAAAATGAAAATGGACATCAACACTTCCAAAATGAAAATAATGTTTCTATAGTCTCTTAAAAATTGGGCGGTAAAACTCCAAACGAGGCCTTTGTAATGGTGTGTCTTTTGAGAACGGACGGGGCCAACAAGGGGACCAGCCTCACGCCCCATGGAGACTATTAGCACCGGGGTAAAGAAGATTTGAATCATATGGCTCCTTAACACAAATAAGGTTAGGCGAGTGGAGTCCATCAGGGTCTAGGAGGGGCCGCCCTCCTCCACTTCGTCGTAACCGACTCCGGCTTGAACGCTAAACTCAGTTAGAATGTGTCGGCTCTAATAAACAACGTCCGAGCGGTCGTGTTAGGCGGCAAGTAGGCGGAGGAGAGGTCCCATAGTAGGTGCCGATGTGAATAATGGCTGAAAATTATGGTACTTGCTAGCAGGGATATGGAAAGATTTGATTTTGACCTCCTGTGGTTCGAAATTTGATTTTTAACGTTTAAAGTGATTTTCTAGTCAAAGTGCCCGAATGATGGCCACACATGCACATGGAATCAATCATGATAAGGGGTGGCCCAATCTTCTCAGTGAACTCACAGACAACTCCAGTATGATAACTAGTGCGCCACTAAGAACTCTCCCGGCTGATCCCTGATGCCAATGCAAAAGATAGCAACCCCAAGGATATTCTCAACTCCACACTCTTGCACAAGTAATCCACCGACTACAAGTGGTCCTGTACCGTCTTATTCCCAGTGGAACAGCAGGTAACACGTAAAGTTTGCAGATGAACTTCCAGATGAAAGGCTTACAAGCAGTTTCAATCTAGAGGTCTAGGGTTTTTGGGTTTAACGTAGTCTAATCTATTCCACACGCTGGTGGTAGATATATATGAGGGAAGGGGTGATTCCCCACGAAATTGACCTATTCCTACTTGTTTGGACTCAACCAACTCGGATACAAACTGACCCAACACGGGTGCATCCAATTGGACTCGATTTGGAAACTGGCAGAAAACTATTCGTGGCTTGTTTCGGTCACCACCGGCTTGCACGAGACGAATTTGTTGATGGGGTCGGATCCATTGGAAATCCCATCAAATTGCCTATCCGGATTGTGCTCGTTTGCTGTATTGGGAGCCCGTATGAAGAATCCATGACTATTTCAAATTCGGGACTTCTGGCAGTCCGAACTGAAACATCATTTCCTTGTTGTTGTTTTCCACGCCTTCTTCTCTTGCTCCTTGCTTCCTCTTCTCCATCCATGTTTGTGTTATTAATACACCTAATCATACATAAATTCATAGGCTTAGGTAGTATAACATTCTCATGAACACAAACATTATTTGTTAGGAAAGAATTCACCTTATAATAAACATCAGTGAGGCTCAATATTTCTTTCCAACTTAAGCATGGATAGACCTCATGGACCTCTATTATATTGCTATCATTCTCCCTTTCTTCAAGACAAGCCGTCCTCGGCTTGTAGTAAGCTGAAAGTGGAAGAAACAAAAAGAACAACGTGTATGCACAATACAAATATCTATAATGAGGTGCATTAGTTGTTATCATATCATAACATTATGCCCTAGACATGTGACCACGAATTTTGCTTAAAAACATCACATAAATGTCATAGCATCTCATAAAATAGCAATCATAATTGCAAATATAAGTGAAGCTCATAAAATCATGATCAAAAGGAGAGACATTCATGTATAAATTCTTATTGTTTAGTATCAATTCAAGTGTTCTCACAGAAGATCTATGATTAAAATTGGTGGTAGTAAAGTCAAAGCAATCCAAACAAATTAACTCATTATATAGTGGATACCATGCTTCAACTGTGCTACTCTGATATATATAAGAAAGTAATGGCCGAGTAGTAGTACACATAATTTTCTTCTCATGTTTAGTATAATCATTATGTAAATTGCAACTTAGTTTGCAAATATAAGTGAAGAACAATTTATTAGCACATGTATGTGACAAGTATTGTGGCAAACCAAACATATGTGTAAAATCATGCTCATATGTAGGAAGTTGTAGCTTATCTACCCAAGGTAAAACAATGTTCAACTCGGCCACTTTATCACAAGTTATGCATATATGATCCACCATAAAAATTTCACTCATGTTATAGTCACCAATCAAGTTAAAAATGAAAGAAGAAACATAATTGCTACAATTGACATATGAAATTTCAGCAACCTTTTTCATAGCACTTTGCACATTAATTGATTCATTTAACATGATGTAATCCACAATATCATTAGGTGGTATTTTAGCAAGTACTTCCTTATGTGAAATCAAAACCACATGATTAAATTTCGAAATTAGCACATTATCACATGTAGATGGACTATCTATGCTTGTTAACTCACAAGAATCAAGTAGCAATTTAGTGGGTTCACATAATTCAATACTTAAGAGGGGTAATACGAAATCAGCACCTTTATCAATAGCATCCTCCTCAGAATAATTAGGTACCAATTCAACTATCTCAACTGGTGATGCAGGTTCTACTTGTTGTGGCTCCCTTTCTTCAAAAGTAACCTGCATATCACAAGAAACAAAACTAGGCACAATGGCATGCTCCTCCAATGGATGTGATGATGGTGATGATGGTGCAGGTTGTACTATAGGCTCCCTTTCTTCAAAAGCAACCTGCACATCACAAGACACAACACTAGGAGTAGACATAGTTACATTAGTAGAAACAGCCTCATAGGTCTTCTTAACCTCTACAAATCTCATAACCCCAATGGTTGATGTCAAATTCTTTTAAATGTTGTAGGACTTTCATGTATTATCCAATCTCTCTTATTATTCCAAAAGAATTGTAAATCAGGATAATGGCTATCAAAATTAACCTTATAGCTATTGCACCACATTGCACTCAACAAAAGGTGATAGCAAGTAAATGTTCTAGGAAGCACATTACACCTAATTCGTACTGTATGATCATGAATAGTTAACGGAATCCAGGTAGCATGAGTAATGTGAAGTGTAGCATCATTAGTTTTCAACATAAATGAACTGCGAGTTGCATAAGATGTCAACTGTAATGCTTCAATAACCTCAATACTAACAAAATTAGACCGTGTACCCTTATCAAGGGTAATAGCAACAGTACTACCATTGATATCTCCTGTGAAGTGGAACAAATTTGCCGCAGGTATTCCACTAGAATCCTCCTCCCAGAAAGTATCACTGCACATAAAAGAAATACAAAACTCCATTGATTAATTTGTTAGTAACAAAATAACAATGGGATGTGGTGTTCTCTCACAACTCACTCAAAAATCTAGCAAGACAATAGATTATCTTACCGTTCCAAAGTGAATAGAAAATACTTACCAACAAGTAGTGGCAACTAATATGCTTTGATGTGAAGAAGAGAATACCCAGGGTGTTAACAATCACATGACAAAACAAGGTATATGGTGGGGCTTGGTATGGATACCTAACAACACCAAAATAACAATCCTATTTGCTGTCCAATGTGATATAAAAAGCACAGGAAACACACACCAAGTATGGAGACAAATGTGGCAATGCAAATATATGGAGGAAATTTTGCAATGCACTGGAAAGACACTAGCCAAGCTCAAATAATATTCAGGCACAAGATTGCTCAATGGTGTGTCAATATAGCAATGATGAAAACAGCTCCACAAATATATCAATGTATCTCAAGGCCTTTTTGCTTTTTCCCAATTCTGTTTTTCACTTTTCTCTTTATACTTTTTACTGGCCAAATAACAATACTAGGAGCAATACTATCAAGTGATAACAATGCTATGAACAATGTGACACAAATATGAGATAAAGAGCAGCCTGAAAACGAGCAAAATATAGCTAGTCTTATTGGGTAAGGTACCTAAATTTTTCCTGTAGAAAGGCTTTGGGTAAGGCTCACAAAGTTCAGACTTGAAACCCTGAAGAAATTGGAAAAGAAAAATTAAGAAAAAAGGAGACTTGCTGCGGTTGTGTGGTGCGCACGGAAACAGTCGATAGGAAATAATCGTGGGGCGAGCAGCAGGAAACAAACGCGCGGTGTGTGGATATGTGGCTGCTTTGGCCGCTAGTGTTTGATGTGATCGGGGCGCGCGCAGGACACGATGACCGAGTCCAGCAAGAAAAGAAAAAAACCAGCGCGGATCGGTTTTGGCCGGTAGCAGTCAGCTTGCGCGCGTGGATTGGAGCGAAACCGGACAGAAACCGCGTGGAGCAGGGGTAGCGCTCGGCGCGCTCGAGGGCGAGTAGATAAGAAAAACGCGTGGATTGCTGGTGCTGAAACCGAGGCGCACGCGCGTATGACTGAGTCCGCGACGGATCCGAGGCGCGCGCGCGTATGGAAAAGAGAGCAGCGAGCGGTTTGGCTGGTAGCGGTTCGTAGCTGTTTGGAAAAGGTGAACAACGTTTTGGCGTGGATTTCGACGCGCGCGGGGGACTTGGCTGGTAGCTGAGGCTGGTAGCTATTGATGCAGAATTGCGTGCGAATAAAACAAGATGCGGTCGGAACGAATCCGACAGCGCCAAGGAGCGCGCGTAGCTGGAACCAGTGGATCTACGCGAATATGGACAAAAACAAGCATATGCCAATGATTGAAAACAGCGCGCGGCAGCGGATCTAGGGCAATGCGCAGCAGGTTTGGGCAATATTTTTGACGAGATTTTCAGTATAGATCTAGACAAAAGATGAACTAGATGAACCCTAACCCTAATAGACAAAAACTAAAAACAGAAAAACGGGAACGCAAATCAACAAGAAACAGCAACTAGTAGATGCAAATTGGTGTTGATCTAGGCTCTGGCAATAAACTAAACAACTATTTTTGTGGGGCAATTTTCTGTATAGGAATAAAAACACTCGAATCTAAAGGGAAAATATGATAGCTCACCGAGGCAACCTGGCTCTAATACCAAGATGATAAGGGTGGCCCAATCTTCTCAGTGAACTCACAGACAACTCCAGTATGATAACTAGTGCGCCACTAAGAACTCTCCCAGTTGATCCCTGATGCCAATGCAAAAGATAGCAACCCCAAGGATATTCTCAACTCCACACTCTTGCACAAGTAATCCACCGACTACAAGTGGTCCTGTACCGTCTTATTCCCAGTGGAACAGCAGGTAACACGTAAAGTTTGCAGATGAACTTCCAGATGAAAGGCTTACAAGCAGTTTCAATCTAGAGGTCTAGGGTTTTTGTGTTTAACGTAGTCTAATCTATTCCACACGCTGGTGGTAGCTATATATGAGTGAATGGGTGATTCCCCACGAAATTGACCTATTCCTACTTGTTTGGACTCAACCAACTCGGATACAAACTGACCCAACACGGGTGCATCCAATTGGACTCGATTTGGAAACTGGCAGAAAACTATTCGTGGCTTGTTTCGGTCACCACCGGCTTGCACGAGACGAATTTGTTGATGGGGTCGGATCCATTGGAAAGCCCATCAAATTGCCTATCCGGATTGTGCTCGTTTGCTGTATTGGGAGCCCGTATGAAGAATCCATGACTATTTCAAATTCGGGACTTCTGGCAGTCCGAACTGAAACACCATTTCCTTGTTGTTGTTTTCCACGCCTTCTTCTCTTGCTCCTTGCTTCCTCTTCTCCATCCATGTTTGTGTTATTAATAAACCTAATCATACATAAATTCATAGGCTTAGGTAGTATAACATTCTCATGAACACAAACATTATTTGTTAGGAGACAATTCACCTTATAATAAATATCAGTGAGGCTCAATATTTCTTTCCAACTCAAGCATGGATAGACCTCATGGACCTCTATTATATCCCTATCAAATCAAAAGCATGGGCAGCTTAAATACGTATCCATGCGTGGTTGTAGCTGCTATTGTTGGGAATATGCCCTAGAGGCAATCATGTATGATGTAATTCCCACTGTATTCATAAAGTTATTAAGTTGTCCTTGTTTTGAACATCTGATATATGTCATTGAATATGTGATTCGATTGTGGAACTATATATTCATGTTGTTCATACTAGATTGTCCTTGGTCATTTAGGTTGTGCTGGACACACACCCTAGACTAATGTGAGTGTTGGCTGATGACACGGTTCCACTTGTCATGGGCATGGTGATGCCATTCCAACGTTCACGGACTTGGCTAAAGAGTTTAGCAAGTCGGACTGACCCACATTGAGATGCAACGATCAAGTCGTCATTTGCATGTCTCAATCAATGTAATCCTTAGACCTGAGGTTGTCGCACAATCCGAGTTGTGGATCACCGACTTAGGTTCTGTCAAACGTTGTTCTGTGACAAGGCAACTATAAAGGCAGAGTTCGGGTCGAATGAGAAGCAAGCTGCGTGATGTGGATAATCAAGATGGGATTTTGCCCCTCCGAATGGAGAGATATTCTCTGGGCCCTCTCGAGTGATATGATTCAGGAAGCATGGCCATGCGCAACTCAGTTAAGTGTTAACTGTGTCTGTTGACTAAGTGTTAGTCAGGTGAATCACATATCACGGATCGAGAAGAGAGTTGAGCTATTTAAGGGATGACGATAAATCGCCTATAGCTCGACAAGGTATATCGTGAGGCAAAAAGGACTAAGATGAATATCACATTGAAAGGTATGTCGTCATGACTCAATGGGACTTGGGAGTCGGCACGTTCTGCTAGGAGCCGCTACCGATTGATCGATTGGGAGTTGGACTCCAATCGTGTCCATGTCGCCATGAGCCTGCAGGGTCGCACACTTAAGAGCGGGAGCAAGTATTGGTTGGGTTGGACCCGAACCGGAAATGGACTGAGTTAGTGAGTCGGACTCACAGAGGGAATGGGCCACAAGTGTTGTGCAGCCCATTACCGTACGCTATATAAAGAGGGGCGCAGGTTGCCCAGCGGGCACGTCAGTCCACTCTCCCATGCGTTGGGAACCCTAGCCCCACTCAGTCCAGCCGCCGCACCGGACCTAGCAGTCCGCCGTCGGAGCTCCTCCTCGTACGTGTGGATACCGGCAGAGGTGCTGTACGTTCAGCACTTCGACGTTCGAGGGATTGGATCGGCCGGACCGGATCGTGGGACTGCACTGCCCCGACCCGACGCGCTACATCGATAATCCGCACCTGCGCGTCTAGTGGTAATACTCGTGGCCTTCTACCTCGGCTAGATCTTGGGAGCATTGCGTAGGAAAAGTTTTCGTTTATCTCTACGCGCCCCAACAGCTATATACTCCCTCCGTTTCCTTTTAATCTGCGTATTAAGTTTTTTGAAAGTCAAACTTGCTAAAATTTGACCAAATTTATGAAAAAATAATAATATTCATAATATGACATCAATATCATATGATTCGACATCTAATATACTTCCATATTATATGGACTTGGTATTATAAATGTTGATATTTTGTTTAGTTGGTCGTTTAACTTAAAGACAATTCTAATACGCGGACTAAAAAGAAACGGAGAGAGTATATGATACTCAAAACGTGTGAGCGCTTCGTGAGCTACTCGATCTAGGTGTCCTGTCGAGATGAGCATCGTGTCCTGGGCTCATCGGTGTCGGTGTCTAGTTAACTCCACAACGACACACATCATTGACTGCCTGTTGCTAGCTCTAGCTCTACGTATTTGACATAATCCTGCTTGTTTGTTAATTGGAGGAGATATACGTGCTAAACTGGTTACTAAAGTCAGGATAACCGACCCTATCCTAGACATGAACACTGGCTATAGCTCTTTGCTTGGACATGAACGTGAAAAAAAAAACATAGATTGGTTGCACATGCTTTTGATTGATTGCATGTGCATGCATGTCCATCGTGCACTTTGACTTAAAAAAGAACTTTAAATGTTAAAAATCAACTTTCGAACCACACAAGGTCAAAATCAAATCTTTCCATGTCCCTGCTAGCAAGTATCATAATTTTCAACCATTATTCACATCGGCAACCTACTATGGACTCACCTCTCCTCCGCTTACTTGCCACATAACATGACCGTTGAGATGGTGTTTGCTAGAGCAGGCGCATTCTCACTGAGTTTAACGTTCAAGCCGACGAAGTGGAGGAGGCGCCCCACCTCCTAGACCCTGATGGACTCCACTCGCCTAACCTTTTCTTGTGGTCAGGAGCCACATGATTCAAATCTTCTTCACCCCGGTGCTAATAGTATCTATGGGGTCGGAGCCAGGATCCGAAGTTTGTGTTTTCATCTCAAATATGTGATGTCAAATACGTGTGTTTTCACTGATTTTATATTTTTTTACATGATTTATACTTGTGTACAAAGGAGCTGTCAAAAACATGTGTGGTCAATTGATTCACTCTCAACGTTGCTCCACCACTTCGACCACCTAGTCGGGGCTCGACTTCTTGATGCACTCGTGTACACGTGCATAGTTATAGATGTCTCGAGGGCTGCACAGTGGACGACCAATAACGGGTTATCTAACCAAGCACGACGTTCCCCGATCTCGTCCTCCACAATTCGTCCTGATTCGTAACCTTGTGCCACCACTGGCTTGGACGAGGACGATATAGGGGAAGACTCTTCTTGCCTCCCGAGGAATTCGACTATGACGTTGAAGGTTTGGCTTCATGGTCACAGATTTTATGTTGCCTAAGAAGGTGCGGTGCAAGTCGTGGATCGGTCTCATCGTGTCTCGCTTAGATACAAAATGCACATGTCCAGACCACGACTTGTTGCGCTACCACATAGTGACTGTATGCATTCATACTTCTTTTATCTCTCTCAAGCTCCATAGGTAAAGACCGGTACCTTACCTATATCTTTCCCTATGGGGATGGCTCGACTTTTTGCTTCCGTCACCCCGAGCTTCTACCTTTGCTCTTGGCACTATGCTCGCTGCAATGGCGGTGAGAGCGCTTTTCACTCTAGCATCTCGTGTTGGAAAGAGGTGGTAGGTGACGACAACCAATATCATCGTGATGGGTGGCGTTCGGTTTTTTATATGGATCAAAAGATCTATTTTTCTAATGAACCAAGAGGTGGCGGCGAGCTTCCCGGATCCACGTCCATACTTTTCATTTGTGTTACATTTCTTGTCATCACATGCACGCGTGTAGGTGATCCGAGGAATGTTCAGTTATTTGCAATCGACTTATGTATAGCGATGACACATGCGCCAATGTAGGCACGTACTTACATAGTTGAAATAGTGCACGTCGTGTCTTCTTTGAAGAGGAAGAAAGGAAAAAAAAAGGAGACCAATCAATTGTAGGAAATTAATTAAAGATCCATCACGTGCTCTTAAACCAATTGCTCCATTTAGGTAAAAAAATGCGCGCGGAAGGTAGCGATTCGTTTTTTCTGTTCCCACTTACGTGACGTCACACCATGCATTTCTTAGTGGGGCCTATTTCTTGGTTGAGGCACCATGCATTCAAATAAGAAATTCTACTTATGCTATACCGTGTTTTGCTATTCATGGATATTCTTCACGTAATCGTCATGCATGCATATCCGATTTTCAATGAACACACATATCAGAACTCGCACCAGGAATGATGTATTTATCAGGGTTAACTCATGTTACAACGTGCTAAATCCTCTTTGAAAATATGACGGCAAAGCGAGCCATGCAAGATGTGACGTGCTGCTCAATTTTTTGCCCGTCGCTGGCTCCCAATCCAACGGCGGTGGCGTTTGAAAGCGACCACCAGCAGTTGCACTCCTGCCTCTACCACCACCCGAATCACCATTGGCGCCGCCGGAACACCTTGCCGACGACCCACGACATCGAACTGGTCTAATCGAAGATCTTCCGTCACTGATCATCTCACGTAAGAACATTCCAATACTTATTTGATAGAGCATGTCCCAGCTCATGGATACAAAAGTACGCGAGCACATGATATAATCGGGACTATTACTTTTTCTAAACATCAAAAATTGAAAAAAAATAACATTACACATATGACTAACAAAACGAAATAATTATATTAAGCAAAGTATTGAGCACATGGACGTCGATCATGGAGGAAATCTTCCACTATCTATTCCGTTCTCTAATGTAGAAGCAACATGCCTTGGAGAAAACATTAGCTCCCCGACAACTATGCTCATCCAAATAATGTTGTTTCTCCTAGAGTTATCAGTGACCCATCAACTTCCCTCACTTAGATAACGATCTTCTCTTCTAGAGTTATCAATCCCTCTTTCGGTCTATTATTTCATTCTCATACCGCTAATAGTGCATATTATTTCATATGCATTGTAATTATTAATATGTACATGGATTGATTTTTCATGGATGTTACAAAAATTGATATTTCATGCATTATATTTCATTACCCCCCTCTCACCATACATCATCACCATCCTCTCGAAAAGCACCCCCGCCGTAATTTCACCATGCCACCACCGATGCAACCCCCTCATATCCTGCTACACCCTAAAGATCCCTCCTCACCCCCTAGAGAAGACGCCTCCTCGTTCCTACCCCGAGTACGACGTTGTCCTTCGATAGTCCTCTCCCCGATCATGTTACACGCAGCCAGTAAATATCCTTCTCATTTGGGGGGTTCTTTGATCTTTCCATGAAACATAGCTAGATTTATTCCATTATTTTTGTGTAGGATATATTAATGAACAATTCTTCCCAAATACATGCTTTTATTTACTTGTTTTCTTCTGTTTAAGTAATATAACATATGTCCAAGGAGAATTTTATGCACATCATGACACTCCTACAAGAACATTGTAATAGTAGGCGTGTGAATTCAAAGACCATTAAAAACAAATATCTAATAAAACTACATATAACCACCCCCACATGGGTATGTGAGCGTTTTCAGATTCATGTTCTCTCAAGACGGTCCGAAAGCAATAATCGAGCCATCGAATTGCAATTAGAGTAAATGATATAGGTGACGGTGTACTCGAACAGAGTAAATGAGAAAAGAGACGGTGTACTCTAGCCGTAGAATTTAAAATATGTAACATAGGTGCATGCTGGTCTCCCTGCATGGGGTTGGTTCCCGCGGTAGCACGCTCGCCATCTTGCCCCAGCTCGGTTCAAGGGGTAACACGTGGTCGCACGCTTGTCCTCTTGTCATGGGCTAGTAACCGTGGATCGTCGCGATGGTGTGTGTATTTCGGCAAAGGAGGTCTCAAACTCCCAGCTTGGGTTCTCGCATTGCTAACCATTATTTTATGCTAGGAGATATCTAGCAAATTATTTCCTTTGTAGTGAAGACAATAATAATTTAGCCGTCGGGTTGCAAATGGACGAAATACTAAAAATGCCAGCTCAACCCCTTGCGTGATGTAGTTTATTGTTGACAAGAATCTAGCCACCTTCGGGCTATAGGGACGCTGAGAACATGTTCATTAACATTATTTTAGTTGGCTATCAAGTCGCCTCTCTTGACCTCAACCATGGCAACTCCGTGAGAGGTGGGCAAGATGTTGCATGATGTTTAGCTCGAAAGCCATTGTGGTAATCCCTACCTATACAATCCCTTTTGGTGGCGGTATCGAGTACACTAGCATGAGATAACATTTGTGAGCTTGGCTCCAGATCCAGCAAGATGAAGTTGCATGCATGGGAGCAGTCATGGCCGTCGGTGGTGAAGGAGGCAACCACCTCTTGACCCGTGCAGGTGTAGCTTCCGATGGTGGAGTACACATACTAGGCTGGCATGCTAGTGTTTGAGAGAGAAGGCGGCATAAAAAACCTAGAAGGTTAGAGAAACCTAATCTTATTTGGGTAGGAATCACCACCGAAGACTCACATGAAAGAATTAATAATGGATTTGTACATTTATTTTGGTAGAATCCATAGATGATCATTTTTCTACAATTTTTTTTTTAAAGTATCGTGCTTGATGAAGAACGATGTTTATAGCGCGACTCGCCAGATGCCGGCGTACATGGTGACAGACGTTCAGGTGGGTGACGAAGATGAGACGCGACTCGGACATTGGTATCGATGAGCCAACGTACGAGGGTGGCAGATATTAATCCAGCATGGTTGCACACTCATCGGCTTCGTATGAGAGAATGGAAGGTTCGTAGTAGGTGCCACGTGTCTATGCACGACGAAACCGAATTTCAGCAAACCGAGTAATTTCCGCCACGATTACTCCTTTCGGGCCGCGCGGGCAAATTTTGGCCCAATAATTTCGTTCACAGAGTCAAATTTCAGTCCAGCGTCTCGTCGTCCGTACATCCTTTTCCCATCTCGCAGCGGCGCTGCCTCCTGATCCCCTTTGCCGACGCCCCCGTCCCCGTTTCCGGCGTGTCCGCGCGCTGCTGACCACCGTCGCGACGCCTCATCCTCCCTCTCCCCCCCCCCCCCCCTCTCGATTCCATGGCGTGGAACCTCTGCCGCCGCCCTGCCACGAACCCTAGCCGAGCAGATTCCGGCGCCGCCGCCCGCATCCTGCTGCGCCCCACCCCAACTGCGGGATGAAAGATGGGATAAGGAGCATCGCTGGATGGATTCTGGCTGACATCCATGTCGCCAGCGAGGAGTACGGCGTCCGCGAGGTTGGAGGCGTCTCGGTCTCGTTCTTGGCGAGGGAGGAGCCGGCGTACACGTCGCCGTTGCCCGGGATCTTGGCCGCCACGAGGCGGTCGACTGACCGCTCTCTCTATCCAGCAGCCAGCGCCGCATCACCTGCTCCTCCTCTGGGCCTTAATGGAGCAGGCGTCGTGCACAAGCATCCCCTGCTCTTCCTAGGGCCTTTGAAGGTGCCACGCTCGTTTTTCGGAATGGACAGTGTAGGTATCGTGGATGAATGTGTGTTCGTATTTCTTCTGTGTGAAGTGATCTTATTTTTGAATCGATCTGGACGTGTCTATTGTGCAGGGTGAGGTGTTGAGACTACAAGAAATCTTTGGGGATGGAGAGGACTTCTAATGCTCAACACAGAGGTGTTATTTCTCTTTCCCTTGTTTTTCATGTTGGTTAATTGTGTGCATTACACAAGGAGCACTGGTTTTGTGCTGTTTTAAGAAAAAACGAATCAAATATTATGTGCAGTACACAAGGAGCCTCTTGCTACTGGGTTTATAGCTATATTTGTTGCATATTGTAGTCTACTTGTATAAGCATCATTTCTAGAACTGATATAAGTTAAGCTTGGTATTGTATCTCAATACGTTTGTGAAAGGAACCGACCCATCTAGCATTGTTGCAGACAAAAAGCCGCTCTGTCTCCACTAGCCCGACGTCGCTGGTGTAGTGCGTCGACAGCACGCTGTCCCTCGGCCCCTAGCAAACCGCTGGGGCGGCAGATTGGCCGGCGCTGTTCCCCTAGGCATGAAGGCAGTGAGCAGAGTGAGGAGGGCCCGTGCTTGCCTTCACTGGCGACGATGTGCACCACCAGGAAACATGTCTATCAGCCCACGTATCAAGGCCGTGGAATTTGGGCTGAACGGTTTGACCAAGTCGTCATCACCGGCCCGGCCCCTGAGCAGGAGCAAGGTGATGGTGCCGAACAAGGACAACGACGTCTTCATAACCAAGGCCAAGAACATGGTCTCTGTCCTGGTTCATGCTTATCTTGCCTTGCATGCTGCTTTTTTTATAGTAGTAACTATGATATAGTCAGGAGCTTGTCACCAAATAGGTGAATAGAACTTAGTGGAGATAAAGTCGCCTTTTTAATATGCGCTGCTTTGAGATACCATACTCATCAGACCTCAAGTTAATGGTTTGAACCAATACAAGTAGAAATCTTAGTAGCATTTCCCTTTGTGATATCTCTATTGTGCTCATGCATTGCAAGCATCCCGGACGTGTATTATTCTTCAGTTGCAAATGAAGATCGATTTACACACATTGTACTAGCTTATATGAGTATAGGTCACTCAACATTTACTTCCAATGCAACGATCAGTACAAACTCACGGCTTTCTTGCTTAATTCTCTCGATTGCCCTTTTTGTGTAATGCGTGGTTTAGAGTTTGTTGTCTGGTTGCTTGAATGCTAGAGTACCATATGCAAATCTGTATGTCCTATAGATATATTTACCCCCATTCATGTTATTTCTGCTCATTTAACATTTTTTTTTTATTAATTATATTTCGTAATGTGAACAACGCAGAATGGAGCAACCATTGTTTTAACCGGTGTGGTGGTGGTGGTGAAGTGGTGACAGCAGTCACCGCTGTGCTTCTACCTCCAGAGCGCCGACACGGACGAGACGTGGTGTTGTTGTCACCGCAACCTTGGCGAGGCCCAGCTACTTCGCCTTCTTCGACTACAACTCTGGTGAGTTTCTCCATGTGGTCATGAGCTGTTTTGATGCTTGCCGCCGCTGCCTTGCATATAATTTTTTTATAGCCACTGAAGTTTCATGTATGTTTGATGAAATATACTTTTTTGATAGCCACTGAAGCTTCATGTATGTTTGATGAATTAGTTTATGTCGAATATTCTGGTGTACTTGCTGCCTGCCTTACAAGTGGCTTTTTTTTTGTATTGAATCGTGTGCATTAAGAAGCTAGGTTGACGAGGCATAAGTTACACCAGCATCAAGTTTATATAGTTCTTGTGTTATTTGCTTGCGTGCATATCAAATCGACAAACTTGTACTTCATCTTTTGCTTGTAGTGTGCATAGGAAGTGGAAATGTATGTGCTCAATTATTTTGATTTGTTTGCTGCTTATGCATAGGGAGTGTTGAAACTTGCATATTTTCAGGCCTTCCTACATCCTCGCAGACCGGCTTGTGCATTGCAGCTCGCCCCTAGCTGCTTCCACTCGTCGGCGATTTGGTCCAGTGTGACCCAATAATTCTGGCTCTGGCAGAGCTGCTCCTATGCTGGCCACGTCCTCCCGTTGCTTGTCGTCAGCAGCTGCTTTGCGGTACGAGTACGCCGCTAAGTCAGAGTCCAAAAGGGCCAACCTGCCCTTCGACGCAGAAGGGCAGGAGTCATTGACAGCCAGCAAGCAACAGGTATATCATGAATTTAATCGCTTCCAGATTGCTGCTGATTTCTGATGTCAACATGTCGATGAAATGGCTATTATGATGTCTGATGCATCTGGTTCATATGTTGAGATGCCAGTTTATTGTTTAGGAAGCATGATATGTGAATTGTGAAGCTGTTCAGGTTGTCAATCTTTTTTCCCTGAGATAATAGCTATATTTGCCACGACATTTGTGCCTTGTGAGCCTCTCCTTTACATGAAACTTGAATTGATTTGGTATGTGGATACCCACATAGTTATGAGAAACATTGTGTTGGCAGTTTTTGTTCGTTTACGTGATTGTATTGTGGACATTAGAAAATTCATGCGCCTTTCCGCTTTCCGTGTCTTGTGCAGGTTGCTAATATGAGTGAGATGAGAGGCACTTGCTGCTAGGCTGGTAAACATCAAGCTAGAACAATGAATGAGCTTGTAGCAATGCATGCTGCCTGGCATGGACATCACAACGGCCATTAACGGGCTCAAGGCGCCGTCATCTTCAACTACCTCGGCTCTCGCCAATGTTCGACGGTTGCGAGTTCACTGTGCCGCAACCGCGGTGGCGCTGATGCTCTGCTTCGGCTATAACCTCTTCAGGTGAGATCCCTGCTCGTTCCCATGTCCAATCCCCTGACCCCAGCTCAATAGCCGATGACGATTAGCCATTTACTCTGTTTCGGTTCCTAACTAGTATGTCTTAGTTCAATTACTGTTCAATGTGATGTACACACGTGATGATTGTTCTTAGCTTATCTAGGTGTTATATGGTTACTTTTCTGGTTCATTAGCTTCCTAAATTTCCCTATGTGCACATTTTTTCGTGGAAAGGGAAGGAAGCTCCTGCAATTCATATGGGAGAATATCATTGTCCAGTGAACCACCTCCTCCACTTTAATAGTAAGATTTTAGAGGGTTAAATGTTATATATCTGGTTCCATTATTTATTGTGATGCTGAACCTTGTGTTTAGAACCAGCGACGGTGCTAGTGATGAATTGAGTGACAAGTGCCATATAATGTGGTTTAGAACTCTCGAAACTTGCAAGTTTAGACATAGGGGTACTTCATAAGTAGCTTGTATAGTATGCTTGATATATTTATAAGATGTATAGTAAATAAACCTTTTAAAAGCTGAAGCGTGTGTCGAGCTGATGGACGAATAACATGCGCGCCTGCTCTTGAACCCCAGGGACTGAGCAGAGCAGAGGACGAAGGCGAGGGAGCAGCAGGGTCGAGGATGCAGGAACATGGCTAGATCGAACGCGATGATACGGTTCTTCTGATAGATATAGATATGGATGCAAGATGATGGTGATGCGAGTATTTTCTTTGTGAATAACCTGGGAAAGAAGGCGATTCAAAGTTGTCCGTGGTGTACCGATACAGTTTTATATAGAATGTTTTCAGTATGATGCATTCTGATTCTTGTGGGTGCAAGTTTCGGAGTGAATGTAGGCATTGGCCTGTAGGTTCTTTGGAGAAACGAGAATAATGCTTGTGCGAGTCAAACTGAAGGTTTCCTTTGCATGAAAGAAAGAAATGGGTGGAAAAAAAATGTTGAAAGAAGCAGTGTGGGAGATTTTCTAACTAATACTACCAAGTAATGGATTTTCTTGGTTGGTTCCGTGTCACACAACGATCGAGCTTACAAGGAAAGGAGAGGAGAGCTTCACCGGCCGGGCTTATTTGACCGGATCCATCCTCCTCTTTTTCCAAACAGTGTGTAATATACTAGTGTAATTAAGATGGAGTGAGAGTTGAGAGATTACAAGGAAAATGAATGAATAGATTGTCCTCGTGCCAGCACATACGTATTTCCGCCGAGGCATGGCCGGGGGGAAAGAGAGAAGGAAACGACGCCAGCTATTCGTATTCGCGAGCGAGAGATTCACACAACGAGCTGGATCATTTTTTTTTTCTTCCCGATCCATGCTGATTCGCTTCCGATTATTGGCGAGAGGAAAAAAAAAGGGAGGCGACTAGCACGCGCGGGTCCATGCAAAGCATGCCGTAGTAGTTCCTTCCATATATACGTGCAGGCCATCTGAGGGTACCGCCAACTGTCTCCAGCGTGGGGAGTCGGGGAGCGCTAGCGCTAGCGGGGCAGCGTGTTCGTCCGGAACTTAAGCTGTGTTTGTTTCGAATCGAGGTCCGATAAAAGAAACGTACGATGGAATCCGTGTCGAACTGGGCTGATGGGCTATCCGGCCTGGCTTCTTCCTTTCGATAAATAAATTACGAGTAACAGAAAAAAAAAGTAAAGAGGGAAAGTCCGAAATTCTAGCTTGCTCTTTGGCGCCGGAGGCTGTTTGATCCCACCGCCGGCGAGATCCTTAGTTGACCACACGTCCACACGCCCTCTCCCTACCTCTGTCCCCTTAGGTAACGCCGATTACTCCTTTGTTGCGACATGATTGACCCCCTCCCATCCCCATTTGCAATCTATCTCTAATTCTCTATGCACGTGTGGCGTCCTCACAGATCTTGTTTAGCAGCAAGCGATTGGTGGCCATGGCACCATCGTCGCCCACTTTCGATCGCGATCCTGTTCTCAAGAACGTGGATTACATGTATGTACGCAAACCCTAATTGCTGCATATATCTTTCTCCTGCATATTTTAAAGATTTTGTATGAAATACAGCTGATAAAATTTACACTACACAATTTACTAATTCAACTGTATAACAGCCATTCGGTACAATACGGTAAGAGCTTATGTATTTATCATGTCGTCTGGTTTGCTCATCCTGTATGTATCCCTAGAAACAGTGATAATTGTATATGCTCTCGTATGCGCTGTTTGATGTATTCTTTGGAAAACCGGCCATTGTCAGATGACGCTATATATCTTAAATTCCTGTCCATCCATGCAGGAACGGGTTTTCAGGACCATCATCGATTACCCTCGACGAACTTGGTGATATTTGGGTAGCTGATGCGAAGCGCCAAATCAGTCTCAGACCCAAGTCGCCGTCCCTGGAGGAGCGGATGAAGGGCAAACAAGAGCGTTATCGCAAGAGCTTGATCATAGCGCTCAACACCTATGCCAAGCAAAACAACATGCAGGCATGTCAAAGTAGATCATGATCAAAATACTAAGATCACACCTTAATTAAGTGCCTTGCATATTATAGGAGCAAATCATGCAATTTTCTGCACATACGGACCTAATAGACACTCACATGTTTCATTTCTATTTCAGCTCAATGAGTTAGAAATTGTGGAAGAGATAGGGAGGAACCAAGTCCACGGACCCCGGTGTAGACTATATGTGCACTCCAATTTTCTGGTGAAAGGTTTAGATGGCAAAACTACTTTGTTCTTTGCCGAGACGGGTTATTATTGCACACGGGAGGAGGATGTTGTGCTCTGCACTCCTTTGGAAGAAATTAGCTATGGTAACTTTTTTTGGTGAAATGTTCTTCAGTTTTTTGTTCGGTGTTTCATGTGCTAATATATATACATTCTTTCCATCACATAAAAAAGGCCATTGTTTTGAGTGTGATGATCGAGCGAAGCAAATTAAGCATCCCTCTGGAGGTGGCTACGTGGGTGGACTTGATGAGGTGATTATTCGTACCGGGGATATGGAAAGTGATGAAGACTGTTATATGTGAAGGAATCTATCCGCCAACACAGAGCTACAAAGTAATAATCTCTTCAGTGCTGGTCTATATGAGTTTAGAGTTCTGAATAACAGCTCGTGGCTATGTTTAGTGTGTGTGACAAGCAAGTTCTTAGAGGAGTGTTTTTGCGGCAAGAAGTGATGAATGTGACTTGCAGGGAAGGAACCGAACGATATCTGTAATAAGCTACTCCCTCCCCGTAGCTTGCCAACAAAGGGTTACATCGTGGAACGGAAGGAGTACTACTGTATAAGTCTGTAACTGAACGACCAGCCGGAGGATGATTAGCAGAAACTTCTGATATCGATAATTTAAATCTCTGCTAGGACTTAGCTCTGTTGGGACTTAGAGTACTTTAAAAATTATATGGTGAGTGAAAGAGAGAGAGAGAGTTCCGAGGTAGGAGCAACAATTAGACTAGTCACAATGGGGAGTATCATATACTAGTATCGTGCATATGATACTAGTCTATGTTACCACTTCCACAATGCATAGTAACATATTTGTGGTATCATATACTAGTATATTTATTAGCTTATAGACTCATTTTGTCTTGGAAAGCGTTATGTTACGGTATCTACCTATGATACCACTAACACATCTCTCCTCATTAAATGAGTGCCACATCATCTTTTTTGCCTATGTGGCACTTATGATACCACCTATGTTACTCCCATTGTGGCTAGTCTTAGGTACCACCAGCAAAAGGTTGACCTTTTTAAATGTTTGTTTACTACGGTACTAGTTTATTTTCATCCCCCAATGGCATTGAGGATAGAAGGGATTTGGTGAGATTTTTTACTTTCACCAAATTCCCGCAAATCCCTATAAGCTATAAATACTCTTTCACCACAATACATTAACATCGAGCACGCGATAAGAACTAAAATAGCTTAGACATGACGGGTACTGTTGAAAATATGAATATATTGCCTAATCCCTATTCATTTCCATCAGTTAGGATTTTTGATTTAGTTGGCTAGAGCATCAATTCAATATGTTGTACTTTCGACTGTAATATAAATTGGAGTGGGGTTCTTGGCTCACGTGTATAATACATCATTTATGTAATATGCATCTTAAACACATTATGAAATGTAAAAAAAAATTATTAAAAAAATGTCGAGCAATAGATCTTATCATCACTTATGTTCGTAAAGTCGTTTCACGAAAAACCGACATCTTTTGTGGCTTTGTGTAAAAAGACCAAGGCTTTTCACACTATAGTTTTGTTATCTTTTTTATATAGGACGTAAAAGATGTCGGCTTTACGTGAAACGATTTTCTGACAGAGAATGTGTAGTTGTTTCCGTAAAATTATTTCAAAAAATTTCAACATTTTAAAATGTGTTTTTAAATTAGCGGAGGCACATACACATGGAAGCCAAACTGGATTTAACCACTTTTCATAACTATACAAATTAGTCATTATTTGTTGTAGCTACAATCATTTGAAGTGCGTCCATAGGGTTGCGCCGGATAAATTCTCTGATATGCCTCGTTTTTAGCAGTCGGATAAATTCTTGGATTTGCCTCCTTCCTAGCGTAGGTTAAAGCGTGTATTGGTTGTAACGCTGCTATGGCTCGGCCATGTCTTGGTTATGGTACCTATGGGGTTTTAAGTTTTCACAAACATCTTGAAAGGGATGCATGCTACGGCTCGTCTGCGCCTACGATATCGTCTAGGTTGCTGATGACCCACAAGTATAGGACATCGCAACAGTCTTCGAGGGAAGTAAAACCCAAATTTATTGATTCGACACAAGGGGGGACAAAGAATATTTATATGTCTTAACAACTAAGTTGTCAATTCAGCTGCACCTGAAAGTAGACTTGCTCGCAACAATTTATCAGTGATAACAGTTCTATAGCAGCAGTATTAGTAAAATAACCGCAGTAGGAATCGTGGAAAACAGTAGGATGGGAAGTATCGTAGGCATAGAGAGAATGGATGAATGGGCATTGCATGGATAACATAGGTCATGTAATAGTCTAAACAAGGTCATTGGAGATAATAATAATAATAATAATAAAGCATCCAACTTCTAGGCAAACCATAGGCATGTGTTCTAATATAGTCATACGTGCTCGCAATGAGAAACTTGCACAATATCTTTTGTCCTACCAGCCCGTGAAAGTGGGGCCTCTAGGGAAACTACTGGTAATTAAGGTGCTCCTTTTAATAAAGCACCAGAGTAAATCATTAACACAATGTGAACACACGTGATCCTCACAGCACAAACATCCCCTCCGGTTGTCCCAATTTCTGTCACTGTGGGGTTTCGGGTTCCGGACAATGACATGTGTAAACAACTTGCAGATATGATCAAGAAACATAATTATACTCATGAAACAATAACATTTTTAGATCTGAGATCATGGCACTCGGGCCCTAGTGACAAGCATTAAGCATAACAAGTTGCAACAACGGTAGAAAACACTAATAATGGATACTGGGCACTATGCCCTAACAATCTGACATTATTACATGATCGGTCTCATCCAATCCATTACATCCCTCTCAGCCTACAGAGGTGTTTACTCACACATGGACTGGGGTGTAGGTTTCGTTGCATAGAAAACAAAAAAAATCCTACGCGAGAGACATCCGAAAGGCCAAGATCTAATCTAGGAGATGAAAGCAACGGGCATATAGAGAGTCTTAAGAAGAACATACCCTCGAAGAAAGAAAGCATTACAAGATCAAATCTCGTTGTTGGCGTAGTCGTACTCACACCGATCCCGAGAGCGAGAAGATGTGCACCGCAATTCGGTGGTGCCTCCGTGATCGGTCACACGTACGGTTGATGTGGTGACCCAGCACACCACTACATGTGTAGTGCGCAAGTCGATGACATAATACTCACAGAAGGACTTATCCGTGAATATTACATCCCTCAGAGTAGTACAACAAAAACATAGCAGGACCAGGCAAAGCTATAGAATACAAATTTCATTACAAAATCTCGAGAATCTCCTTGAAGAATCAAAGAAGATCTCATACAAATGAACATCAGAAGAAGCAATTCGAAGATCCAAGCTGGAGAATTACACTAGCTCAAAACTAATCTACTACGGCCGATGTCAGCCCTAATCTAAGGCTTGTAACAGCTAAGTCCACGAATGGTCTTCACCTACACCTTGATAGCTTCTTTTCCACCAGCGTTGTTGATGACGATGCTGTACTGGCTAAGTAGTATAAGACTCCACCTAGCTTCATGGGGTAATGATGGCTTCACGATGACGACTTCCATAAGACTTCAACTCTAAGCAGGGATCAAACGGGAACGAATGAGTAACGAGCGTTACTCAGCAAGTTCATGATATAGTGGGTAGTTTGATCCACTAACTATAGCTTTAGACTCGAAAGAGTCATAAGCTAATGCAAGGTTTTTCTAAATCTTTCTTCAAGAGGTTACTTTTAATTCTGAAAACTATGCCCGCCAGATCTTCACAGGATTAGAACTTCATGGAGTTTCCTTTCCTGCGACGTTTGCAGCTCCTTCCCGGAACAAGGGGTAACATGCCACATCCTTTTACACTCTGCAGAGGTGCGTTACTTTACCCATGGACGACCAAGACCATGTTGCACAACCAGGCTCGAGATCATGTCCACTCCCACTCAGGTGTGGGGCCCGGTTGTTGGTCCAAGCCAAACCGAGCTTCTCCGCACAACGCATGCCCACCCATATCTGCCAGCAGGTTGAACGCCTGATTCCACCCCTCACGATGCATATCTACGCGCCCCTGGCAGACCATCATAGACCCGCAGAGTCCGTGGGAATTAAGGGATCCCACCTATGTGCATGTAGTATCGCAAGACCTACAGCGTACGTCTCTGGCAGCCCGTTGACATGCGAACGAGAAAAGATCACGGCTGACTTACTCCCCCCATAGAAGACCCATGGTTAACGCGAATTTACGGCGCAAGAATCCTGACGGCAGTTGTGATTAATCCTAGGTAATACTTTCCCATGCAGATGGAACCTTCCTTTGACCTATTCATCTTACCATGGTTCCATCCGCCCACCAAACAGAACACTACCACTCGGGTAGTCATTCAATTAGTCATATTATTATAAAAATATGATCATGCATTCTTTTGAGAGTAGGTGATAATACGACAGGGTTTTTGCAATTAGTTTGTTATGAAGTACTGCAAAGGATATGAGCAAGTGATGAAATTGACTGAGATTGAAATAACCAAAATAATCAATGTCTTCGGGGTTCGAGGGTCGCGCAGACAATTCTGTCATCTGAAAGATAGCAAAGTAGTCCCGGTAAGGACTACAAATAACACTGGCAAGGATGATACATGCATATTAATGAGATGCATCGTGAAATACCCTGGAAAATACCCCAGCTTACAAGTGTAAGCCATGTTTGATACGATATCTTAATCACACAGATTTTAGGTGAAATGTTTCATTACTTGGGGTGATGTGGTTATTGGTTCTTTGAGATTTACATGTGTTTCACTTTTACTTAGCAAGCAATTGTTATCATGTTTAATTGGGAGTGGTTATTACTTGGTTGGGTAATAAAACAATGACACAAGGAAATCAACTTATTGAAAAGATACAGTCACATTTTATTTTATATTAAAAAAGGGTAGAGCTTATGACAAAGGGTTTAACTGAAAATGATTAACTAGTACAGTGAACTCTATCATCACAATACTTGCTACGGACTTGTGATTATAGGTATAGTAAGTGTGGAAAACATGTGAGTTTTATTTCGAAGGAAAATGATATTAAGATAGTTATTGCTGGTTATAATGGAATATTATAGTATTCCATTAATCTCTTAGAAACAACTTTATAAGTTAAATAAAATATTTTTTGTTTGACATATTTGAATTGGAAATACCTATCTCTTTAATTTGATATATCATTTGAAGTTTTCTGAAAACGTTTAAATAAGACATTAATTTATTAATTTTCAATTAATTAAATGGTTAGGCAAAATATTATACACATGGAAACTTGGTTAAATGACTTTGAAAACATCATAAATTATTTGCATTTTTCATTTGGAGCATTTTGGTATATAACTTGTATTTTTATGATTTTATGAATTATTTCTTATTTTCTTAATTTTAAATGATTTAATTCAATTAAACAAAATATTAATTTTTAAATTTTATCAAATGTTTTTTTAAAGTTGATAGTCATTTAGATTATATTTTTCTCATCAATTTGGTATATTGGTTATATTTTTCTGATTAATAGATTTAAAATTATTGGTTTATTTATTTTATTTTATTTTCTGCCAATTTTAAATTGACAGGTGGGTCCCACCTGTCATAATCAGTTTTTATTCAAAAAATAAAAGAAAATGGGTTAATGACGTCATGGTGACGTCATAGGTGATGTCACCAATTCCCAATCCTCACAGTTGCTTCGCAATTGCGCGATGTGGAAGAAATTGATGCATTCCGTGGATGGTACTAGCTAGAGGAGCTCCGGGCGAACGTGTAGGTGGTGGTTATGTGACCAAATGGTCACAGGAGTTAGTCCGGCGACCACCGGCGCGGCGGCGAGTTTCGGCCGACGGCGACTGCACACATCCGCCCACCAAATGTGAAATTAAAGGCACCCCTAGGTTCCCCTGCTCACCCTGGAGCTCGTGGAGGTGGCGGTGAAGCTCGTCGAGGTCGAGGTTGCCGGCGGTGTGCTGTTTCCCGCGGCGGCCGGAGAGAAAGGGATGGCGGATTCCGGCGGTTCCCGGTCCTCCCAGCTTCCATGCGTTCTCGAGGAGGAGGAGCATGACCAGGCGCATCTCCCCGTGGTCCTAATGTGTGAAGAGGTGGCCGGAGTCGACGACGCGGCGGCGGCCAAGGCGGAACTATGGTTTCGGTTTTTCCGAGACTCACAGAGAAAGAGAGAAGGCTAGGCGAGGAGTGAGCGAGAGGGCACGATGCAGACGGCTTCCCCTCTTCTTATCCACGCAGAAAGGCGGCCGTGGGGGGAGGTGGCAGCGGCGTCGGAGGCGGTGGCACGCCTCTGGCCTTCTGGCCAGAGGTTGAAGAAAGAAAAGAAAATGCCCGTTTTCGATAACCCCCTAGAATTTCCGAAAATTACAACTAAGTCCCTCTGTCTTAAAAACTGAGAAGAATTTCTTGTTTTCAGGGCCTTTTGTGAACAGAAAAATTAGTAAAAATTATATTTGAATTCCTTATCAAAATTTACATCTCACCATGTTTTATTTTGGTGCATTTGAAGAATATTTCTATTTTTTATTTTGGGTGCTAGATTAAGAGGTTTTTGTTATTTTCTCTCTATTTAAATTTCATATGGATTAAAAATCACTTAGTGTATTCTATGACATGAAAACAACCCCACTAATATGTTATTGAAATAATGATATGTTTTCTATTGGATAATTTTTAGGTATAATACATTTTTGGAAATACTTTGTAAGCTTTAGTATTGTTTTATTTTCTTAGGCATAGTAATAAAACCACCCAATAGGGAATTTTATCCCAAATCATACCAAATGATTTTAATTGGTGAAGGGGCTTTATTTCTTTTATGATGCCATGTCATCTTTTATAATTGAATCTCTTAGCAATCTTTGGTTGCCATTTTACTTAGGTATGTGTAAGAAAGGTTGTTTTTAGTACTTGATTAAAAAGAAAACTTGAGTGGCTTTGAAATCTTATTTGTTTGTATTCCACTAGGTTCCAATATGGATATTATCCCATGCTTGTTTTAGAAACCAGGGATCATTTATATGTTTATGTGTAGATGAATTTTTGTTATCATCTGTTAATCTTATCTATGAAAAGGATTTGGAAAATAGGGTATTAACCTTGTTTTCATCTACCTCCACAGATCAAAGACATGTGGATGCAATGGCTGGTTATTATTTCATACTTGATAAGTGTTTAATTAAAGATATTATTATAATTTCATCATCTCTGATGAGCTTTACAGAGGTTATTGGTGCTCTCTTATATCCTAATGATTCACTGGATAATTTCTTATGATCCCTTACTGAGGCAGTGTTGTTTCTTATGGTCTTCTGTTGCTTGATGTTTTTCTCTCTAGTTACCACTAGTCTTCAGTTATCACCTTTATCCATTGCTTGCAGGTTCCTTTCTTGGTTTCCAACCTCACCTATCTCACCATTTTGGTGAAAACATCCAATTACTCCAAGCAAGGATTTTACTTAGATGATTGTACAAGAATGTGAGTTTATTTTATGACATCAAGTTGCCCTGTGCATATAAGAAGAATCTGTTAACAAGGTAGCTAGTCTTGCCTCCAAATTACAACTCATATACAATAGGCTGAGATGTACCAGGTTATTCAATCTTTTGTTTGTTTGTGTAAGACACTCAAGTATTTGGGTATACAAAAGTGATCTCTTAACAAGGTCTAGAAACTTGTTACCAAACTACTTCTATATAACACTAACATTGGAGTATCACACTGTTTCAAGAGTGTTAATAAGATCAGATCAATATATAAGAGTTTCTAAATACTCTTATGATAGATTGGAATAACACTTCTAGAACACTCAAGATAATCTTCTTGAAGATCTTCATGTGGTGGTTCCTCCTTTCTTGCGGTTTCTTCTCTTGCAGAATGATTCAGAGAAGATGGAAAAATAGGATAATCTAAACAAAGTAAAAAGATCTTGATCTAAGAGTTAGTTCATGTTTTTATTATCCTTCCATATACTTCTTATTTTATTGCTCAAAAGATATGTACTTGTCTCATACATGATTAGTTTTACTTAGCTTTCCATTCAATTCCTCTAATAGAGGTTATACTTGTTTTTATCCTTACTTGCATCCAGAGATACTTCCGTTGTAGAATTGTTGGTTTTGAGTAGAGGTGTGAAATGCTCATGGAATGATGACTTAATATTAAGTGGATCAAATGGTTCATTGAGGTGTTGAGATTTCATATGTTCACTTGTATAAGATGATTGAAACAATGAACGTGAGAAAGTGATTGAGCTTAATGACTTTGATCATGGTTGTTAATTGTTCTCCCAGGTGGCATGATCTTCTTTATATTCATCACTTTATTAACTTTGTCATTCATAATGCAGATATAGAAATTTGGGAATATCATATGTAATGATCAAGGTTTATCAGTATTTGCAGAAGATTTATTTCTTCTTGTAGATACTTCTTTTATGATTGATGAGATATGTACATATTCGATAAATAAGTTAATACAAGTATTATATCATTTTCCACTTGTGGGGTTTGGGTTAACACTTGTTTGTATCATTAGTGTTCTATTAATTCTTTGTTATGTACTTGTGATGGTTCACCTAATAGTTATGAGATTATTTATAGAGAGGTTGTGGAAATAGATTGATAACTAAGGAAGTTGTTGTTTTACAGAAGTTGACATATATTTTGATGAGATGGTTCAACTATGCATTACTCAATTATGAAAGTATGATCATCTGTTATGAGATTTAGATTCTCACCCATCTTTGAGTTCTGATACCTAGTGAATATCCCAAGTCACTTTTATACTTGTGGTTAAGGTTGGTGAGAGCTAGTATTGGTCACAACCAATTATGGTTTGAGTAACTAGATGATTTGTTTCTAGAGATACTATGCTATAAAGATCACTCCAAATGTACTCTTGACTAGCTGAACTAGACCTATTTCATCATGTCAAGTAAAACTTTGGTCACTTTGATTCGTTTGAACTTTCGCGCCAAAATTTCCCGTACTTTTAGATGCATGCTCTGCAAATGCACATATTAAATTTATATCCTTATAACCTCCCAAACATTGGGATGTTACAGTTGATGACGACCTCCGTTCCCTCGATCCGGCGGGGAGGTGGAAGTAGAGGATCCCTCGGAACTACAGCAGCACGACGGCGTGGTGGTGGTGACGAATCCCACGGTCAGAGCTTCGCCAAGCCGAAAACCATGGAATGGAGCAGCGGGTGGAGAGGAATTGAGGTGGGAAATTGTGTGAAGGAGGAGGAGCCCTCACCCTCCTTTTATATGGAGAGGGAGGTAACCCAATGGTGGGGTGCGGCCAGCCATGGTGGTGCCCCCACCTCTTCCATCTTCATGTGAGTAGACACTCCACTCACATCCACTCATCCTTCCTTTATTTCCCACTTAGAAAATCCAAGAGTATTTCTTTAATAAATGAATAAAACATTTGTATTACTTTATTTATATTTGTTAATTACATTAACAAACATTTGCATATAGCACCTCGAATCATTTGTTAATTCTATTAACAACCATTCGACAAAAAACCCCTTGAACTATTTCAATTTTCCCCGAAACAATTTCGGTGCTGCTCAAAACATTCTTCGTTATTCCGTACCCTCTCAAATGCGTCATGGAACCTTAAGTGTGTCACCCTACGGTTCGCGAATAAGATAGACATGATCGAGACTCCTCTCCGATCAATAATCAACAGCGGGATCTGGAGATCCATGATGACTCCTATATATTCAACGATGACTCTCGTGATCGTGTGAACCATCAACGTCGTGAACTATTACCTTTGTCTCGCGATATTTCACTTGTCCGATATTCGATCATTGGTATCAACCATACCTTGTTCAATCTCGTTACATGACAAGTACTCTTTTCTTGTTTCCGTGATATGACATCCTTGTGATCATATCACGTGCTTCCAAGCGGTGTCGATCTGATATCACCGAGAGGGCCTAGAGTATATCTCTCCGTCATTTTGGATTGACAAATCCCACTCTTGATCCATGATCCTCAACTAAAACTTTCTGAATACCTAACGGCACCTTTATAGTCACCCTGTTACGGTGTGACGTTTGATGACATCAAAGCACTCTTCCGGTATCAGTGATTGACATGATCTCATGGTCTAAGGAATAAGTTACTTTGTACGCAAGATATAACAATATAAACTAAATGAATCAATCGTATTGTTATCTTGACATTGGGTCAATGTTCATCACATCATTCTACCAATGACATGACCCCGTTATTAACAACATCCAATGTTCATAATCAGGAAACCTTGATCATCTATTAATCAACGAGCTAGTTAAAAGAGAGGCTTTACTAGGAAACATTGTTTGTTTATTAAACACACATGTATCAATGTTTCCGGTTAATACAATTCTAGCATGAGAAATAAACATTTACCATAAACAAGGAATAAGATAATAACCACTTTATTATTGCCTCTCGGGCATATTCCCTTCAGGGGAAATCATGAATAGTTGATTAAGAATAGGTGGCGATGTCTATGGCGATGATCTCTTTCGAATCCCCGACCCGGCAGGGCGCCAGAACAGAAACTTCTGCTCCCTGAATCGAGTTTCGAGGTGGCGGCGGCACTCTGTTGTATTTCTGTGGAATATGACGAACCCCCTCGGTTTTTAGGTTACGGGGCATAGGTAGTCGAAAGGGGAGCCCGAGGGGTGTCTGGGTGGCCCACAGAACTAGGCGGCGCGACCAAGGGGGGCGCCAAGGGGTGGTGTGGCCCCCTCCTGGCCCCTCTCTGGGACTCCTTCTGGCTCCGGCAGTCTTCTGGTGTTTTCAGCTCAATGGGATCTTTTCTAGGAAATTTCTCGAAAGTTGTTTTTTCTGCAAAAAAACGAGACACCAAGGTAATTCTGCTGAAACCAGCGTCAGTCCGTGTTAGTGGTATCCAAAACTGACAAGTTTAGAGGAAAACAATAAGAAAAATGTTTCGAAAAGGAGATACGTTTTGGACGTATCAGTTGCGTGTTGGTTTATGGAGCCCACATCACATCATCTCTATGGCCGGCGGAGGTAGGGGCGCTCAGCAGCCTGCGGAGATGGGCCCACGCTCGGTGGCCAGCGGAGGAGCTCTCCCGCATCGGTACTATCCCTGCTCCCCCACAGGAGAGGACAGAACAGGAATGGGAGGGGCGCGTCCTTGCTCCCCCGCGCCCGTACCAGCCATGCTCCACGAGGAAGAACCGCGTCGAGTTGGTCGACGAGGAGCAACGACATACTACCGGGGGGAGGGGAAGGGAACGGCGGGGCGTAAACTTCATATGGTTATGTTTCCGTGAATATAGGATTTGGAGTGTTACAAATGGTCCAGTTGAAATTGGAGTATGAATATTTCAACGAGATATTTATTTTGATTTAGGTGCAGGTCTTGAACTTGTTGTAATACATTCGGTGTTGGTCGATGACTGATTTGGGGACGCAATGTGTAGAGTTTCAAGTTCATCAGCAGTAGTGTAAGAGTAGTTTTAGTTCCAACAACTTCTATGTAGAATTAATCACGTTGATCACGTGCAATTTAGACAAAGCACCCTCCAAGCAGCAGCACCCTTCAAGCAGAGAAAGAAAAAAGAAGAGCAATTCAGACAGAGCAATTCTGGTAGTCATGTGTGTCCCCGCAAAGGTTATGTTCAGAAGGATAATGGAGGCAGTTGGCAGGCCATCTCAATCTCCTTCGCACTGTGTTACAGTTAGCTGATGTTTGCCTGTATGTCTAGATGCATATGTAGGTTTCAGTTGTAATTGTGTTAGGCTTGAAGGTGTTACCCTGTTGAGGGTCACTGATGCATGTTAAATGGCCGTCTTAACCACCTGCCGAAGAGGATTACAAGGGTTGTTACGTGAAGTTGTTACAAGAGATAAACCCTAGCTAATCTATCTATCAGAACCCTTATAGTCAGGTTGGTTTACAATAAATACGAAATATATTCTAACACACACCCTCAATCATAACTTATCTAAGTTAAGATTGTTTCTAAAAGCTTCTAGCTGTCGTGTAGCTAGCGGTTTTGTAAAACCATCTGCTACCTGATCTCCCGTAGGAATAAACTTGATCCAGTAGTTTCTGTGCAACTCTTTCTCAAACAAAATGATAGTCAACTTATATATGTTTAGTTATCGCATGAAAGATTGGATTTGCTAACAAATATGTTGCTCCCATATTATCACACCATAATTGAGCTGCTTCAGGATGTGGTATCCTTAGTTCCGTTAATAATGTCTGAACCCACATGGCTTCAGCGGTGGCATTCGCATGTGACTTATATTCTGTTTTTGTACTTGATCTTGACACGGTTGCTTGCGTCCTTACACTCCACAAAATTAGGTTTGGGCCAAGAAACACAACAAATCCACCAGTTGATCTTCTATCATATGGACAGTGACGAAGATATGAATTCTGGATCCTGCGGATAAGGACACCCCCTCTCAGGCCCAAGGTGAAGGCCCAAGAAGAGGAGCCCTTGGAATACTCCAGAAGGCCCACGTGAAGCCCACCCGCACTAAACTTGCGGGTTAAGTTAGGAAACATGTAACCGACCTAGCTAGGGTTCGAGTCCTCTCCGGGTAGAAATCGAGACCTGGCCGCCTATATAAGGCCTGGAGAGCCCCCGAGAGAGGACCAAGCAATACCGCACGACCAAAAGCCTTGAACTCGACACCTACTCTCGATTCGAGCACAACCTTTGTAACCGATCTAATCATCAATACAGATCGACAAGAGGCAGGAGTAAGGGTTTTACCTCTACGAGGGCCCCGAACCTGGGTAAATCTCGCCCCCTGTCTAGCCGACGATTCCACCAGCGCTCACGGGTTCTCCTAATCGAAACACGATAGGTCCATCGAAGGGATTTGTTGAGTCAGGGATTCGACAATTGGCGCCGTCTGTGGGAACGGCGGGCGCTGGATCACCGGCATCCTCGGCTTCATCGACATCAAACTCTCGTTGGAATCCAATGACTACGGCTCCGAACAATCCTTTACGGATCAGATCTGTCGTGGTCACACCGCACTCGCCGGAATCGTGCCCGGTATTCGAAGATCTGGAGGAGAGCGTCACCCTGACGTTCGGGAGCCTCAAATTCGTGACGAACAGGGACGGGATCCTCCACTTCTCGGATGAATCAGAGACTGAATCTGGAGCTGTTGACTCACGCCGTCACCTGGAGAAGAGTGGCGAGTCGATCCGCTTCAACGCCAACGACTATCACACCCTCTCGACAGAGGAACCATCAAGAATCCAAGGAAACCTTCGACCTACGCCTAGGACGCACGAGCTTCGACTAGCTCAAGTCTGCATGGCAGGATCGGAACAAGGCTCGGAAACAGAACATAGCGCGACAGAGCGCAACATAATCGGCGTCTCACGGGAGTCCTGGAAACGAGCAAAGGAAGCCATGCGAACAAGCAAGCCACCCGCGGCCGGATCCTCACACGAAGACATGGTTGCCTACCACTATCACCTAGTGAGAGCTGCCACGATTATCAAAGATGCTCGGGTAGATCTGGCCCGCCGAAGAAGAGCGGCTGACGAATCGAGCCAGAGACGAGCTGGGCTGTCCGTAACACCCTCGGTCGGAACCCGACCCGCGAGGAAAGGACACGCATCCACGTCCAGGAACGATGAATCCATACCCGAAACAAACAGATCAATCACTCCTTCTCTCATGCGAGTCGACGACGACGGCAACGTGTACCCGCAAACTCCCGCTGCTGCGGTTCTAGCCGCGGCAACCTACATGCACATGAACCAACCGACGGAAAGCGACCCTCGGGCAGAGCAATACAAGAAAATACGAAAAGGACTCGGATTGGCGGCCGCAAGGCTCGCCTCTCACGATCGCAAGAAGGTCGAGGAGCAGCAGGAGAAGGAGCGACGGGAGAAAGAGAAAGATAAAGAAACGCCCCGCAGGCACAGAAGCTCTTCACCAAGGAGGGATAAGTCACCACGCAGCGGTCGAGGAAAAGAAGCTAGACGCCACGGCGACAGTCGAAGCAGCAGTGAAGATAGCCCGAGAGACAGAAGCTCGCGGCACCATAGCGGCCGCTCGAGAAAACGAAGCAAGGAACCAAGGAAAGATGACGACCACGACCGGCCAGAATACGACGCGCGATCAGATCTCGCTCAAAAAAGGGTGGATAAGGCAAGGGCTTCGCGATATCGCGAGCGCTCTTCGTCCGGCTCCTCGGATGACGAAACCTGTGGAGCACTCTGTTTCGCTCGCAGCATCCGCGAAGCACCTCTACCCAAAAGGTTCAAGCTCAGCACGGAGGTGACGAATTACGACGGCTCACTCGAGCCCTCTCAATGGTTAAGCGACTACCTCACGGCAGTAAAATGCCAATGTGGGAACAAGAACACGGCTATGCAATACCTCAATTTGCATCTTACTGGCGCAGCCCGCAGTTGGCTGGAAAGAAGACCAAAATCTTGCTATGCATCGTGGGATGATTTGCACCGCGATTTCTGCAAAAATTTCCAGTCGACTTACAAGAGGCCAGCTACAATCGAAGAACTACGAGCCTGCAAGCAGAAGAGTGGCGAGTCCACACGCGAATACATCCAGCGATGGACCACGCTCAGGAATACCGCGGGAACCATCTCAGAAGAAGTAGCGATCGAAGCCTTCGCAAAAGGAACCAGAAGAACTGCTTTTCGAGAGGAGCTAGGCAGAGCTGCACCCAAGACTATCGGGGAGCTAATGATCATAGCCGAAAAATGGGCTAACGGAGAAGACGCGGTGCGCAACGAAAGAGCATCGTCACCCGCACACGATGACGATCGTCACGGTCGAAGAAAAAGAAGAAAATATTACGATCATGAGGATAGAGAGGAGTTGGTTGCCGCGGAATTCACGCGAAACCGCGATTCCGGTCGCCGTGGAAATCGCGAGTGGAGACCAAAGGCCGAAGAAAAATCCCCCGAGGAAGACCTAGATGCATACTGCTCGCTACATCTATTCACAGATAAGCGCACGGGCAAAACCAAGGAAACACACTTGCTTAAGGATTGCCGAAAGTTCCATGACATCTCGGACGCACTCGCGAGGAAAAGATCTGCCTCCACTCAAAATTACCCGCCGCTTCCAGGAGGAGGGCACCAAGGATTCCAGCCGCCACCACCACCACCTCCACCCGCAAATCCAAACATGGCGCTAGCTGCAGTACCCGCACCACCAAACGCCGGAGCAAACGCATATCCGAACCCGGCAGGACAACTCGCAATGATCCAGAAGGTATGCCCCTCTCGCAGAGCTCAAAAGACTAACACAAGGCAATTATGCATGGCAGTGCAGACACCGCCAACGAAGACCGAGTACCTGAAAATGGCGGACCAGCCAATCACGTTCTCGATGAAAGATCACCCACCACGAGTCTATCGACCAGGACACGCCGCCCTCGTCATCCAGATGCAAATTGGCAACTACGACTTAGCCCGCGTATTCATGGATGGGGGCAGCGGTCTCAACATTATCTACGCGGATACACTCCGTCGGATGAACAAGAACTTGGACGGCCTCCCGGAATCAGAAACATCCTTCCACGGGATAGTTCCAGGCAAGGCAGTCCGCCCACTCGGAACAATCAACCTAGAAGTTGTGCTAGGCACGCAGAGCAACTACAGGAGAGAGTTCCTCGACTTCGAAGTTGTCGACTGGCCTTCAGAGTACCACGCCATCTTGGGCCGAACAGCGTTCGCCAGATTCATGGCAGTACCTCACTACGCCTACCTGAAGCTCAAATTACCTGGCGAACATGGCGTAATCACCATTGACGGAGACTTTCAGAAATCCAACAAATGCGAAATTGAGTTCAACGAGATCGCAAAATCTTTCGGGATGCACGAAGAACTTCAAGAGCTAGCAAAAACCACGGATCACTCCGTGATGCCCCTAACGAAGAAAAATGTGCCTGAGCTAGAGTTTAGCGCCAACAGCGACACCCGAAAGCATCAAGTGCACCCGACAGACTCTGCAAAGACAGCGATGGTCTCAACAACCCTCTCGCAAGCATAGGAAAGCGCGCTCGTCAAACTCCTCCGTGAAAACTGGGAAATTTTCGCCTGGCAGCCCTCAGATATGCCAGGAATACCCAGGGAGTTTGCCGAGCACTCACTCGAAGTCTTTCCAGACGCTAAACCCATCAAACAGACCACGCGAAGATTTTCAGAACCCAAACAATAGGCGCTTGGAGAAGAAGTAAACAGATTGCTAGCCGCGAAATTCATCAGTGAGATCAAGATATCCACTTGGTTAGCAAACCCGGTGTTGGTCCCCAAAAAGAACACGGATATCCTTCGGGTGTGCATCGACTACACGTCGTTAAATAAGCATTGTCCCAAGGATAATTTTCCCCTCCCGCGAATCGACCAGATCGTGGATTCTACAGCAGGCTGCCAATGCCTCTCCTTCCTGGACGCCTATTCGGGATACAACCAGATCCGAATAAAAAGGGAGGATGAAGAAAAGACAGCATTCATCACACCTCACGGTGTCTACTGCTACACAACAATGCCTTTCGGGCTGAAGAACGCAGGCGCAACATATCAGCGCTGCATGCAAAGATGCCTCGCCAACCTCATTGGCAAGAACATGCAAGTGTATGTTGACGACATTGTCATCAAGACTCGAGTTGAGGACACACTCCTTGAGGATATTAGAGAAACATTCGACGCCCTCAACGCGTACAGGATCAAGCTCAATCCGACCAAATGTGTCTTTGGCGTACCGGCAGGAAAACTTCTCGGGTACCTGGTATCCGCCAGAGGCATTGAAGCCAACCTAGAGAAAATACAAGCCATCTTGACCATGAAGGAGCCAACCAATCTGCGCGAAGTCCAACAGCTCACAGGGCGATTAGCCGCCCTAAGCAGATTCATCGCACGATTGGGGGAGCAAGCATTACCCTTCTACAAGTTGTTGAAGAAGACAGACAAATTCGAGTGGACACCCGAAGCTAAGCAAGCATTCGCAGATTTGAAGCGATCATTGCAAAGTAGGCGCATCCTCGCAACACCGCGAGAAGGGGAGCCACTCTTCTTGTACCTAGCCGCCACAAACCAGGTCATCAGCACAGCAATCATGGTCGAACGACCTGAGGAAGGCAAAGCGTACAGAGTTCAACGTCCAATATATTACATCAGCGAAGTGCTCTCACCATGCAAGCAACGCTACCCTCACTACCAGAAGCTCGCATATGGAGTCGTTCTTACCGCCCGCAAGCTCAAACATTATTTCCAGGAACACGCCATTACAGTGGTTAATGATGCGTCACTCAGGACAATCATGAACAACCCTATGGCATCCGGAAGAATAGCAAAATGGAACATCGAGTTGGGTGCTTGGGACATCACTTACGCAGGACGCAGTGCAATCAAATCCCAGGTACTTGTTGAATTCCTAAGCGAATGGACAGAACTGCAAACGCCAGGACCACCCGAGTACACGAGCAATTGGATAATGTACTTTGACGGGTCCAAGAGAAACGAAGGAGCAGGAGCTGGAATTGTTCTTATATCCCCTCAGGGAGACAAGCTGCAATACGTCCTACGATTGGACTTTCCACCCGATGATCCGGCATCAAACAACGACGCAGAGTATGAAGCTTTGCTGCACGGAATGAAGATGGCAATCGCCTGTGGAGCTACTCGCTTAATGATCTACGGCGACTCCAATCTCATTGTGCAACAAACGATGAAAGAGTGTGACGCAACCGCCGAAAACATGATCGCGTATCGCGACATGTACAATCTACTCGAAGGAAGTTTTCAAGGATGCGAGCTAAAGCACATCGCAAGATCCAGCAACGAAGAAGAAGATCGACTGGCAAACATGGGTTCCACAAATACACCCATACCACCAGGAATATATTTCGAACGGATGATCAAGCGATCGGTCAAAATCAAGAAAGCTGCAGAAGCGATAGCAGTGCCAGAAACAGAGGTCAGCCCACAAGTCGCCCTTATTGAGCTCATTCATAACATATCACGACAGGTTTTTCTGGTCGAGCCAGTCTGGACGCAGAAATATCTCGACTACCTGACCAACAGACAGCTCCCGGCTGACCCACGCGAGGCTCGACAAATAATCAGACGCAGCAAATCCTTTCGGGTAGTCAATGGGGAATTATACAAGCAAAGCATTTCGGGAATACTTCAGCGCTGCATTGCACCCGAAGATGGCAAAGAATTGCTCCATGCCATCCACCAAGGAGATTGCGGACATCATGCTAGCTGGAAAACAATAATGGGGAAGGCCTTCCGAGCAGGATTCTACTGGCTGACAGCAGCTACCGACGCAAAGAACCTGGTCTAACGATGCGATGCCTGTCAGCGATTCGCACCAAGACCACATGCACCTGCTACGGAATTGCACATGATACCCATTGCCTGGCCCTTCGCACAATGGGGGCTAGACATGGTTGGACCACTACGCAAGTCCACCCCTGGAGGATATACACACTTGCTGGTCGCAGTCGACAAATTCACTAAATGGATCGAGGCCACGCCAGTAACTTCGGCTAGTGCCCAATGCGCCGTCAAGTTCCTTGACTCCATTGTATGCAGATTTGGTGTGCCACACGACATTATTACAGACAATGGTACAAATTTCACAGCAAAGGAAACGCAACAGTTCTGCGAGGAAAAGGGCATCAACTTCAAGTTTGCTTCCGTTGCCCACCCGCAAACGAACGGACAAGTCGAGAGATCCAAAGGCTTAGTTTCGGCTGGCATCAAGAAACGCCTACTCGACCGTCTACACCCCGCCGCAGGACATTGGGCGGACGAATTACCCTCCGTCCTATGGAGCCTCCGCACAACTCCTAAGCGATCTACAAAATACACGCCATTTTTCATGGTATACGGGGCAGAAGCAGTCCTCCCCGAGGACGTTCGATTCAGCGCCCCACGAGTTGTGGCCTACAGCGAAGAAACCTCTAACAGGGCACTCTCGGAAGATATGGATGCACTCGACGAAATGCGGGACATCGCACTCGCCAGATCCGCAGTATATCAGCAATCCCTGCGAAACTATCATAGTCGCCGCATACGCCACAGAGCATTCGCGGTTGGAGATCTAGTGCTGCGACTCAAGCAGAAGGAAGGACATAAGCTCTAACCACCCTGGGAAGGACCCTTCATCATACACGAAGTCATTCCAGGCGGAGCCTACAGGTTGAAGAATCCATCGACTGGAGGAATCTATTCCAATCCTTGGAATATCGCGCACCTCCGCAAATTCTATCCCTAGGTTTACTTGTTCTCACAACAAATAACACTCTTGTAGCTCGAATACATGGCTTCTCAGTCATCGCAATAAAAACATGGTTTCTCCATCATACTCACTCGCAACTTCCTATTTTTACACGCTCAAAAGTTACAGGAACACACCCAATAAACACACGGGGGCTACACCTACAACTAAGCATTACAGGAAAAAAGCATACATACAAGGTTATACACCTTACAACAGTTTTACAAACTATACAAGGATACAGGATATGCGCATCCGACAATCAATCAAAGCGCTGAGCATTCTCAGTCGCCAAAACTCTATCTACCTCCTCAGAGGACAATCGGATGATTTTCTCCGCTGCAGGACGAACAGCATCATAGAAGGGGGAAATATCATCGATTGGATCATCTGGGAGCCTGGCTACAGAGCTAAAATCTACTTCAGGATACCATATTCGGACAAAGGATAGAGCTACAACCGCGCCGCATGTCATTTGATTGCGCACACACGCGCGAACCTCTCCTTCACGTCCATACAACCTGAGAAGATAGCTCCAGTCTTCAGGACCCCTTTCGAGTGGGTAGAAAGCAGCGTTCATCGCAATCAGGACCTCGTGAAAAGAACTCACGAGAATTCTCGCTTGCAGAACACGGAACTTCAAGGTGGCCATCACAAATCCTCGACTGCGACCAGACCAGAAGTTACTCGCATGAGGATTTGAGCTACCAGCCCCCTGAACTATATGGTTTTCAACCCACTGCTTTTCTTCCCTGTCATCAGGTCTGACAACTGAAGAGAAAGCATGCTTGATCATCTAAGGAAACAAAGCAAAAAGAAGACACGGGGGCTGTATTACTTACACAGCAAATCCCTCGCAACCAGCGATAATTCATCCATCAGGAACTGCTCACGTTCAGCCGCCAGTTTTTGCTTGGACTTCGCCACATCGGCTATACCGCGCAAAGCTTTAAGCTGACGCTCACCCTCCCGGACCTTATCACGAAGACCAGCATAGGTGCCAACCGCGGCAACAAGGGGATTTACTGGAGTAGCATGTCCACTCGAAGATTCTGCAACTACCCCGGTAGCCTGGAAGAATACAAGGAAAGAAGTAAGAAGCCCTATTCGAAGTATTTCTAGTCGCACATCTGACAAAAGTGCTCGGGGGCTACTCCCATCGGGAGAAAATACACAAACTACGGGAGGCAACTTCCAGAACGAACACTTCGATTAAAGACGATGAAAATACGGGAATACATCCCAAGATTCATTACATTCACGAAGGAAAGAAAAAAAGAACAAAACTAAGAAACTACAGTGGTGCTCCCACTAGTGGCAGTCGCCCCTCCTTTCAGTCGAGCAAATAACTCAGACAGCTTCCGAGCAAGAATGGTGGCCTGCTCGCCAAAACGAGAGAGCCGTACCTTTTTGCCCGTCGAGGGGTCGACTGGAAGAGCTGAGTAGGCCTCCTCCAAACCATTGACTCCGTGCGCCAGCGCGAACTGAATCGCAGTCTTCGCACCAGACTCCGACTGGACGACTGCGTAAGCATCCAGGAGATTGCCCTCCGAGAAGATCTTCAGCAGGCCGTCTAGTGCGGATGGAGGTACATCGTTGGCGAGGAAGCGACTGTGCAATTGCGACAACACTTGGGTGGCATCTCCAATCAAGTAGCACACTCCTTCGGCGTGCCTCTTGATTTGAGCAAGTGTGTCGGTTAACACATCTACTCGCTGGATCCCAGGGATCTCCAAAGGAACATCCAGAAGACCTGCAAAGGAAAAGAATGTCAAAATTTCGCAAGTTCACCAAGACAAAAGATACAAATGCGAGAGCCTAGGTCACTTACCCGCGAAACGCTCAGCAAGGGGACGGAGGAGTGTGACAAGGTCAGAATCGGCCTTATTGCCAGCTTCCTGTTGATCCTTCAAAGCTTTTCTCGCATCCGCGAGTTGCCTGTCAAGATCCTCCGACCGCATGCGGGAGGCCTCCAGCTCTTGTCGAACAGCCGCCAAATTAGCTTCCTGAGTGGTTGCCCGCTCAGAGAGCTTGACTCTCTCGGACTCCGAATGTTCGAGTTGAGCTGCGCAATAACATTTATTAGACATAAAGAATGGACACGAGAACAGAAACAAAAGAAGACAATGAGATTTACTCTTAAGGAGCTCGTTCTTGGTGTGGAATCGACTACAGTGTGACTGAAGCCTCTCGCACTCCGATTTGGCAAGAACAACGCGGCGACCGATCGCCGCAAGCGAGTCAACAAGCGACTGCAAAAGTACAGAAGTAGAAGAATTAGAAGATATAAATTAGAGCCTGTACCCGATTGAATTCAATCGACTACAGCCTCGGGGGCTACTCCCATCGGGAGCACTGTCGTGCACCCGATAGAAATCAAGATGAAGAAAATAAAGCAAGATTTTGAGCCTGTAGCCGATCGCAAGCAATCGACTACATCCTCAGGGGCTACTCCCATCGGGAGCACTGTCGTGCACCCGATACAAATTCGAAGACAAACTACAAAGTTTACCTGGCCCGTGGCGCGGGAGAGAGGATCTGCGGAGCTATCCGTCGCTTCTTTCGAAGCTGAAGTCCTGGCGGCAAAGCTAGGAGCTTCACGTTCTGCAGTCGCCGCATTGGGGGCTGCGCTGGGAGAATTCTGTACGGTGCCAGCATTGGGAGCTCCACCCGCAGTTCCTGCTTTGTTCCTCTTTTCGGGAGGAACACAAGAAGCGTACCTGCGAGGGCTGATGGCCTGCACACTGCAGCAAAAAAGAACAAGGAATCAAACATAAGCGCAGAAGAAAGAACGTTCGACTAAGAACGAGGAAAATAACTTACTCTTCATCTTCATCTTCATCCAGCAAATCCGCGTTCCAAGCGGTTGCGATTACTGGGAATGAAGGCGAAGGGGCGAGGGAGCGAAGTGGAGTCGCGGAGATAGGGGCCTTCCCGGGCGATTCCTCTAAGGAATTATCCTTGGAAGTAGCCTCGTTATCGTCCTCTACCCGACGACGCTTGCAACGATGTAGGCCGCCATTCGAGCCCTCCGCATCATCCGAAGAATCATCCTCGGAGCTCGAGGAAGCATCGGCTACACTGGTATCGGCTAAGCCGTCCAGGTGACTCGCCAATAACTCCGAGGCGTCCTCTCCCGCAACTGGCGGGTAGCAGTTCGCCACCGCTAGGCTCTACAAAGACGGAAGAGGGAGGCAAGAAAAATTTCAATCGACCAAAGACTCAAAGCAAAGAAGAAAATAATGACGAACAGGAAGGATAAAACTAACCTCGGCTGGTGGAGGTTTCGAAGCGTCGAAGGCTTCGACTGAGCAGTCGGGGAACTTCTCCCCCACCTTCAAGCTGGTGACAGCCGCGATTTTCTTCTCGAACTCAGCATTCGAAAGTTCCTCGCGGCTCACTCGGCTAGGGTCTTCAGCGCCTTGGTATTCCCACATGGTGGAAGGCCTTTGCTGCAGTGGCTGGATCCTGCGCTTCATAAAAATACTCGCCAGGTGCAGCCCGTTGAGTACCACTCCGGCGGTTTGATCCCGGAGAGCGGACACTCTTGCGAGAAGGGGCGTGATGACCTGGGTTTCTTCGGCTGACAGCTTGTGCGCCCAGGATTTCCGCCTCTTCAAAACAGCGAACGGGTGGAATTCCACGAGCCCACCCGAGCTGTTGTCGATGACGTAAAACCACTTTTTCCGCCAGCCTTGGGCGGAGTCGACGAAGTGCATGTTGAAGTAGCTGCTCTCCAGTCGCGCCTGGATCCCGAAGCCGCCTGTGCGCAGCGGCTCGCCAGGCTCGGAGTCCACCCGCGACTTCTCGCGGAAGATGCGAACTTTGAAGAGGGCCTTCCAAAGCGCCCAATGAGGGCGAATGCCAAGAAAGCATTCGCAGAACACGATGAAACACGAAATGTGCTGCACCGCGTTCGGAGTAAGATCGTGAAGCTGTATGCCATAGACATACAGCAACCCGAGGAGGAAAGGATGGAGAGGGAAGGAAAGACCCCGAGACACGTGGTCTGCAAAGACCACACGCTCGTTCGATTGCGGGTTTGGTACCTCTTCTTTCTTCCTGAGGCGCACCCGCTTCTCAGATTCAGTCGGCAGCAGCCCCTCCCGCTGCATCTCCTTGATGCTCTTCGCGGTGGTATTGGGCGAGCGCCAGTCGCCGGCCTGAGGCGCCGGTTGCGCGGAAACTTCTCCGGATGCGGAAGCAGCAGCACCACGTCTTTTGCCTCCGGCCATGGCGAGCAGTGTGAGCTCGAGCGCAAGGAAGAAGATGAGCACGAGGAAGAAGATGGTTGAAGGCAAAGGCTAGAAAATTTTTACCGCAGCGCTAAGTCCTGTATTTATACACAAAGCGGGTCAATCTCAGCCACTCGATACGCTACGTGGCACGTATCGCAGCCACCACGTATGAAGATGAAACGAAGGGGCGGTGAACGATGTTCCGTGCCACGATCTTAACAGAAGATCGTGCGCATTTACTGCGCAGTTCGCGTAAAAAACGGAGGCGGCGTCTCGTTTCCCGGTCAAAAAGCTGACTAGGTGGGCCAGCCCATCTGCTACCACTCCGTCACGTCCCATCGGGAGGAGAAAAGTGCGCCATGACGTCATGGCACGCATCATCAAATTCAAGAACTTTCGAATGGACAATTCAAACACGAAAATAGCTTCGTATGAAATTCCTTCGACTAAAGGCAATTCCTTTACGAATAAAACATGGAGCAAGACCTCTTTTAAAAACAAGAGAACTATCCTATACACGAAAACTCTTTCGTATAGGCGCAACAGTCCAAACATGAAAACTCTTTCATATGGGCACGACTATCTACAGTACGAAAACTCTTTCGACTGAGTCTTAAACAATCATTCGGGTAGAAAGAATCTACCTCCATTCACGCATGATATTTTTACATCATAAAAACCTGGATTGTTTAGCCGACTAGGCACATCCGGATGCCATATTCTTCGAATATGAAGGTAAGACCCAAAAAGATCTTTCTTAAGGGCCTGGAATCGCACTCGAAAGCTGCGTCCTCCGGTATAGTTCCGTGTCAACGACACGAAGAAAAATCCTAACGGACGCGCCGGGTACCCTCTTAGGTTAAGTTTGACTCGATAAGTCCACAGCGGCCCAGTCGCAACAATCACCTTATCGGGTTCGAGTCGGAGGTCTCGAATCTGTGTAGGCCAGGAATGTTTTTGCCCTAGTCGCAATTAATTGGCCCTGATCTCTCGAGTGAGCCAAGCTACTGTGCCGCATCCTTCTGCAAATAAAGCCGCAATAACAGGCACCTAAGTCGCTCGACACTCGAGCATAAGGACTCATTGCACAGGGAACACACCCTTTAAAACAGTAAGCAGCCAAGTTGTTCATTCAAAAGAAAAAGCAAGGCCAAAAAAGGTTTGACCGTCTACTCGACTGGAAAATTTCCACTCGAGCAAACGCTCGGGGGCTACTGACGAAGATATGGATTCTGGATCCTGCGGATAAGGACACCCCCTCTCAGGCCCAAGGTGAAGGCCCAAGAAGAGGAGCCCTTGGAATACTCCAGAAGGCCCACGTGAAGCCCACCCGCACTAAACTTGCGGGTTAAGTTAGGAAACATGTAACCGACCTAGCTAGGGTTGGATTCCTCTCCGGGTAGAACTCGAGACCTGGCCGCCTATATAAGGCCAGGAGAGCCCCCGAGAGAGGACCAAGCAATACCGCACGACCAAAAGCCTTGAACTCGAGACCTACTCTTGATTCGAGCACAACCTTTGTAACCGATCTAATCATCAATACAGATCGACAAGAGGCAGGAGTAAGGGTTTTACCTCTACGAGGGCCCCGAACCTGGGTAAATCTCGCCCCCTGTCTAGCCGACGATTCCACCAGCGCTCATGGGTTCTCCTAATCGAAACCCGATAGGTTCATCGAAGGGATTTGTTGAGTCAGGGATTCGACAGACAGCCTGCCCAATCTGCATCAGAGAAAGCACTAACACACATAGAAGAATACCTTCTCATTCGTAGGCCAAGTTTACATGTCTCCTTAAGATATCTCAATATTCTTTTTACCACAGTCTAATATACTATGGTTGGTGAGTGCAAAAACTGACAAACTTTGTTGACAGGAAATGATATATATGGTCTAGTAAGAGTCAAGTATTGTAATGCTCCAACAATACTTCTGTACCTAGTTGCATCTTCATCACTCAGTGGTTTTCCTCCTTCCACCGAAAGTTTCTCACTGGTTGACATGGGTGATGAGTCAAAAGATCTAGGCTTTTGGTTGGCTACCCTCTCTATTGGATTGTGTTGGAAATATTTGTGAGGAGGATGATGAGTCAAAAGAGTTAGGCTCTTGGTTGGCTAGCCTTGAAGGTGAAACCAAATATTTGCATCGTCATCACTCAGTGATTTTCCTCCTTCCACTGAAAGTTTCTCACTGGTTGACATGGGTGATGATTCAAAAGAGCTAGGCTCTTGGTTGGCTACCCTCTCTATTGGATTGTGCTGGAAATATTTGTGAGGAGGATGATGAGTCAAAAGAGCTAGGCTCTTGGTTGGCTACCCTCTCTATTGGATTGTGCTGGAAATATTTGTGAGGAGGATGATGAGTCAAAAGAGCTAGGCTCTTGGTTGGCTAGCCTTGAAGGTGAAACCAAAAAAAAAGGTGAATGCCCTTTTGAGACAACTTGATGATGTTAACTCTCTTGTAGATGAAAGGGAAGAAATCATCATGACTTTGGAAAGTTATGGTGGAGGTCATTCTAACAATGACAAAGAGCTTGAAGAGACTCTTGAGAAAGAGCGTTCCATGGGATCCTCTCTCAAGGAGAAACTTTCTAGTCTTGAGGAGACTTATGCTCTTAGTGTTTCTAAGTTTAGGAAGGATAATGAACTATCTCTTACTCTTGCTAAAACTCGTGAAAATGAAAAGGTTGAACTAGGAATTGCTCATGATAGACTTGTTGATAGTCATGAACAACTATAAAAAGAGTTCATTTCTCTTAAATAAAATCATTACAAACTTACCAAATCTCGTGACAAACTTCTAGCTCAATGCTCCGATAAGAAAGTTGTACCTTCCTCTTCAAATGGCATTGTTATATCTTCTAACAACTCTTGTACTACAACTAACATTGTAGGGAGTGAGAAAGTTCTCAATGGTGCTATCAACTCTCAAAGAGTTGCAAATGGAAAAGAGGGACTTGGCTTTGTGGATAAGTCAAAGAAGAAGAACAACAACAACAAGAAGAAGAAGGTCATCCCTCCTTCACAAAATATTATATTTTTGAAAGAAGGGGAGGAGATCAAGGAAAATGAGACCAACACTATTGTAGGTGGTGATACCTCTAGTTGGACCACCACTCACAATGACTTTGCTGGAAAATATACCCTTCTTATGTTCTTATGAGATCTAGAGATGGTCATGTTTATGCTAAATATGTTGTTACATCTTATGATGATGATTATAATTGGACTATTTGGGTTCCAAAATCAAACATTGAGATGACAAAATGCAATTTTGAGATGCTTATAAACCATGCGTGGTAGCGCTGCGTGAGGGGAGCAAGGCGGTGGCGGCGTGGGCCAGGAGGAGAGGGGGACTGGCGGCATGGGCCACAAGGAGAGGGGGCGTAGCAAGGGGGCGGCGACGTGGCCGAAAGAATGGGAGAAAGCGACGCGGACATGAGCGAGAGTGAAGAAGATGGTAAGGACCATGGGTTTGGTCAGGAAAACTCAAGAGTATTTCGCCAAAAGGATACAAAATCGTGTAGTTTTGAACAGATGCAGTAATTGGGGCTTTGTACCAACCACAAACAACTTGGAGAAGACAAGTACTCACTCCGTCTCAAAATAAGTGTCGTCCGAATGGAATAAAATGGATGTATCTAGCACTAAAATATGTCTAAATATATAAAATAACACTTATTTTAAGTATCTTAATAGAGACATCATCTTAATATTATCTTTAAGATGAATGCATATCACTAGACCATTTATTTCTAAAAGACGCGAGACGGATATACTGATACTTTCGACCCAAAACTAGAACTGCTGTTCTAGCAAACACGTTACATCGTCCTAGCCTAATTTTCATCAAGCTAAAGCTTGAAAAAAGAGGGTCGTATAGTAGACTAGTCAACTAGAACTAGCTGTGTTATTCTAGTTCTAGCAAAACATGCGTGCGTGCATGCATGTTGGGTACACACTCCACTACTCCAGCCAGTGATCATCCAGCTTGAAAAACATTACATGCACGCAATTATACTCGTGCGTGCTAGATTAATTTGGCACCCGGCCGGCGTTTTCACCGGCGAAAGAACACAATGCGCTCGCGCGACCTTAGAAGCTGGGCACGACGCCGTAGTTTCCGAAGTCGAGCACGTAGGGCCGCGGCGAGGGCGCGGCCACCGCGTCGGTATCGGCGTCGGCGTCGTCGGTGCGCTTGGCGAAGCGACCCTTGACGCGGGGCCGCGTCTCGGCGTAGGCCTTCCGGGACGCGTACCGGATGGTCTTCTCGAACCGCCGGTTCTTGCGCTTCTCGCGGTAGCGCATCAGACGCGCCTCCCTCCCCTCCCCTGTGGCCGGCGTCGCCGTCACAGTACCGGCGGCCGCGACGGCGCTGTCGGTCCGCTCCGGAAACACGCCCACATCCACCGACGAAACACTGTGGCTAGGAGTGGGGGTGAACGGCAGGTATGCCGCCTTGGACTGCGTGAAGTCGAGCTCGATGATGCCGCCTCCGCGGCCACACATCGCATCCGGCACCAGCCCGACCTCCGACGACGAACCCTGCTCGATCGAAAGCAAATAAAGATGAGCAAGACGCATATAGTATGGTCAACGTTCTTGGAGCAACAAGGCATAGCACAAGGGCTTACACTTCCGCCGAGCGACGCCGCCGTGTAGGAGCTGTATGACGACGGCTTGGAGACGACGCCACCGAAGTCCAGCAGCTCTATCGCGCCGCCGACGCCGTTGGGGACGACGCTGTCGGCGTGCGGGAAGCGCGGGAGCTCGGAGCCGAAGAACGGGTCCATCACGTCCGCGAAAAGGAAGTCCAGCTTCCCGCTGTCCTTGCCGACAGCCTCCAGCGCGTCGTCGTTAAGGCTGACCACGTCGTCGGGCTTCTCTCTGCCGCCGAGCGCCATCACGAGCGCGTCCTGATCGGGGGACGCCATCCCGATGGGCTGGACGGGGACGCGCTCGTGGCGGCGCGCGAGCGGGTTGGCGGTGTGTATATCGGCGTCGCAGGTGGCGCAGAGCGCGGCCGCGTCGGCACGGCAGGTGACCGCGGCCGGCGCGAGCTCGCACACCTCGCAGACCCACACCCTCTCGTGCCCCGCCCGCGCGTGCGCCGCGTCGCACCCGGCGCACAGGTACGCCCCGTCACCACCCGCGGCGCACGTGCGGCAGTGCACCGCGGCCGGCGACGACCCCGCGCAGGACCCGCACCTCCTCCCGCCGACGCCCCAGTACCTCCCCAGCCCCTGCAGCTCCATCGCCACCCCCACCACTAACCGGATCGATCGCTAACTTCGAAGCAAGCAACAATGAAGCCGCTGAACCAGAATCTCACTTCCACGACGAAGCAAAAGTTAGTAGAAGCCGCGCGTGTCCGTCGCTTTATAGTAGCGCGCGGGGATGGATGGATCGGCCGGCGAAGGAAATCTCGCGGCGTCGCGTGGGGGTGAGGAGATATTGGGCAGGTGGGACAGGACGGCGACGGTGACGTGGCGGGAGGGGACGTACGTGGAGGGCTCTGGGCCAAGCGAAAACGGGGGAAAATGTCGATCTCGTAGATTTGGGCGGAGGTGGTGGGGCCCGGATGTCGATTCTGGCCCATGTGAAGTGCGGGTCCCGCGCACGAGAGTGGCGGCAAGGACGCGACAACCGCTCCGATGCTGATGATTTTCGTGTCACGGGTTTGGACTTGGACCCAGGATAATCAACGTGGTGATGGCCGGATCAGAGCTTGATATTGGACACTACTCCAGTACTTGTTTAGGACTAATTCAAAGTGCTTATCGCCCAACCTGTATATGCTCCGCCGCTTAGAGCATGTCTAAGACCCCCTATGTTTTCACCCCCTAAGACGCGTGTAGAGGGCCCTGTATACACATTTCGCCGGCCAAAAACTCGTGCGAGCTAGCAGACCCCCTACCCCCACCCTGTAAAACAGAATACGGGTGGGGGTATGGGGTCTGCTAGCTCGCACGAGCTTTTGGCCCCTCAGAAACAGGGTTTTGCAGGGTTTTGCACAACTACACAAGCATATCAAACATGGCAGATTCAAGATATGCGATGCATAATCCATAGTTTTACATCACAAATAGATCAACAAGTTCATAGGTCATGTTCTAGGCATAGAGATTCCCAAAAGTACTGCCACCACCAACGCGATCCACATCAATCTCGGAGCCCACCGTCGGCACCACCACTCACCGACGCGCCTGCAACTTCCTCGCCATGATCTCGGCCTTGCTCTCTTTCCACCACAGCAGCTGATCGTCGTCCATGTCCTTGGTGTTCATCATCATAATCTCCTTCTCATCGGCCAAGAGCTCCTTCATGGCTTTGGTTTGTTTGAGAGCCAACATCTGGGCATCCAACTCGGCCTTGCGCATAGTCTCCTCTCTTTTTGCAGCCACCTTGGCAAGCTTCACCTCCTTTTTCTTCTCGGTAATGAGGACCTTGGTCTCCAATGTCTTGAATGCTATTTCCTCCTTTGCCCTAATGTGCTGATCCATCTTGTCCTTGAAGCTAGCTGCCTCGGCTTCTAGCCTCTGCCTCTCCTTCGCCTTCTTGGTGCCCTCGGGGTTGCCTACGTTGCGACCACCCATGTCTTCCTCTTCATCATCCATGTTGAGCATTGCCTCCTTCTTGCACTTTGGTTCTTCGTCCCTCAACTTCCACTTGGGAAGGTGTTGGAGCAAGTTGAAGCAATGCTCAAACTGAAATTCCTTGTTCTTGGAGGCGGCCATGTCTTTGTACCGCAATTGAGCATACTTGGGCTGCACAACAACAATGTAGTGTGATGTTTACACAAGAACACATAGTTTGCACAAGAAATCTGTCACAAAACTTACATAGTCCGATGCCACACATCCACTTGGTGGATTATCCGCCACTTGGTCCATGGCAGCGCTCCAACGAGAACAAGCTGGCTTGATCGTGTTCCACCGGCCTTCAAGGGAGCGGTAGGATCGATCCGCCAAACTCTTCGTGCGAGGCTTGAGCTTGTGGTAAAGATCCTCAATGCGTTGCCAATAGCGCTTGCCGGTTTGATCGGTGCCGGTGGCAGCATCCATGGACACTTTGCCCCACGCACGGACCAATGTGACATCTTCAATCTCGGTGTAGTTGGGCTGCTTCCTCGATTTGCTCCGCCGCGCAGTAGCCGCGTCCACCTCAACCACGTCGTCGTCCACCTCTTCGTCGGCCTCTTCATCCTCGGCATAGTCAGCGTACTCGTCGTTGAACGCACCAATGCCCGCATCCAAATCCACCGCAGAATCATTGAGCATGTCTATGTAGGATGTCGCAACGGCCGGCGCGGGCACTTCGTCGAGCACCTCGCGGGCACCAGCCGGCGGCGGCGTGGGCACCTGCGTGGGAGAAGGCGGAACGGCCGGCGACGGAACCTCGCCGAGCACCTGCGTGGGCGGAACGTCCGCTGCAGGCGTCGCGGCCTTCTTCACCTTTGGCGGCCGCCCCCTCGTCGCGAATGACTTCACCCGGCCCCCTTTGGCGGGAGCAGTAGTGGTCGCCGCCGCCGCCGCCGTCGCTACCGCAGGCCCCGGCGGTGTGTCGAAGAAGAGCTTCGGGATCCTCTTTCTCTTCATCGGCATGGTGGCGGAGATGATGGCCGCGACATCGGCGGAGGTCGTCTGACCACCCACGACGTCGACGGTGGCAGTATTCACCACCTCAGACATGGGTGGCGCGTCGTCGGCGGTCGGAGGGGCTTGTGAGGAGTCCATGGCGGCGAGATCTGGCAACGCGGTGGCCGGGGAGGGCGAGGAGGCGGAGTTCCGGCGGCGGCGGCGGCGGTTGGGAGGTTCGCGCGCAGTTGGGGAAAAGGTGAGGGGTTGGCCCTCTACATATCCTCCCGACCCGCACATGTAGGGGTCGACGGGCCGCCCCCTACCCAAACTTGTAAAAAATCGTCCGGGGTGGTCCATTTACGGGGTCTGCTAGATGGCCGGGTAGAGCCCAAACCCGTATATCAGCGGTTATTATACGGGTTTGGGCCATTTAGGGGGTCTGTTAGACATGCTCTTAGAGCATCTCTAGTAGTACCCTAAACCCCCAAAACTGTAAAAATAACCACTTTTTTACGGGTTGGAACGAAAAAAAAGGCAAAGAATAGGACCCCTAAAACTGTAAAACCGTAAAAAAATTTACAGGCCGGACCTGGGAAACCCCCTCCGGCCTGTACATTCGCAGGTTGGGGAGGTCGCCCCCTACCCGACCCGGATTTTGCCCTCCCCACGCGCGGGAGGGAATTTTCACCGTCTCCTCCCCCGCATCGCCATCTCTAGCCCCGCCGCCGTCGTCGCCCCCGCCCGCCCCCGGCACCGTCCGCCGCCGCGGACCCCCGCCCCGCCCTCCCCCGGCCCCGCCCCGCCCGCCCCCGCCCGCATCGGGGCCTAGCCGCCCGCCCCCGCCCGCATCGCCCACCCGCCGCCGGCCGTCCTCCTCCTCCGCCCCGCCCTCCTCCTCCTCCGGCCCGCCCTCCTCCGGTCCTCCTCCGCCCGCCACCGCCCTCCTCCGCCCCGCCCCGCCCTCCTCCTCCTCCGCCCCGCCCCGCCCTCCTCCGGCCCCGCCCGCCACCGCCCGCCCCGCCCCGCCCCCCGAGCCGGCCGCCCGCCCCCGAGCCGGCGTTCTCCCGCCCCCGAGTTAATTTTTCTTTTTATTTTTTCATTTTGTTTTGTTCATTTTTGTTTTAGCGTAGATTATTGATTTGAGCATAATTTTGTAGATGGACAACGACGATAGTGTGATGGACTCGATGTCGGAATCGTCGGATTGGTCGACATCCGACGATTCCGACATCGACGAGTTGTTGCAAGATGACGACGTCGAGATGATGAGCCTCCTCAAAGATATGTGATGAAAAATGTTATATGCATATGACAGGTTTAGAGGTTGGGGTTAAGGCAAAGACTAGAACCCTCAAACCCAACCCTTAAAACAGAATATTCCGTTTTAAGGGTTGGGTTTGAGGGTTCTAGTCTTTGCCCCTGTTTTTCAACCCGTAAAAGTGCACAAAAAGGGCCATTCTCAACACTTAAAACTGCTATAAGGGTTTAGGGGTTTAGGGGTACTACTAGAGATGCTCTTATAAGAGCATCTCCAGCCGCCCCAGCGGCCCGGAGCGACTTTTTTTTTCCCGCTGGATCGCCGTTTTCCGCCCAGTCGTCCCTCACGAGCTCAAATAGCGTCAGATTGGAACTAATTATCACCCGGCGAATTCAGGCCAAACCCAACACGCCGGGACGCAGTTGGGGGTGCCGGATGAAGAGAAATGGCGCGAATACCGTTTCCCTCGCCTGCGAGCCCACCGAGTCGGTGAGCCACGGGCTATCTCGTCCTCGTCGCCTCGTTCCCCGCGCTGTTCAATGCGTGCCGGCAGCCTTTGTGACTGGCCGAGCCGTCCAATCGCCCACGCGGCGGCGTAACGGCGCTCCACCATCGAGCTTCCCGCCCACGCGTCTACACCTCTCTCTCACGCGCTCGGCCGGTATAAATGCCCCGCTACTTCGTCGCCGCCGCTCGCCACAACTCCCGTCCACAACCCCGCACAGTCATCTCTTCCCGTCGGTCTCCTCTCCCCTGAGTCCATGGCTGAGCACTTCCCCAGCGACGGTGCGGCGGCAAATGGCTTTGGCCGGCACCATTTGCACGACTGAGAACCTCGTCTTCTCCAGTCGGCGGACTACCCCACGTCGTTCGACGTCCGCGTGTCCGACACCGGCGTATGAGCGTCAGAACTGTCCCCGTGACGCCTATTCCGACCGGCGTGGACCGCATGGCGGAGATCGTAGATATCCGCGCCGCCATGCCATTCGACGCCCAGCTGGACCCCCGTTGGGCGGGGGCCATGCCTATCGTGGGGGAGGGCGCATGAACTCCGTCGGGCGGCGCTCCTGGTGGGGTGAGCCCCGGCGGACACTCCCCGCCGTCCTCGCCCACGTCCAGGCAGGCAACACCCTGCCGCTTGAGTGGCCTCGGCCGTCTCTTTCTCGGCGGCGAGGAGCGTCGTGGATGCCAAGGGGCATGACCGTCGGGTCCTTGTCGTCCTCAGCGAGGACGACCTCCCGTTCGTCGGGCTCAGCGCCAATGAATCCGCTCTCCCGTTCGTCGGGCTCGGCGACAAGGAGTCCTCTCTCCCCCGTCAAGCCCCCGAGCCAGAGGAGACGCCGCTCCGACGGCGCACCCGCGCCGGCAGCCTCGTCAGCAACGAGGTTGGCCGCGCATCGTCGCCTCCTCGCGGTCATTTTCGTCTCGTCAAGCCGAAGAAGAAGTCCGTCGCCAGTCAGAAGAAGCCCGCGACCTGGAGGGAAGAATGCGCCGCCATGGCCACCGACGACATCGACTCCGTGCTCGCCGCGTCTAAGGCGCAGTACTTGGCCGAGGAGATGGCACGGCAGCGGCGCGCCCTGGAGGAGATCGCCGAGCAGCGCGCCCAGCAGGAGGCCGCCCAGCTGCGCCGCGCATACAACGAGTGGGGCTTCATCTTGCTCGATGACAGCGACAGGGAGGTGGTACCGTCGCCCAAAAAGTTCAGTGGCAGCTGTGACCCAGGGGCGAGCTGCAGCTATGCCGCCCCGAAGAATGGGTCGCCGAGCGACGATGACGACGGCGACTACACCGACTTCTACCAGCTCCTCGGCATCAACTAGTTTATTTTCTTTGTTTAAATCGCCTATGTAACCGCCTATATTTGTTCAAAACTTATCGAATCGCCTGTGTTCGACCAAATGTGTCTCGAATTCTGTCGAATTTCGTCGTTTTCATAGTTTTTGCCGAATCTCGCCTGGTTGGGCTGGGGGACGCGGCTGGGAAGCGACGCTCCTCTAAGACGAAAAATAACGCCGGGCGCTCCGAGGAGACGTTATTTAGCGCCAAACGGCCCAGGGGACGAAGCGCTGGAGATGCTCTAAGAGAGACGAGCTAGAAGCTACTACTTACTCTTGCAAGTTGCAAATGCTCGATGAGTTTTTCCAGGACGCTAGAAGTTTCATAGTAGGAAAACGCTTCGCGTAACCCGGGGGACGAGTCGATCCCATCGTCCGCCTCCTCCTGACGCCACGCGTCCCAGGCGCTAGAGTGTTCCCGACCACATATTTCTTATCTCGTCTCTCCCAGAACTCTTTCTTCCTCGCGAGATTGAGAGGCCAGAGCTCGGCCGCCGTGCGCCTCCCTGAGATCCGTGCAGCTCGCCGGCGTTGACCCGCTGGTACAAAAGGCGGAGGCTGCTGCTCCCGGCCACCTCGCGCATCCCCGCTGCTGCCCGCTCGCCTCCAGCCCGGCCGCGAGCTCCCGGAGCTGGTCTCCGGCGCAACCAGCACGGGGCCCCTCCCGGTGCTGCCCGAGGCCTCCTCCGCAGGTCCCCGAGGCGACGCGCGGCGACTGCAGCACCCACGGCGGCGACGCCATTTGCTCCCGCTCCCGTGGAGATTGCCGGGGGGAGGCCGCGCCGCCTGAAGCTCCCACGGCGGCGATGCCATGCTCCTCCTCCCTTTTGCAAGATCTCGTCGGCGCTGGTGGCCACGGGAGCAATTTTTTGTAGGTTTATAGCATTTTTTTCATAGTTTTGAGCAAATCGAAGATTCATTTGTAGCAATTCTATTATCCATTTTTGCTTTTGATCTGGGCAAATTTTGAGATGAGCAATTTTTCTCATTTTTTGCTCACCACGGAGCAATTTTCTGTAAGATTTGTAGCAACTTTTCTCGGTTTTGAGCAAATCAACAGACTTGTTGTAGCATGTTTTCTCCCCCAAAAATCTTGATCTGGCGCAACATTTTGATATGAGCATTTTTTTCCCTTTTTTTGCTACAAGGCGGAACAATTTTTTGCAAGTTTTTGTAGCAATTTTTTCCCGTTTTGAGCAAATCGGCAGAGTCGTTGTAGCATTTTTCTTCCCCGAATTTACTTGATCTGGAGCAAAACGAGTTGTTCAGGGCATCGAGTCAGATGAGCATTTTTTTCTTTTTTTTTTGCTACTCTGCTGACATACATTTTTGGATGCTCCATAGGGGTGGGGGAGGGGGCTGCGGTGGTGCTACCGGCGACGAGCGTATTCTCCACCGTGGTAGCGCGCGCCAGGTGGCTGCTGGAGTTGGGGACCGAGCGGAGCTCGTCGTTTTTCTGCGGAAGACATGGGCGGGGGCGGAGGTCGTTGGTCGCTGCCGAAGACGGGGACGTGGCGGGAGCTCGCCGGTTTTTTGCGGAAGACATGGGCGGGCCGGAGCACGTCGGGGGCGCTGCCGGAGATGGGGACGGAAAGGGAGCTGTCAGAGATAGAGGGACGGGGAGGTAGCGCGTGCGGGGGGTGGGGGGTTAAGTTTTGATCGGACGTCCCCCTGACGCGTATCGTACGGTTGCGCACCCGGGAGATCGGGGGATTTGATCCCCGGGGAACGCTCAGCATCTTCCTTCATAGAAGAGCCATGTGCCCAGCTAGCTATAGTTGACAAGTCGTGAAATTGAGTAGGTGATTAGATTCCGGACTCACATAGATAGATGTCACGAAAGGGGCAATACGTGAATGCCGTCGCCCTCGAGGCCAATGTCCTCCCCGATGGAAGGCGGAAGCGACAAAGATCAGCTTTATGTGGGGGCGGTTTGACGCTGTCCCACAGTCCATGGCCAACTAGAGCTGTGATACCGCTCCCGATTAATTATCTTTCGTCATCATCATTAACCTGCGACCGCTGCCCGTCGACGCTCGCCAGCCATCCAGCGCGGCCTAACTTTCCGGTTTAATTAGCTGTCCAAAATCCCATCGAGATCAGGTCAGAAATGCCCTTCACGAAATAACGTTCGCCGCGTCCGATCTATTTACTCTTCATTGGCTGACTCCATATGCATGAAGGCTCGAAATAATCACCGTGCGGAGCGCCGTTACATTTTACAAATGGGGTATGTAAAGAAGTTCACAGAATCGTCCTATAGGAATTTTCCTGTCAGCTGCGTGCGCAAGGTTGTTGGATTTTATCTTGCGAACTTTCTGGAAGTCGTAGTTGCCTGGAGCGATCGACATAGGGCCGGCGGACTTGGTGTCGCGCACTGTACTGTACGCCGGGACATCGCGGTCGCGTGTCGACGAGGTGAGCTCCATCGGAAGCGTTGACGCGCGCGCCGCCCGCCCGCGCTCGCGCGCGAGTGAGATGGCTGCCTTGCTGGCGGTGCTTGTCAGACGTGGACGTGTGGGCGTGACCTGCCGCCGAGGCAACCGCGCGGGGTCATTGGGGCCGGTACCGCGGATGACGAACCGGCTGCCGTCATATAGCGATAACTACAGGCAGCGGGCGCCGCGCGGTGATCAAGTTCCGGTCGGCACTCGGCGCTCTCGCTTTTCTATTTGTTCAAAAAAAAACAACTTTTCTATATTGACCTCATCTTTTAGTCCGATAATTTGTACAAGAAGCAGAAATGAACATCATTAACAACATACCAGACACGAAGGCTAGTTTTCTGTAGCGTATAGTATACCTCAAAATCCAGCAGCACCACGTTACACTGATGTTGGTGATAAAGTTACACATAGCATAAAACCAGAACGATTTTTGTAGCTGACCATAGATTTTGGGCTAATAAGTTGTAGCTAGCAAATATAAATAATTTACGTTCTCCCCTCAAAAGAAGAAAAAATTACGGTCCTCAACAACGTACTCCCTCTATTCCTAAAAGAGTCTACTTGCACTTTTTCTGAAAAGTCAAAATATCTCAAAGTTTGACCATGGCTATACAAATTATAGCAATGTTTGTGAAACTAAATGGGTATATGATAAAAAAAAATACATTTTATCATGAATCTAATGTTGCTAATTTGGTGGCATACATATTGTTTTTTTTCTTGTATAAACATAGTCAAATTACCTTTTTTTTAATAGCTGGAAGTACACTCTTTTAGCGATAGAGGAGTTGGCGTATGTGCAAGATTTCTCTAACTTATAATCCCTCCGTTCCATATTAGATGACTCTCAAATAAATGTACCTAGTGCTAAAATATGTCTAGATACATCTATGTGGGAGTCATCTAATTTGGAACGGAGGAGTACCACAATAGATCAATTATGTTGTGCTTGGAAGATACCATGCTAAAATCTGGTACCTCTCAACCGATTCGGCAATTTCGTGATGACTAGCTAGTACCGCTAGGTACTTACAATTATGGGACGTTGGATCGGGCTATAATGGATGGCTCCAAATGTTTCCAAACACTCATGTGCACGGTAGAAATCACATGTAAGAGCATCTCTAACCGAACACGTAAAATTCTCGCGGTTTTACAATTTTGGTCCAGTTTTGAGGCCCCAACAGCACTCGAAAACGCGGCCCGGCTTAAAAACGCGACTCAGGGGGGCCGAGAATTCCTCCTCCAACCGCTATATGAAGGGGCTCCCGAGCCGTTCTCAAGCCAATCCCATTTCGAACCGTCGCCGCATCCGCTGCAATTGCTCACCGTCGTGCTTAGCTCCGGCGAGCGATTGGCCAAGATCTACGCCTAATTAAGCCCCCTCCCCCCGCTAGATTTGCGCGATAGAGCCGCCCACCACCACTTCGCCGGAGCCAACGGCCGGAATGGCTCGCCTCGTCCACGACCCACACCACCGCCATCTATAGAGGTCATGCCTCGCATCGAGAAACACAACCTCATCCACGGCGGCCTGGCCAGCAACCGTGCGGCCCCAGTGCCGAGTTGGGCGGGCCCGGAACCGGGCACCGTCGCCGGAGTAGTTCCCCCACGGTCACCGGGGACGATGATGGGGGCCCTTTGGGAGGACAGCTCCGGCGACGAAGCCGACAGAGGCGACGACTCTTGCACCTCGTGGAGACCGAGGAGGACCTCCTCCTCCAGCTCGGCATCCAGAAGAGCCTCCGGCATGAGCAGAGGCAGGCGATTCGGCGCCGCCGCTACCAGCGTCACCTCGACGACTTCAACGAGCGGGAGTTGCAGCGCGGCCTCCATGCGGACGAGGAGACGCAAGCGAAGAAGCGCGAGCGGGGCGCCATTGCGGCGTCCCAGTTTGAGAAGCTAGCCTGCTCCTCCAGCAGCTCCTCCTCCGACTCACGTGAGGACTAAACACGGCGCTGCGGAGTGAAGAAGAAACCGAGCATTTTTGCCCGAATAGCTGTAGGGTGCGGCGATGAACTCCACTTATTAATTGTTTAATTAACCTCGTTTGTGCTAAATTTCCACGAGGAATCGGACGTGTCCATCCGTGTGTATTCCCGCGAAAAAACTTAATTTTGAATTCTCGGTTTTAGTTTACCGGCTTTGCTACGATGCCCTACCACATGAACTGAAAAAGCAGAGAAAATACGGTTTTCAGTTCGGCGTTTAAGGAGACCGCTAGAGATGCTCTAAATACAGACTATTTGAGCATCAATATAACATCATATACATTATAAGCTAAATAGCCCATGCGGCATGGCACTTCACAAAAATGTGTAATTGTGGTGAACAACACCGAAATCTAGACCCGCGTGTGTGATACCTTGCCTAAATCAGGAAAAAATGCTTTTTGGTCCCGAGCACCAATGCTTGTGTCAACTTTTTTTTAAAATAGTTTGATTTCTGAAAATAAATATGGTTGCAATAAAATTATATATCCCCACAAAAGTGCAAAATTTCAATTTGAAAATACAAAGCAGTATGAGCTACACAAAAATGGCAAAATGATACAATTTATCGATTTGAAAATTGGCATTATCCAGATCCATAACTTTTGGCATTTTTGTGTAGTTCGGGAAAAAAAAGTATTTGAAGTTTGTAGCATATATTATTGGCTACTTACGGAATTTTTTTCATAATTTTTTTGTAACTGATAGATTTTATTTTCGATTTTGTTTAAATTTTTTTTGCAGGAACACTGCTATCCAGGTGCACCAAATCCCCGCCTATTTGTATTTCTGCTAGCTGTTACTTATTAGGTCTTATGTGTCTTGTTTTTTCCAAACGACCAGGGCCGACTTCCACTATCGAAAGATAACAGAACAGATGTCTTTTACAACTAAAAGAAAGCGGAAAAGATCATGTGGCAACGCATTGGAAATAGGTACCCTCCCCTCACAGAGGAAGGAAAGGGACCCCCAAGCGGGTAACATGAACGGTAAGATAATTCGACGGCATAGTAACAAAACCGCCACAACGAGCGGCACAAAAGAGGTAAAACAGAGTATCAACAACATCCTACTGCACGCAGGCAGAAACCCCAGGTGAAAAACGAACATGGGCGGGTGGAGAGTCATCCAACAACATCGACATCTTCGTCGTCTGAAGCAGCGTCTGAGGCGATAGCCCTGCGCTCTCTGGCTTAGTTACGGGCATGCTGGTCCAGGGCTGCTGCTTGAATCAACCTTGCTCCCTCCTCCAAGTAGATCCTATCATCTGCTGATTGTAGACTTGTCCAGTAACGAAGGAAAACACACATATAACAGATCAACTCAATAGGTGACGAGATGAATTTCTTATCAAAACAAGCTCTATTCCTAATCTTCCAAATTGCCCAGCAAAAGGCAACAATCCAAACAATATGAAGATTGAGCTTAGAAGGAAAGAAAGCAGCAATCCACCAAAAATACTTAGTAAAATTAGTCGGCCTATTCGAAGCCCAAATAACAGAACAAATAACACTCCACATGTAAAAAGCAGTAGGGCAGGAGAAAAACAGATAGTGGACTGTTTCAGAAACAGGACAAAAACTGCAAGAGAAATCCCCTTTTCAGTTCCTCTTTTTCATATTGTCTTTAGTGGAAACAGAGTTATGCCAGATCAACCAAAGACACACTTTGATTTTCAGAGGGATCTTAGCTTTCCAAAGATGTGAGAAAGATCTGTCCACATTAGAGGAAGACAGTTTGTTATACATAGATTTCACAGAGAATTTCCCAGATTTAGTAAGTTTCCACTTGGGTTTATCAGGACCCACTCCAATGGCAACAACCATGAGTAGACTACGCAAGACTGAGGCCTGATGTTGCATATCCACGTTCAACCATCTTCTAAAATCAAGATGCCAGTTCCTATCAGCCATTTCCTTAACAGTGCACACCTGAAGAGTGCAAACTTCAAAGAGGTCTGGAAATCTGCCACGGAAAGGAGTTGGTCCACACCACTGATCATCCGAACAAACGTTGGGTATTAAGTTGCAAGCAACAGATAATCGCAGTAAGCAAAGTGTGTAATATAAACAATAACATCATCCTTAGGCAAAGCATTGTTGTTTTCTCCCTAATGGCAATAGCACATCCTCTATCTGTCATGTTTTTGTCACTCGAGCACAGATGAAAAGGAGGCACGAACCCACTATCGAGCATAAATACTCCCTCTTGGAGTTACTAGCATCTACTTGACTAGAGCATCTACTAACAACGGAGAGCATGCAAGATCATAAATAACATATGCATGAAGATAACATGATAGATTGATAATCAGAAGACATAGCATTCAACATTCATCAGATCCCAGGAAACACAACATATAGCATTACATAAAGATGATCTTGATCATGTTAGGAAGCTCACAAGATCTAAACATGAGGTACAAAGTGGAGAGAACAACCATCTAGCTACTGCTATAGACCCATAGTCCAGGGATGAACTACTAATGCATCACTTCTGAGGAGGGCATGGTGGTGTAGACCCCTCCGGTGATGATTTCCCCCTCCGGTAGGGTGCCGGGGAGAGCTCCAGAACCCTCCCGAACTCGGGATGACGGTGACGGCAGCCTAGGGTTCTTCTCGGGCAAAAGTGGGATCTTCTTAGGGTTTACGTCTCAGGGGGGGATTATATAGGTGAAAGGGAAGAGCCGGTGGAGGCCTGGGGGGCCACACCACCCCCTGGCGCAGCCAAGGGGGGCCGCACCACCCTATGGTGTGGGCCCCTTGAGGCCCCCCACCGGGTCTGTTCGGGACTCCATGGAACCTCCGGGATTTCTAATACTTCCGGGTTTCAAATTTTCCCATTCCGAGAATATTTCAAGAACAACTTTTCTGAAACTAAAAACAGCAGAAAACAGGGAACTGGCTCTATGGCATCTTGTCAAGAGGTTAGTCCGGAAAATCGATAAAAATGACATAAAGTGTATATTAAACATGTGGGAAACAATAAAAAAAACAACATGGAACATCAGAAATTAAGGATACGTTTATGACGTATCAACATCCCCAAGCTTAGTTCCTACTCGTCCTCGAGTAGGTAAACAATAAAAACACAATAATTTATGAGGTGGCATGCTACCAACATAAACTTGATCATCAATAATGTAAAAGCATAAGTAAGATGAGATCATAGAACTTAAACACAAACATGATAAATAAAACTTTAATAATAAAGCATAGTAATCACTTTGCATCATGAGAAGTAACTCAAATAAAAGATCATGAATAACAATGCAAAGAAAGATATACGTTTGTTTCAAGTATAGAGAAAGCATGTCAAAGTGATATTTCACTAGTCCTTAAGAGTGGGGCAAAACATAAATGCCAGGACACCTTCAAAGTTCACGAGGAAGACTAGAACAAATAATTATAGAACAAGCAATAACACATCATGATCAATTAATAAAGTTTCTGGGACAAATGCACATAAAACTCAGAATGGCAAAAATGCTCTCTCAACTGTGCATAAAGTTAGAAGATGGAGACTCAACATAAAAGTAAAAGAAAAAGCCCTTCGCAGAGGGAAGCATGGGTCACTCATGTGCTAGAGCTTTTATTTTATTAAACAAAGGTATGAAAACTTGACACTCCTCCCAACCATCTTTCAGAAACCATGGCTGACCGAATCCTCGGGCGCCTGCCAACAATCACATACCGTGGAGGAGTGTCTATATTTTAAGAGAGGTGTATACTTATGTCAACGAATGGTAAACAGAAAATATAGTAAGTCACAAGACAACTAGACTTCACAAGAGCGGCTCCCATAGAAGGACGCATCTGGGTAGAAGGTCACCCCCCCTTTCTCTTTTGTTTACACAATTATGCTTTGACTGATAAATCAGGGGCAAAAATAGTGAAGAGAATTTGTGTTATTAATTTAGGGCTTTGCACCCCGCTGCCAGCTCTTCTATTATTGGATAAGTGGATGAAGCCACTAGTCCAGGATGTGAAAGTACAATCAACAAGTGAGATAAAGATTCTCTATTTACGTCCTCATGAGCTAAAACAGGAGCACAAAACATGAGTAATTTTGAAAGTTTTAAAGGTAACACACGAGCAATTTACTTTGGAGTGGCGGTTAAATACCACATGTAGGTAGGTATGGTGGACACGATGGGAAAACTTTGGTTTTAGGGAGTTGGATGCACGAGTAGAGCTCATACTCAGTACAGGTGGAGGCTAGCAAAAGACTGGGATCGACAAATCAAGAGAGCATAAGAGCCATAATCATGCATAGCGACATAAACATCATTAATCAAAACATAAAGTGGTACCACAAGTTAAAAAACTAAATGATCATAGAGCCTATTCCTTGCTTTTTCATATTCATAAACATGGTGTGAGCATGCGCCAAGTCAACCAAATAAAACATTCAAAGGAGAACACCACAAATTTATGCTTCAATATGACAAGAACAACTCATGATTCTTTCAATGGCACATTATACACTCTCAGCTATTTAAGGCTAATCATGCTACTCAATAACCACAAGGATTTAAAACTAAAATAACATCTAGCATGATATGAAAAATTTCTAGCCACGGTCTATAAAAGCTTCTACTTGCATTGTTAAAAATTCTACCTCAAGCAGCAGTTTATTTTCCCAACAAGCACCATACAAATCATGCTTTAACAAAATCCTCTACATGCTACAGCAAGCAAAAATAAGAGTACTAACATAACACTACTAAAACTAACAACTCTGAAAAAGAGATGCAATGAAAACAAGAGCTAAACAGGAATTTTTGCAGCAGCTAGAAGAAAAACTAAGAATACTAGCATATAAAGTATTCAAACGAAAAAGCGGAGCGTGTCTCTCTACGAAACAAAGAATGCTAGGATCCAACTATATTATTGCAGCAAGGAAAAAAATAAAACAAAGGAAATAAAAGAAAACAAAATAAAAACAAACAGACGCTCCAAGTAAACTTCATATGATGTGACCGAATAAAAATATAGTTTCACAAGAAGTGACCTGATAGATAGTTGATGAAGAAGGGGATGCGTTGGGAATCCCCAAGCTTAGATGCTTGAGTATTCTAAACATATTCTTGGATGAACCACGGGGCATCCCCAAGCTTTGATCTTGCACTCTTCTTGATCACATATATCACCTCTTCTCTTGACACTTGAAAACTTCCTTCACACCATACTCAAACAGTAATTCGCATTAGTGGGTTAGTGCAACAATTAAAAATCCATTGTTTCTGTATGGCACACGTGCTAGTGATACTTTTAAACATTAGCTACAGCCGCTGATGTTTCATGAAGCAAAGAAATCCACTTGACATCGCAAAAGAGCAAATGCAAGAAAAATGGCAGAATGTGTCAAAACCAGAACTGTCTGTAAAGACGAATTTTTTCGAGGCACTTATGTTGCTCAAATCGAAAAACTTAAGGAACAAAAAAGTTGCGGAATTAGCTTAGGAATAAGCACAAAACAATTCAGATCATTCTGAGCTTCTAGGATTTTATAAGATTTTTTTTACGGTGGACAACAGAAATATGTTTCCTGCGCAGAAATCGAAAAACCAACTCCAACTCTCGTTTGAAACCTTACTTGGCACTTCTAAAAAATGAAAAGAAATATACAAAGGATTTTCTACATAAGTATACAACCCCTTGACTCAAAGAAAACAGAGAAAAACAAAGCAAAAATAAAACCATGGGTTATCTTCCAAGAAGTGCTTTTCTTTAACGCCTTTTAGCTAGGCCCAGAAAAGTGGAATCAAGTGTTTTTAAGTGAATATGATGCTCACATAAGAAATATGAATTAAGCAAAAGAGAGCATCAAGAAGCAATTATAAAACAAATTTAAGTCTAACCCACTTCCTGTGCATAGGAACCTTGTAAATAAATAAATTAAAGAAGCTCAAACTAGAAATCATGGGAAGGTAGAACAAGAGAAACTTCAAAACTTTCAACAAAAAGAGTGGTTTTTTAGTAACATGAAAATTACTACAACCATATTTTCCTCTCTCAAAATAATTTTCAGAAGCATCATGAAAAAACTCAGCAACATAATTATCACATAAAGCATGTTTGTCATGGGCTAAAATCACACAATTCATATCAAGCTCAAAAATAGTGGGATCAAAATTTAAAATCAGCTCCTGTTTCTTCCCACTTTTAGCAATGGCAAAACAAGATGGTTGATCACTCATAAAAGGTATAGGACACATTCTAGCAATCCTATTTTTCGTAGCATTATAATTTATAACATCAAGTAACATAGGACCATCATCAAGAGCATTATCATAAGATTTATCCAAGTAGCATGGATTATCATTAATAACAGTAGCAATATCATTATCACAAGTTTCATTCATAGTATTATCAAGGTCACAAGTATAGTAAGTATCAATTTCATCAAATAATGTATGAGTTAAAGAGTTACTATCATTGGGAGGTAGACATGGGTAGCTCCATTCTTCCTCCTCTTGATCATCACTCTCCTCCTCTTTTTCATATAATGAGTTTCCAGATTCAGCAGATTCTTCTTCCATAGGTTCCTGCAAGGCATTAGTCTCTACTTTAGGTTGAGAGCATTTATTAAGATATTCCATTATGTAGTAATTACAATCCTTGTAATTATCAAAGAAATATTCAATTATAGCATAAATCTCGTATTTATAAGGTGCATCATCAACACTTTCAAGTAAATAGGCAATTTCGAATGCACCCTTCCAAGCAATAAATTCTTCAATTTGTTCCACATCATATAATTCATAATTTCCCTTAACATAAAAAGATATGGTAACATCATCATTATACTCACATTGAAAAGGGAGGTGTTTATACCTCCTACAGCAGCAAGATTTATCAAAGCAATAAGTAACATTATAAGTAGAGCACAAGTTTCTAGCATAATCATGCAGTTTATTAATTTGCTCCCATAAGTGTATTCCTTTTTGTGACAAGGGGTGTTCCTTATAATGTTTTTGTTGTTCATCTGTGAACCCACTTTTCCTATAAGATCTAGTTTCAAAGACATCAACCATTGATAGCAAGCGTGATAAAGCAAAAATAACAACTAGAATAACTTTTTTTTTGTGTTTTCTGATAAAGAGAAGCAAACAAGACAAAATAAAATAAACTAAGCAAAACAAAAAACAAAGTAAAGGGATTGGAAGTGAGAGACTCCCCTTGCAGAAATTCTCTCCCTCCCCGGAAACGGCGCCAGAAAACTTGTTGATGGCAGAGTTGACGAGGGAGTAGTAGCTTCTTGATGACTTTGAAATCCCCGGCAACGGCGCCATAAAAGCTTTGATGGAGTGTAGACACACGCTCGTTGGGAAACCCCAAGCGCAAGGTGTGAAGAGTGCAGCAGCAAGTTTTTCCTCAGAAAAGAAACCAAGGTTGAATCGACCAGTAGGAGAAAGAAGCTCTTCTGAAGGTTGATGAAGCTGAGATGGCAGGGCGCACTACCGATGCAGCAGAAACATGGAACTTACACAACACAAGAAATTCACTTTGCCCCAACGCAGCAGTGAGGTTTTCAATCTCACCGGTTTTGCTGAAAACAAAGAGGTTAAACGTATGGTGTGGAAAACAATAGGAAAACAGTAGGACCAGTATGAGAGCAGTATGAAAGCAACATATGTTTTATCAGTATGAGGAAAAAGGACCGGGGTCCACAGTTCACTAGTGGTGTCTCTCCGTAAAAGATAAATAACATGTGTGGTGAACAAATTACAGCTGGGCAATTGACAGAAATGAAGGCTGCACTGTAGTGCATATGCAAGACATAAAGATTACTATGTGATTCATGTCGGCATTACAACAAGATACATAGACCGTTGTCCAACTGCATCTATGACTAAAAATTCACTCTCTGAATATCATCCGAACAAACGTTGGGTATTAAGTTGCAAGCAACAGATAATCGCAGTAAGAAAAGTGTGTAATATAAGAAATAACATCATCCTTAGACAAAGCATTGTTGTTTTATCCCTAATGGCAACAACACATCATCCATCTGTCACGTTTTGTCACTCGAGCATAGATGAAAAGGAGGCATGAACCCACTATCGAGCATAAATACTCCCTCTTGGGGTTATGATGACCCACAGGTATAGGGGGTGTATCGTAGTACTTTCGATAAATAAGATTGTCGAACCCAACGAGGAGCAGAAGGTGTTGACAAGTAGTTTCGATGAAGGAATAACTGTAAATACTAAAAGATAAATTTGTAGGGGTCTTTTATATTGCAGATAAATAAAGTGCGAGTAAATAAAATGTAGTAATAATAATTGCAGCAAGTGGCCCAATCCTTTCTTCAGCAAAGGACAAGCCGGTGGGTTTACTTATGGTTAACAATCGTTCTCGAGGACACACAGGAGGTTTCTGTCAAGTGCTTTTGTTTCATGCCGCTGAATAATCTTGAGTGTTTTGATAAGTGTTGTGTGGGTGAACATATTCTAATGCACCGTCCGATCCAAGACTAATACATACTTGTGATTATACTCCTTGCAAGCATTCGCAACTACAAGAAAGTAATTAAGAAATAAATCTAACCACAGCTTTAAACTCCGGGATCCTACGCTCCCTCGTGTAAATGGTTTCCTAACGGGGGTTTAGGTTTCTGTCACTCCGGAAACCCCACAATTAGTAGCCAAATACACGATACATTCCCCTAGGCCCATAAATGTTAAAGTATCATGTAGTCGACGTTCACATGACACCACTAGAAGAATAACACCACAACTTAAATACTACTCAACATTACTTCACTACTAACAACTTGACTTCTCCCATGTCCTCAAGAACAACAAGAACTACTCACAAGACATCATATGGATCATAATCAGAGGTGATATAATGGATGATAACAATCTAGTCATAAAGTGCAAACACCGATAAATCTCACAAGCATCAACTACTAACAAGTAATCCACACCGGAAGAAAGATCTAATGTAAAACAACGATAGAGACCACTAATTGTTACATCGGGATGATGGTGGATGATGACTCGGTGATGGTGATGGTGGTGGTGATGATTATGATGACGATCTTGATTATGCCCGGAGTGATGACGGTGATGACGGCGGTGATTTCCCCTCTCCGGAGAGGAATTTCCCCGGCAGATTTATCCCTGCGAGAGAGCTTTTCTCTCTCGGGTGCTTTCCGCCCCGAGGCGGCGGCGGAATAATTCTTCGATGATGGTATGGGGCTTAGGGTTCCCTGGTGTAGGCCCCTGGTGGCCCCCTCTGGCTCCCCTTCTGGCTGGACTCCTCCTCTGAACTTCTAAGACACCCCCAGTCTCCCCCTTCTTCTTCTAATCTTCTGAAATATGGTATCTCGACGGTGCTTTTTCCATCAGATTTCCGGTCCCGTTGTTTATTCTCCAAAAATTATCAAACATGCAAAATAAGATAAAATAACATAAGGAATGCATCATAACATGAAATATATCGATGAATAATAGCAAATTATGATATAAAATAGTGATGCAAAATGGACGTATCAAGTTACTAGCATCTACTTGGCCAGAGCATCTACTAACTGTCACATCCCAATTTTGGAATACCTGTTAACACAATTGTTTTGCTAATTGCTTGACTAATAAACCTTGGTAGTGTTTGTTTGTGTTTGCTTAAGTGAAACTAAACAAACTAATTATATAAACTTGCAAACTTAAAAAGATAGCAAAGCAGTAAACTAAAAATATTCAACTTATTGTTCCAATGACTTTGGCAATATTTTCTAAAGTAAATATTGATCAAAGAGTTTTACAAAACCATCTTATGAATCCCATACTTGTTGAATATTATTCCAAGGCCTAAATTAAGAAAGAGGAAACACTTAATAAATTTCCCTAAAAGATTATCAGAAAAAGAGGCATTCTTAGATGCTTCACCAAAATATTATCAAATGTTTTTCCAACCTTGCAAGCTTAAAAACAAAGGTAGTGGAGAGCATTGACTTGCTATCCCTAGTCACATAATTATTTTGGCAAAGCATTGTTAAGGAAAAGCCAAGTGCCTTATTAAATTGAATTTCCAATATTTCCAGAAACAGAAAACTCAAACAAGTTACTATTGGAAATTTTCCTAAAATGATTTGAAATTCATACCATTGCTTCCTTATATCAAATAAGAGACACACACAAGAGGAGACCAAAAATTGAATCCATTAAAGTCCTGAAAACATGGTTTTTCTCCACAGCAACATTTGGGATTTTGAACAAGTTTGTTCTACAAACTTTTTCCAAATGCCAGGAAATAAATACCACATGCTCTATAACATAAGTAAGGATGAAAACCAAAAGGGCACAAGTTTTTGAATAATTTAAGTTGCCAAAAACCCCTGTTTTCTTGACATCACCTTTTAAAAATTTTAACAAGTTTGTTCTATGAAGTAACTCAAAATGACTTGAATTTTCTACCACATAAGGAAAACATCAAATAAGGAATGTGTGCCAAAAATTATCATTTTTGGAAGCTCCTAAGTAGGTTAATAAATTCAATGTCCATTTATGTAAGAATTGAAAATTGAACAACTTTGAATTATCAAGTTTCTCAAATTGAGCCAATTTTCACATATGTTGTACATCTATACTAATAAGAATTTTGGGCAAAAGGGTTTGAATGTTTGACTTTGTTTGCTTAGGGAAAACAACCTTTTACAGAGAAGACAGGGACCAATTTGTAAAAATGTCAAGGACCTAGTTGTAAGCTGAGTCACACCATCTTCAACCTCTAGCTCTCTGTAGATACAGAGGACCTAGGCCATTGCTTCGATTCGAAGCTAACTTAAGGATAAAGAGGCCCCTCATGTGCATTGGATGCCTAGTTGCTCTCTCTCTCCCTCCCCCCCCACTCGAGCTCTTCCTCTCTCTCTGAAAAGAAGTCCAAACCCGAACCCTAGTTTTACACCTCGCCATCGATTCGACCAAATGTGAGCACGCCGCCGGCCGCCGTGTAGGCCATTAGCTTCGCCTCGTCGTGGTGGTCCGCCCTGCCGAAGGAATCGAGGCGGAATGACCTGTGGTGGCCGCGCCGTCCGTTTTCCTCTTTCGGGCCGGCGCACTCCGGTGAGCCATCCCCGCCGCCACGGACCTCCTCCTCCCTCGCCGACGTTTCCATCGCATCTAGGGTAAGCAGGGGAATCTCCCCGTACCTTCCCCCCCCTCTTGCTCTAAATCGCCGCCGAGCCGTGGTCGCCGGCCGGCCACCGTGCACCACCGTCGCCGCCGCCCCTAGATGGTTCCCAGGAAACGAAACTGCCCCCGTGTGTTTCCCCGCGTCGTGTGCATCATGTAGGTACCGTCGATTCGAAGTTTGATGGCCGGTTGCGCCGGAATTTGCTCGCCGGAGACGTTCCCCGACGGCGATGACGTCGCGAGGGCGTCACGCTTGCGTCATGTCCCCTGGACCCGCGCTGGGCTGGTCAAACTGGCAGGTGGAGCCCGCGCTTGCCGCGTGGCTGCCCGCGTGGCAGGACGGCCCGCAGGTCAGCATCCTTAGCTAGATCTGCCCACGGTGCGGATAGATCTGGCCGCCCAAATTTCAGATCTGGCTCATCTGAGCTTGTTTTTCCATTTTATTTTCACAGAAATTGTACATGATTGCTTTTGGCCTTAAAACCTAACCAAACAAATTAATTTGACCAAACCAAAATTCACAGTGGTAGATAAACAAAATCTAAACCACCTCCAACTTGTAGATCTACATTTGGATGAATATTTTTGAAATGAAAAATGATTTGGCAACAGGTACCAGAAACACCAAAATGAGCACCATGTTTATTTCACAGCTCAGAATGAAGTGAGACCAATTGCATTGGAAAGACCTTGAAATTTCCTAACAGGATAAATTAACCTTTCTTCCAAATTCCTAATAGTTTTGAAATGGCATGCTATTTGGTAAAACACCAGAGAGCACTTTGGTGATTTTTATAAAATTATTAAAGATGAATTTTGATGCAAACTCAATTGGATGGTCTTGTATATGTCTAGGGCTATACAAACCTATAAGGGTTTAATGTTTTGAGCATCCTAGAAAATTTGGTGGACAGATCTTTAAATTGCTTGTTTCTGCCATTTTGGCATTTTTAGGTAATTAATTTGTGTGAGTTATTTTTGTGATGCAATATTGTTTTCTAGCATGTATAAGTTGTGTGAACTTGTTTTCTAAGTGTTACTTAACTATTTTAGCATGTTAGATTGTGTGGACTTGAGTTGAGAAGAAATAGGATTTTATGTTATTAACATATGATTATTCTCTAGTTATTACTTGCATAGAAATTTTGAGTGTTTAATTTGTGTGCAGGCATTTGGATTTTTCTGTTGATAGATTGTAATCAGTACCATGTTGGTACTTATATTATGATGGTATCACCTCTGCTAGCTTGCATTTGATTTGGTAGAAAAGCATGAGTAGTTTTGTCATGACTATGAGAATGTTATGGAAAAATTCCCTCATGTGGAGAATTTTTGACATAAACATTTGTGGTTGTGTAGCCACATATTTTTGTGTTTTGTTCATAGGACCAATAGAATTTTGATAAGGTTGTTATAAGTACTTGATCCCTGCAGTTTTCACTTGTGTTAAAATAATAGCATGAGTAGCATTGCCTTGTTTATGTTAGCATCCTATTATTTTCTACTAGTATGATTATTGCACTAGATGCTAGTTTAGCTTTTTGTTGATTATTAGCAAGTGGACCAGAGGCTTTGTGACCTCTTAATGCTTTGATATGATAGTGGAACACCCACTGGTGTCATTGCATTTTTGGTGGAAACATTATTTCCCCCACACTAGATGTATTTCCTTTATATAGTTCTATAACTAATGAGTGCCTAGTATTTTTGCTTTTGGAATTTTAGTACTAATCATGTGTGGCTTGCTAGGAAAAATACATCTTTGGAGTGTTGATTGATTCCTCTAAGTAATGCCCTTTTTATTACCACTAGTATGTAGGAGTTGCCCTGCAAATTGATGCATTGTTTTGTTAAATGGGATATTTTTGTTATAGCAAGTATAGATGTTTTTCACTCCTATTTTTATAACATGGACACTCTGGTTGCATTTCAATTACTTGATTGAAATTCATCCATTGATTCTTCATGTGTGAGTAGTACTAGTTTCCTTAGCAGTTTTTGTGTTGAATTATTTTTCCTGCCAACTTGTGTTGGTAGATATTTGTGTATCCTAGCATGAGGACATGTTTTCATTTTCCATTATGATAACATGGTTCCTTGTTTGCATTTTAGTAGTTTACTTATTATGCATGCTTGCATAGCAAACTTTTAGTAGAAACATGTCACTAGGATTTCCCCTTTTTAGTCATGGTTTCTATTGTTCTCACTATGAGAAATTGTGTGTTTTGTGATGAGTCTATTACCTTGTTACACTTGTGTAGTCTCACTGATTTGTAAAAGTAACTTTTTCAAATCATGTGTCTCATTTATTCTTGGTGTGAGTTTAGGCTTAGTAGATTAGCTACCTTGTTCTTTTTGGTGGTTTGGTTGATAGACCCATTGCCATGGTTATTATTGTGCATGTTTTTGTATACTCTTAGTAGTCTCACCCTTGTGAAACTAAGTTTATTTTGGGTTTATTAATATCTTGGTATGAGAGTGGCACACCCACTGAATCCATGATATTGAGGTTGTGAGTTGTGTTCCTCCAACCTTGAGTTGTCTTATTAAATGGCATTTCTGCCAAGTGTGTCTGTTTGATTGTTTGCCTAAGTTAATAATTGTGTGATTAGTTATTAGTAGATTTCATTGCTGTATGTATTGTTATGTATGGTTGCTTGCCTTGATTGGTTCTGAATGTGTGTCCTTTATTCCTTTTTACGACGTTAGAAAACGAAGAGGAAGGAAGTGTCGTGAAGCTCAGTTCCAAGTTCCAGTCACTCCAAAACCAGGGACACAAGGAGATACCAGGCAAGCCATCCTGATGCTTGCTGATACAATAATTATCATTATCTATCATGCATGTTTTACCTCTGAAGTTTTACCAAAACTTGATTATCGAAACTATTTTTGAGGTGGAAATTACTACTATGCTATATTATAGGTTACTATCATGCCAGTAGTTAAACTTGGTAATACCAAGCCCATAGGCCACCCTATGGTATTTATTACCATCAAATATACTAGTCCCTAAGTGGACACCCTAAAATTGAGATTCTACAAAACAAAGGCTTTACAGAAAAACCCGGAGAAAAGGCGGATCCTTGTTCTCCGGAGGAATGTGGAAGTGGTCATTTTTGAGAAAGTGGTGTTTTCAAAAATGACACATAACCTAGTCTTCGCCGGACAACCTTTACCGTACTGCCACCCTACCCCAACATGGGCACGGGGCTTAACTGGAAGTTTGTCCTTGTTAGTGTGTGTTCTATCTCAAACGCTATAAGGGACGGAATCCCTTGAACCGAATTGTTGTCAAGAGTTGAGACATAAAAAGTGTGGGATTAATTTTCCCTCCGGTCGCATCAGTTGAGGCATCCTGGCTGGCAGGGATTAGCTCGGTGCCGGGGGTGACCGGTAAAACTCAACTGAGAGATAGACACATTCTAGCTTGAACATAGTGGATGGTTATGATCAGATACCTGATGTTTACATACTGTTGTTACAGTCCGTGATTGTTCACGGGAGGTGTACTGGATCTGGTGGATGTGTACACCTCTGCAGAGTATAACTTTTTCGAAGAAGCCGCGTCCTCGGATATGGACAGTTGAATGGCCATGTAGCTAGCATTGTGTCAATGTTTTCAAAAAGGATGTTTTTGAAAGGGAAAATTTTGGAAAGGAAGTGTTGAACTTGTGAAGTTCGGAAAGGAATGGAAACTTATACCGTGGAGGTATCGTCGATGATGAAAAGCCAGATGTTGTTATACAAAACAAAATGTTTTGCAAAGAAAACCTTTTCTACTCTAAGCAAGAATTCTGGAAACTGATTCCAAGAAGTTTTGCAAAGAGAAAATATTCTTTAACAAAGCTTTACAAAACCTCTTGTACATGTGATATCTACAAGAGAAATAAAACTATAGTATTTTTTTTTCTTCTGAAGTATCTTCTTCAACGAAGATACAGATTGACCTGACTGCAACTGTGGTGTCATCATATATGAACACCATTGATAGTGAACCCTATTTATAGCCTACCTATTCCACCATATAAGCATACTTGCATGTTGGTAAGTGATATGATGGATGTCTTGCTGAGTACATTCAAATGTACTCATTATGGTTTCGCCCCTGGTATCTACTTGCCAGACTTTGAGAAGGATCCTCCGAAGGATTTCTATGAAGAGAAGTACGGAGCTGACGGCTTTGCGAACTAGGATCGTCTCCGGGTCAGCAGCCTGTAGGTTAAGGCGTGACTTGGGCTCAACTACGTTGTGTTTTTATTTGTCTTCCGCAGTGTTTGATAAGTTGCCTGCCCTTTGTGGCAGTTGCGTTAAACTTGATCATGTGATCTTTTGTGTAATACCTTTATGTATTCGTGTAATGGATGATGTATTTCTGTGTGCCAACTGTGTATGTTGTTCACGACTGATCTTTCTGGGATCGTGAATGTATGCATACGTAGGGTTTCAGACTGCCGGTCTGGGGTCCTTACAGAGTTGGTATCAGAGCCATCCTGACCTTAGGAGACCTTAGTTAGCATGGACGTCAGATAGGAAAGAAAAGTATTTTGAGTAAAAACCTATTTACTGTCTACATTAGTTTTATCTAAGGGAATTTTAGTATATTTTTCCTCCTTGTTATCTTTTTAAAAGATTCTAAATGCATATCAAGGGCGTCCTTGAACAGTGGTTCGAAGGGCGGGCCTTACAGAATTGGTATCTCTCTCGGTTAAGAGTTTATTTCTTACTTGTTTGCAACTGCTCCGCTCTGTTTTTGAAACATCTCTCGTCTTTGAAGTTTTCTGTCCAGAAAATAGTTGGGGTTTCAAAAACAATTTGTTGCATAAAGTTTTCTCGAAACTTTACCTCTATTATCTTGTTTCCATCCAAAAACTTTTATACTTGCCGATGTCCCGAGAAGACCAAAATATTTGCCTAGCTCTACAGTGATGATGGTCAGAAGTAGATATAGTTCTTCAGCCACTTCTAGGATTTTGGATCAGTCTAGTTTGGAGTAATTTAGCGATAACTCCATGAGTCGTCTCCCCTGACGTAGCTCCAATGGAGCCTTGCTTGTGTGTTATGGCTTGCTTATGTGTGTCCGTAGGACTTTGTGCTATTGTGTGGTGTAGAATTTTGGTTCATCTAGGCTTCTATATGTTTGTGGGGTGCTCAAAATTTGCAGATTTGTGCTTGCCCCGCTCTTGTTTTTGAATCGCCTCCTGTTAAATTTTTGCAAGCAAAAATGTTTGTATAGCATTCAAAAACAAGAATTTGTTGCTTAGACTTATACTTGTTTTCGCTTCATAATGCGACCCGTCGTGAACCACCACCATCTCCCCCACAATTAATGAAATCACCGTTGGACCTAAATAGAGGACCATCAAGCCACACGAGCTGATAGCATTGCTGCCAGTGCTGCACTCCAACAGATAAAGCTCCAACAACGACAACCCTCAAAGAAGAAAAGGCGTGAAGAAAACCAACCAATACTGACCAAAACCTCTATGTTTGTCTGTTTGCAAAAGACTCTTTTCACCCTGTTGGCTAAATGTAGCACCTTTTTATGTCCCCTGTTAAAAGACCAAACAAGAGAGACCCCCTTTAAAAAAAAATTATATACCTCCCTCCTCTTGAGAAAGGTGCAAAAGAAGTCTTCACATGCCATGATGCGCAACCCCCTCAAAAGCCAATCCAAAGAGCACAATTCAATATTCGACGTACGATGACGCTAGTCGTATCTTGTCGGACAAACATAATTAAATAGGAAACTAACAAGACTAACATGTTTTGCCTAATCTTAGGTTGACACCTAACCAAAGCATGCGAACTACTGACAACTTTTTCTAAACCAAGAAATTAAGTGACTTAAGACACCTTTTAATCTAGTTGGTAAAAAGGAGAAGTCACGAGAAAATAAGATGATGACCTATTCGTTTACTAGTCAATAGGATATCGGGTGTATCTATTTTGGAAACCAAATCTTAATATACGTTGTAAGTACTATGAGATTCGGGGTTTAAAAATTAAGTGAACGATGGAATGGTTATGATAGATCTAGAAAACAGCAGTTTTCCTGTTGTTGTTTCTTTGTGTGCTCTTGATTGAAATGAATTTGTGTTTTATTCGATCTTGCTTACTAACTTATATGGACTTGTTAGGACTTGTTATTATGTTGTTTTATTACAATAAATCTACCCTAGAAAGTGTGTGCATGATTGAAAACTCAAATAAAAATGAAATAGTATTTGTCACCTTCTAGATTATTATTTGGAAGTATTGTGAGAGCTAGATCTGTGTATACTCTCTTAGTAGATTTTGTGCTATGTTTTTCCTTAAGTACAGTACCATTTAGGTACTATTATTTTGATGCTTGTACCTATGTTAGCTTGCATGTCTTTTAATAGTAAAGCATGTGTAAGCATTGCTATCATTATGCACTAGTATTGCTTCACTAGATTAAATAGCCTTATATTTTTATCTTGTATGCAAAGTTTTTCATGAGTAACCATAGGCTTAGTACCTATTTTTCCTTGGTATTAGTAGGCCATAGCCCACTGGTCCCATTGCATTTTGGCTTGAGGATGAAAATCCCCAACCATACACATGTGTGAAAATAGCATGTTTCACTATGTGCTTGATTTCTATTTTTCCACCCTGGAAAATATAATTGTTTGTTCTCACCTATGCAAGTGAGAAGTTTATTTCTTATTATTAAATACTAATATGTTTAGGTGTGATACTTTTGTTATCATAATATTCCTTAGGGTTATCATGTTAAGAAATGTTTCACTATCGTGTGCTAAAATTAAATTGTTCGCAAATAAAATAAATTCCTCTTGATTGGTAGATTGTTTGTGGATAATTTTAAATTGAGTGTATGGATTTTGAAAAGGTTTAGATAACTTTTCATTACTTGCATAGCTACTGGTTGTGTGAGTTATACCTTGCTTGTTTGCTAGTAATTGTTTAAGAAAAACATAAATTGCTAGAATTAATTTATGCATGTTTAATAGTTGTATCATGGGATTGTTTTGATGTTTGTGCTTACTAACATGAGTAAGTTTTGTGTACTGTTATTAGGTACATTTATATTCATGACTTTCTTGTTTAGTTTTAAAACCTCATGATAGCATTGTTTGCTTCTCTAGAGTGAAGCTAGTTTCACCACTAGAAAATGGTGATTTTTGCTCTAGTATTACCCTCTTTTTATTTTAGAAGTATATGTGTTGACATAGCATGTTTAGGAAGTTATTACTTCTGTTATCATGCCATGAATTATTTAGTTTCATGTTCTATAGTTATAGGATATGATTATCTCTTATAGCATGCTGGTGTAGATTTTTCATACTAGTGTGTTATTTGTGCAGTCCTGTTTTTTTTATGCCTGTGTAATAGAAGTTTTATCTTGTGTGAAGATGGTATTTTAGAGTATCTTTATGATTGGATTCATTTGTTTTTAGCTACTGGTTGTTTGCTAATTGTTCATGATTGATGGGTTCCAAAACCTCTAGTAAACAATAACCTAGTGAATAAATAGTCTATTCATCTGTGGTGTTGTTTGCTTGCTTATTGGATTTTCTTTAAATGTTTTACCTTAGCATGAGTTTGTACTTGTGTTATGTTTGTGCTTAAGAGTATCTTATGAAACTAAAAAAAAACATCCAACTAAAATCATGAACACACATTAAGTGATAGTTTAGGGAAGAACCCCTCCTCCCAAGAAAAGTCAAAGGGGGGAAGCACCGGCACTCCAACACTAACATTGTGTTTGTTGGCCCTCCCTTAGTCCTCGCTTGCGAATCTCGGGGACGAGATTCTTTTTAAGGGGGGAAGACCTGTCACATCCCAATTTTGGAATACCTGTTAACACAATTGTTTTTCTAATTGCTTGACTAATAAACCTTGGTTGTGTTTGTTTGTGTTTGCTTAAGTGAAACTAAACAAACTAATTATATAAACTTGCAAACTTAAAAAGATAGCAAAGCAGTAAACTAAAAATATTCAACTTATTGTTCCAATGACTTTGGCAATATTTTCTAAAGTAAATATTGATCAAAGAGTTTTACAAAACCATCTTATGAATCCCATACTTGTTGAATATTATTCCAAGGCCTAAATTAAGAAAGAGGAAACACTTAATAAATTTCCCTAAAAGATTATCAGAAAAAGAGGCATTCTTAGATGCTTCACCAAAATATTATCAAATGTTTTTCCAACCTTGCAAGCTTAAAAACAAAGGTAGTGGAGAGCATTGACTTGCTATCCCTAGTCACATAATTATTTTGGCAAAGCATTGTTAAGGAAAAGCCAAGTGCCTTATTAAATTGAATTTCCAATATTTCCAGAAACAGAAAACTCAAACAAGTTACTATTGGAAATTTTCTTAAAATGATTTGAAATTCATACCATTGCTTCCTTATATCAAATAAGGGACACACACAAGAGGATACCAAAAATTGAATCCATTAAAGTCCCGAAAACATGGTTTTTCTCCACAGCAATATTTGGGATTTTGAACAAGTTTGTTCTACAAACTTTTTCCAAATGCCAGGAAAAAAATACCACATTCTCTATAACATAAATAAGGATGAAAACCAAAAGGGAACAAGTTTTTGAATAATTTAAGTTGCCAAAAACCCCTGTTTTCTTGACAGCACCTTTTAGAAATTTGAACAAGTTTGTTCTATGAAGTAACTCAAAATGACTTGAATTTTCTACCACATAAGGAACACGTCAAGTAAGGAATGTGTGACAAAAATTATCATTTTTGGAAGCTCCTAAGTAGGTTAATAAATTCAATGTCCATTTATGTAAGAATTGAAAATTGAACAACTTTGAATTATCAAGTTTCTCAAATTGAGCCAATTTTCACATATGTTGTACATCTATACTAATAAGAATTTTGGGCAAAAGGGTTTCAATTTTTGACTTTGTTTGCTTAGGGAAAACAACCTTTTACAGAGAAGACAGGGACCAATTTGTAAAAATGTCAAGGACCTAGTTGTAAGCTGAGTCACACCATCTTCAACCTCTAGCTCTCTGTAGATACAGAGGACCTAGGCCATTGCTTCGATTCAAAGCTAACTTGAGGATAAAGAGGCCTCCCATGTGCATTGGATGCCTAGTTGCTCTCTCTCTCCCTCCCCCCCCCCACTCGAGCTCTTCCTCTCTCTCTGAAAAGAAGTCCAAACCCGAACCCTAGTTTTACACCTCGCCATCGATTCGACCAAATGTGAGCACGCCGCCGGCCGCCGTGTAGGCCATTAGCTTCGCCTCGTCGTGGTGGTCCGCCCTGCCGAAGGAATCGAGGCGGAATGACCTGTGGTGGCCGCGCCGTCCGTTTTCCTCTTTCGGGCCGGCGCACTCCGGCGAGCCATCCCCGCCGCCACGGACCTCCTCCTCCCTCGCCGACGTTTCCATCGCATCTAGGGTAAGCAGGGGAATCTCCCCGTACCTTCCCCCCCTCTCGCTCTAAATCGCCGCCGAGCCGTGGTCGCCGGCCGGCCACCGTGCACCACCGTCGCCGCCGCCCCTAGATGGTTCCCAGGAAACGAAACTGCCCCCGTGTGTTTCCCCGCGTCGTGTGCATCATGTAGGTACCGTCGATTCGAAGTTTGATGGCCGGTTGCGCCGGAATTTGCTCGTCGGAGACGTTCCCCGCCGGCGATGACGTCGCGAGGGCGTCACGCTCGCGTCATGTCCCCTGGACCCGCGCTGGGCTGGTCAAACTGGCGGGTGGAGCCCGCGCTTGCCGCGTGGCTGCCCGCGTGGCAGGACGGCCCGCAGGTCAGCGTCCTTAGCTAGATCTGCCGACGGTGCGGATAGATCTGGCCGGCCCAAATTTCAGATCTGGCCCATCTGAGCTTGTTTTTCCATTTTATTTTCACAGAAATTGTACATGGTTTCTTTTGGCCTTAAAACCTAACCAAACAAACTAATTTGACCAAACCAAAATTCACAGTGGTAGAGAAACAAAATCTAAACCACCTCCAACTTGTAGATCTACATTTGGATGAATATTTTTTAAATGAAAAATGATCTGGAAACAGGTACCAGAAACACCAAAATGAGCACCATTTTTATTTCACAACTCAGAATGAAGTGAGACCAATTGCATTGAAAAGACCTTGAAATTTCCAAACAGGAGCAATTAACCTTGCTTCCAAATTCCTAATATTTGTGAAATGGAATGCAATTTGGTTAAACACCAGAGAGCACTTTGGTGATTTTTATAAAATTATTAAAGATGAATTTAGATTCAAACTCAATTGGATGGTCTTGTATATGTTTTGGGCTATCCAAAACTAGAAGGGTTTAATTTTTGGAGCATCCTAGAAAATTTGGTGGACAGATCTTTAAATTGCTTGTTTCTGCCATTTTGACATTTTTAGGTAATTAATTTGTGTGAGTTATTTTTGTGATGCAATATTGTTTTCTAGCATGTATAAGTTGTGTGAACTTGTTTTCTAAGTGTTACTTAACTATTTTAGCATGTTAGATTGTGTGGACTTGAGTTGAGAAGAAATAGGATTTTATGTTATTAACATATGATTATTCTCTAGTTATTACTTGCATAGAAATTTTGAGTGTTTAATTTGTGTGCAGGCATTTGGATTTTTGTGTTGATAGATTGTAATCAGTACCATGTTGGTACTTATATTATGATGGTATCACCTCTGCTAGCTTGCATTTGATTTGGTAGAAAAGCATGAGTAGTTTTGTCATGACTATGAGAATGTTATGGAAAAATTCCCTCATGTGGAGAATTTTTGACATAAACATTTGTGGTTGTGTAGCCACATATTTTTGTGTTGTGTTCATAGTACCAATAGAATTTTGATAAGGTTGTTATAAGTACTTGATCCCTGCAGTTTTCACTTGTGTTAAAATAATAGCATGAGTAGCATTGCCTTGTTTATGTTAGCATCCTATTATTTTCTACTAGTATGATTATTGCACTAGATGCTAGTTTAGCTTTTTGTTGATTCTTAGCAAGTGGACCAGAGGCTTTGTGACCTCTTAATGCTTTGATATGATAGTGGAACACCCACTGGTGTCATTGCATTTTTGGTGGAAACATTATTTCCCCCACACTAGATGTATTTCCTTTATATAGTTCTATAACTAATGAGTGCCTAGTATTTTTGCTTTGGGAATTTTAGTACTAAATGAAAATGTGTATACTTCTGTTTGTAAGTGGTTGTAATCATGTGTGGCTTGCTAGGAAAAATACATCTTTGGAGTGTTGATTGATTCCTCTAAGTAATGCCCTTTTTATTACCACTAGTATGTAGGAGTTGCCCTGCAAATTGATGCATTGTTTTGTTAAATGGGATATTTTTGTTATAGCAAGTATAGATGTTTTTCACTCCTGTTTTTATAACATGGACCCTCTGGTTGCATTTCAATTACTTGATTGAAATTCATCCATTGATTCTTCATGTGTGAGTAGTACTAGTTTCCTTAGCAGTTTTTGTGTTGAATTATTTTTCCTGCCAACTTGTGTTGGTAGATATTTGTGTATCCTAGCATGAGGACATGTTTTCTGTTTCCATTATGATAACATGGTTCCTTGTTTGCATTTTAGTAGTTTACTTATTATGCATGCTTGCATAGCAAACTTTTAGTAGAAACATGTCACTAGGATTTCCCCTTTTTAGTCATGGTTTCTATTGTTCTCACTATGAGAAATTGTGTGTTTTGTGATGAGTCTATTACCTTGTTACACTTGTGTAGGCTCACTGATTTGTAAAATTAACTTTTGCAAATCATGTGTCTCATTTATTCTTGGTGTGAGTTTAGGCTTAGTAGATTAGCTACCTTGTTCTTTTTGGTGGTTTGGTTGATAGACCCATTGCCATGGTTATTATTGTGCATGTTTTTGTATACTCTTAGTAGTCTCACCCTTGTGAAACTAAGTTTATTTTGGGTTTATTAATATCTTGGTATGAGAGTGGCACACCCACTGAATCCATGATATTGAGGTTGTGAGTTGTGTTCCTCCAACCTTGAGTTGTCTTATTAAATGGCATTTCTGCCAAGTGTGTCTGTTTGATTGTTTGCCTAAGTTAATAATTGTGTGATTAGTTATTAGTAGATTTCCTTGCTGTATGTATTGTTATGTATGGTTGCTTGCCTTGATTGGTTCTGAATGTGTGTCCTTTATTCCTTTTTACGACGTTAGAAAACGAAGAGGAAGGAAGTGTCGTGAAGCTCAGTTCCAAGTTCCAGTCACTCCAAAACCAGGGACACAAGGAGATACCAGGCAAGCCATCCTGATGCTTGCTGATACAATAATTATCATTATCTATCATGCATGTTTTACCTCTGAAGTTTTACCAAAACTTGATTATCGAAACTATTTTTGAGGTGGAAATTACTACTATGCTATATTATAGGTTACTATCATGCCAGTAGTTAAACTTGGTAATACCAAGCCCATAGGCCACCCTATGGTATTTATTACCATCAAATATACTAGTCCCTAAGTGGACACCCTAAAGTTGTGATTCTACAAAACAAAGGCTTTACGGAAAAACCCGGAGAAAAGGCGGATCCTTGTTCTCCGGAGGAATGTGGAAGTGGTCATTTTTGAGAAAGTGGTGTTTTCAAAAATGACACATAACCTAGTCTTCGCCGGACAACCTTTACCGTACTGCCACCCTACCCCAACATGGGCACGGGGCTTAACTGGAAGTTTGTCCTTGTTAGTGTGTGTTCTATCTCAAACGCTATAAGGGACGGAATCCCTTGAACCGAATTGTTGTCAAGAGTTGAGACATAAAAAGTGTGGGATTAATTTTCCCTCCGGTCGCATCAGTTGAGGCATCCTGGCTGGCAGGGATTAGCTCGGTGCCGGGGGTGACCGGTAAAACTCAACTGAGAGATAGACACATTCTAGCTTGAACATAGTGGATGGTTATGATCAGATACCTGATGTTTACATACTGTTGTTACAGTCCGTGATTGTTCACGGGAGGTGTACTGGATCTGGTGGATGTGTACACCTCTGCAGAGTATAACTTTTTCGAAGAAGCCGCGTCCTCGGATATGGACAGTTGAATGGCCATGTAGCTAGCATTGTGTCAATGTTTTCAAAAAGGATGTTTTTGAAAGGGAAAATTTTGGAAAGGAAGTGTTGAACTTGTGAAGTTCGGAAAGGAATGGAAACTTATACCGTGGAGGTATCATCGATGATGAAAAGCCAGATGTTGTTATACAAAACAAAATGTTTTGCAAAGAAAACCTTTTCTACTCTAAGCAAGAATTCTGGAAACTGATTCCAAGAAGTTTTGCAAAGAGAAAATATTCTTTAACAAAGCTTTACAAAACCTCTTGTACATGTTATATCTACAAGAGAAATAAAACTATATTATTTTATTTTCTTCTGAAGTATCTTCTTCAACGAAGATACAGATTGACCTGACTGCAACTGTGGTGTCATCATATATGAACACCATTGATAGTGAACCCTATTTATAGCCTACCTATTCCACCATATAAGCATACTTGCATGTTGGTAAGTGATATGATGGATGTCTTGCTGAGTACATTCAAATGTACTCATTATGGTTTCGCCCCTGGTATCTACTTGCCAGACTTTGAGAACGAGCCTCCGAAGGATTTCTATGAAGAGAAGTACGGAGCTGACGGCTTTGCGAACTAGGATCGTCTCCGGGTCAGCAGCCTGTAGGTTAAGGCGTGACTTGGGCTCAACTACGTTGTGTTTTTATTTGTCTTCCGCTGTGTTTGATAAGTTGCCTGCCCTTTGTGGCAGTTGCGTTAAACTTGATCATGTGATCTTTTGTGTAATACCTTTATGTATTCGTGTAATGGATGATGTATTTCTGTGTGCCAACTGTGTATGTTGTTCACGGCTGATCTTTCTGGGATCGTGAATGTATGCATACGTAGGGTTTCAGACTGCCGGTCTGGGGTCCTTACACTAACAACGGAGAGCATGCAAGATCATAAATAACATATGCATGAAGATAACATGATAGATTGATAATCAGAAGACATATCATTCAACATTCATCAGATCCGAGGCGGCGGCGGAATAATTCTTCAATGATGGTATGGGGCTTAGGGTTCCCTGGGGGTGAAGTACGCGAAAGATATCCCCAGAGGTGGGCCAGGGTGGCCACACCACCTGGTGGCGCGGCCAGGAGGGGGCACGCCACCACATGGTGTGGGCCCCTGGTGGTCCCCTCTGGCTCCCCTTCTGGCTGGACTCCTCCTCTGAACTTCTAAGACACCCCCAGTCTCCCCTTCTTCTTCTGATCTTCTGAGATATGGTATCTCTATGGTGCTTTTTCCTTCAGATTTTCGGTCCCGTTGTTTATTCTCCAAAAATTATGAAACATGCAAAATAAGATAAAATAACATAAGGAATGCATCATAACATGAAATATATCGATGAATAAGAGCAAATTATGATATAAAATAGTGATGCAAAATGGACATATCAAGTTACTAGCATCTACTAACAACGGAGAGCATGCAAGATCATAAATAACATATGCATGAAGATAACATGATAGATTGATAATCAGAAGACATATCATTCAACATTCATCAGATCCCAGCAAACACAACATGTAACATTACATAAAGATGATCGTGATCATGTTAGGCAGCTCATAATATCTAAACATGAGGTACAAAGTGGAGAGAACAACCATCTAGCTACTGCTATGGACCCGTAGTCCAGGGATGAACTACTCACGCATCACTTCGGAGGAGGGCATGGTGGTGTAGACCCCTCCGGTGATGATTTCCCCCTCCGGCAGGGTGCCGGGGAGAGCTCTAGAACCCTCTCGATCTCGGGATGACGGTGACGGAGGCCTCGGGTGTTTCTCGGTTAAAAGTGGGATCTCCTTAGGGTTTACGTCTCGGGGGATTATATAGGAGAAAGGGCAGAGACGATGGAGGCCTGGGGGCCCCACACCACCCCCTGGCGCGGCCAAGGGGGAGGGCGCCACCCTATGGTGTGGGCCTCCTGAGGCCCCCCCTCTGGGTCTCTTTGGGACTCCATGGAACCTCCGGGATTTCTAAGACTTCCGGGCGTCGAATTTTCCAATTCCGAGAGTATTTCCAGAACAACTTTTCTGAAACTAAAAATATCGGAAAACAGGGAACTGGCTCTGTGGCGTCTTCTCAATAGGTTAGTCTAGAAAATCGATAAAAATGACATAAAGTGTATAGAAAACATGTGGGAAACAATAAGAAAACAACATGGAACATCAGAAATTAAGGATATGTTTATGACGTATCAGTTTCCTTCCCGAGGACCAAATAACTGTTTGTAATAATCAGTGGCATGTGTAAGCAGCTCAGCAGTCCCCTGAACACATCTGTCACCATTAACCAGGAAATACATGGTATTGTTCCTCTTCCTACCATTTGCAACTCTATGGAAAAAGGCTGAGTTCGAGTCCCCTTGCAAGAGCCACCTCTCACTAGGCCTTTCATGCCAAAATTTCTCTTCCTCATCACACAGTTTTAACAACTCACTCTGAATAAAGCCCTTCCTTTCAAATTGATCAACAGACAAAAACCCCTGTTCCTCCAGCAACTCCAGATCATTAAGCTCCAGGGTTAGATCCCTCCTTAACCTGATTGAATCCCCTCTCATATTGGCTCCCCAATCTTTCCAACTATTCTTGACTCCCTTCATTTTCTGCTGAACTATGAAAACATTATCCACAGAGGGGATAATGACATTCCAAGCTTTCTGCACCCTGTCCAAAAAATCAGGATGGTATGTCCAAGATTTCTCAACCCTGAACTCCTTAAGTTTAGGAGTCAAGACCTCACCAGTATCAACAATCAAAGGACTGTGATCTGAGATGACTCCGGGGTTTTTTCTAACATTAGTGAGGGGGGACAAGTTTTCCCAGTCAGAGGACATAGGCACTCTGTCAAGTTTTTTCAGAGTGGGGTTCTTATGATTATTGGGCCAAGTATATAAACCTCCAGACATATCAACCTCCCTAAGCGAATAGGATTTAATAATTGCATTGAAAACATCCGAAAATTTAGTCACCCCCAGGCTTATTCTTCTCAAGATATTAAAGTCCCCACCAATGAGGGTAGGAAGAACGAAATGAGAGTAAACATTAGCAAAAGCAGCAAGGAAATCAGTCTTGTCCTTATCCTGGGCAACCCCATACACCACCATAAGAGTAATTTCCTTATTGATTTTCTTATCTAATACATTAGCTTTAACAAAAAAAATCTGTCAACTGAGGCATTAATGATATCAAACCTAGAGGATTTGATACCACAAAGAATGCCTCCAGATCTGCCAACAGAAGGAGACCAGAACGAAAGGTAATTACCTTCAGGGTCAAACTTCCTCCAAACCTTAGGGCCCACAACAGTTTTCATGGTCTCTTGCAAGCCAATGAAGTCAAATTCAAACTCTCTAATCAAGTCCAGCAGGTTAGTAGAGAACCCTTTCTTACCCACACCCCTACAGTTCAAAAAAACACATATCATAATAATTTCTTTGGGTTGGATCGAATCCTTGGTCCATCAACAATCCCACTCTGAGGGTGGTTTGCATGGACTCTACTGAGGGATGTAGTGCCACCAAGGGGCACCCCCCTGAGAGGTTATGGACCTAGATTTGGCTTTTTTTCTTCATAATTTTGGAAGATCTTCTAGAGATAACAGGAGTAAACGGATTGTCATCACTATCAGAAGATGATTCCCTAACACTTTCCTCAATAGGAGGTAAGCATAAGACACCAGATTCAGACAGTTGAGAGGATGCAACAGGAATGGAACAAGAGAGGGTTTCCTTTTTATTTAACAGATTAGCCCTAGGTACCTCCCAATCAATAAGCAGATCAACAGTTTCTAATGAAATGGATGAAGGATCTTATGCGTCTTGTGCAATCTTTTCACCAAACCATTGTTGTTATGTGTAATTTGCTATTACAGTAAAGGCATAGGACCTGTGGCCTAATTAATCAGATATTCGATAGCTTAACCGTAGCTTCCTTTTAAGGAAAATGTTCAGACAGTACTCAGACTGGTTGATGAGAAGTTGAATCAAGTTAATCCGAAACTCGCGAATGGAATAGCTGGACCGGCCGGCATGGGCACCCGCTCATCCTTCCGAAGCAACGAGGCGATCGGATATCGGATATGTAGTCGGTATGCGTGAGCCCTAGACATGGGCGCTGCGGATGAGATCGGGCCGGGTCCATGACCATGCTCCATGCATAACAGCATATATCCTAGCGTGGCTGCATGGGGCTTGCTCGGCGGCGGTGGCCGGTCCCCAACCATGATGCGACCATCCACCATGCATGATTGGCTGCGCCGCCCGCGCTAAACTTCCCACCGCCTTCCCGTCAAAAAGCTTAGCTCGTTTTCCTCGTCACGACCGCGCGTGGCCTGGTCACGGTCACGGAACAGCGTAGCCGGCCGGCGCGAGAACTCGAGAAGATTCGGTCGGCCGTCGGATCTGTACTGTACATGCGGGCTGTGGATGGGTGGTGACGTCCGTACCCGGACTCCTTCCGATGGTGCAGTTCCCGACGGCGACGGCGCTCTCGCGCGTTCCGGATGGACACTTCGAGACACGCGTCGGCTTTCGATGCCCATCGATCTGCCGTAGCCTTCGCCCCCTTCCGGACTGCTCGGTCGACAAGGCCAAATCATCGATCGTGCACCTGACCTTGAGCACCTCTTTGTATGCTCCCAGCTCTTCGTCCCTTCTGGCGGACACGTACGTGCGTGCGTGCCACAGCTAGCACACCTGACCTGACCTGCAGCAGTTCCGAGGTCGAGTCAGAGCTATTCTCTTTCCCGGCCGGCTGGTTTCCATGCACGGATGATCAATCTAGCTCCCTCGCGTAGGAACAGTACGCGCTTCGAGCACTATCGATCCTGGTTTAGATTGCTCGATTGGTGCGACGGCCGGAGCCACCGCTCGTGCGCGGCGTACGGCCAGACGCGGCCGCTGTTGGCTGTTGTCCAGAGACTGCAGCCAAGAACGACGTACGCACTCCGCGCGGAATGCCGACATGCCGCCATATAAGTTACTCGTACTACTACTATGAGCATGCCATGCTGTACCTGTACGAGCGCGTCGGCAGGAAGAATACGAGCATGACGGCGTGGGTGCGTGCGGTTTCACGGGACACGTGCAACCCAGCGAGAGGACATGGAAGAAAGGTCCATGCACGAGCACAGAGAGTCGACACGGCCCGTCTGCCAGCCCTACGTAGCACCGGGTCTCTTGGAACGCGGGTGATGGGCTGCGTTTCTGTAGTACATAAACCAAATCTGCGTTTTTTTTTTCTTTTGAGGAACAGAAAAAGCTTTACCGAGTAAGGTTAATGGGGATATAGATATGATCCGGAGGATCACATAACCAAACATGACCACCTACGTCAGCCATTCTAGCTAATTTATGCGCTTCTCCATTTGCTTCTCGCCGCTCGTGACTGAAAAGAGCTCCTGCGTTGAGATATATATATCCCCTAGGATCATGCATTGTTGGCCTTGATAATTCCCAGAGTTGATCGACATGATGACAGTCTAAAGAGATACTTAGGGTGTGTTTGGTACCCTGGGTGCCCTATCTCACTACACATGGGATCAGTGGCGTAGGCAGGATTTTTATATTGGATATTCCAAGTCAGAAAAAACCATACCAATATAATATACGTGTGGTCCATAGTGACAACAAATGGTAGCAAAAACATCTGTAATAACTAATTACATTGGAAGAACAGATAAAACTATTATTTGACTCTACGGTCTCCCTTTTGAAACCGAGAAATGATATCATCATCCTTTACTTGCAAGAAGAATTGACGCTCAATAAACGTTACCGGACAAGCATTTAAGAATTGCTCCCCCATTTTGTTTCTTAACTTGTTCTTCACATAATTCATTGAAGAAAAGACCCTCTCGACACTGGCAGTCGCCACGGGAAGAATTAGCACCAATTTGAGAAGTTTGTAAACCATGCCATGGGAGAGATACTTTTTATGTCTTTACAAGCATAACAGAAAGGTCGGCGATATTTTTTACCTTCCTAAATCTTTCATCTCTGCGCATATCGGCCACCAACATATCCAACTGATAAGGGAGCTTCAACAACTCTAGCTTTGAGAAATCCTTTGGATAGAACTCAGCAAATGAATCAACAGGACTGAATGATGCCATGCAAACTAGTAACTGAGTATTTACCTCATCAAACCTATTTTCGAGCTCTTGATATTGTCTATCAATAAGACCCAAGAATATATCAACACGAAAGCGGTGGAGATTGAACGTTCTTGAAGAACTTTTTAGATCTATGAACTAGCTTATAGCGTGCATCCATGTCAGGGACTTTGACCTTACGCTTCAAACAAAAAATCGTTTACCTTTTCCAAAAAATCTTTCCATCCACTATCTTCTCGCGGATTCAACAATTCTTGCTTAGTGATACCAAGCATATCAATAGCATTCACAATGTCCTGGTCCCTCTTTTGTAAAGCTTGGGTCAAGAGATGAGTGTTTCCAAATATTTCATCCAACAAGTGCAGCATAAAAAAAACTCAAATGACTCAAATACGGTCAACATAGTTTGAGCTCCAATAGCCTCCGCACTATGATACTCTTTCCCAATCCTTTTTAGAACTTTCTGGATGGAAGGGTGCAAATCTAGCACATGTGACACCGTTTTGGAGTGAGATCCCCACCGGGTTTCACATGGCCTTCCCAAAACCATCTCTTGATTTTTTCCCAGTGCCGGTTTCAATTTATTCTAACTGCAATGCTTCAATGAGATAATCAGCTTGAGCTTCTCTAAACATTTGAATCTTTTTGCAAGACATACCAAGAACATTCAACAAATATCCAAGTTGCTGAAAGAACCAAAAGCAATCACCATTCTCTTTAGCAACAGCGACAAGTGTTAGCTGAAGTTGATGGGCAAAACAGTGTACATAATAAGCACTAGGAGACTTATCCATAATTAATTTATTTAACCCGTTAGCCTTACCCTTCATGTTACTGGCTCCATCATATCCCTGTCCGCGGACCATTGAGAAGCTCAAAGAATGATCCATCAATAGTTTCTCAATTGCCTTTTTAAGTGTCAAAGATGTAGTATCCACAACATAGACGATTCCAAGAAATCTCTCAACCACTTTTCCACTTTTATCCACATAACGCAAGCAAAGAGCTAATTCTTCTTGTTGACGCACATCACTAGATTCATCTGCAAGTATGGAAAAATATTCTTCACCAAGATCTTTCAGAAGGAGACTAGTTGTTTCCTTGGCACAACACTTGATAAGTTCTAATTGTATATCAGGAGATATCATTTTTCAGTTCTTTGGAGCACTATTTAGAACCACTTTGTCAACATCTTCAAACTTCTCTTCTAGATGATTCAAAATCTCAAGAAAATTTCCCTTATTAAACGAATCTTCACTTTCATCATGACCACGGAATTCCAGCCCTTGCTTCAAAAGATATCTCAAGCAATAAATTGAATAACTTAACCGATAAAGATACTGAGCATTTTCTTGTTTGGAACTTGAAACAATAGTCTCTCTAATTGATGCACTAGGTTGAATGAACAAATCATATTTTTCTTGGGCTTCACAATGAGCACTAGTGAGACCACCACAATGTTTCTCAAATCTATCTTTCATCATGTTCCAATTTTTAAATCCATCTTTCACAAAAGAATCACCACCCTTATGTTTAGTTTCATCCTTGAACAAGTAGCATACAAAGCAAAAGACTGCATCTAGATGAACACTATACTCGAGCCATTTGTATTTGTCAAACCAATGAGATGTAAAGTGGCGTTTACCTCCAATATCTCTTATTGGAAAATCATGTTGCCTCGGTTCACATGGCCCCAGTGCGATGTATATCCTTCTAATAACATCTTGGTCATTGATATCATAGTATATGATGGGAGTCCTCTTTCCCGGATCATGCTCAAGTTCATACACTCCTTCATCTGCTGATGCTTCATCTTCAACAACAGGGGAGCCAATTTCCGGCTCTCTATCACCATCATTCTCTGTATGAACTAATGCCAACTACAACTCATTAGAAGGAGGATTGCTGACATTTTTATCTTGATGTTGGCTTTCAACGTCAAAAGACATTGGCGTTGGTGTTGAGGTCGAATTAATCTTCGGTTTCTTTGCAGCTTTATCCCACATCCGTTTCAGACTACATTTTTCTTGAATCTGCTTGTTCTTCATTCTCAGCACTACAAGTGAAAACAATTAACTAATTAAAGATCACCCTCCCATCTCAATTAGGGAAAAACAAAGCTGAAGTTAAAATTGAATCACTTCTTACCGTGTGTGATCACTGATCAGTAATCATGAATCCTCGCAGATTGAATAATTACTTGACAACTTGCTGCTACTGCTAGCCTGCAGTGTGGCGGAATGTGAAGACTGATGAACTTACTTTTAATGCTTGATCAAATATTCTCACAGATTCAACTATTGAAGTCAATGAGTGATGAACTTACCGTTCCTGTCTTCCTGCCCGACGCTTGACGGAATTTAGATGCGACGGGCGGGGTCGGGACAAGGAGGCTGGGTGGAGACGTGGACTCGTGGAGTGGAGCGCTGACAAGCGGCCGCCGAGAGGACAGGCGGCGGGCGTCGGACGGGCGGTCAGGCGGAGGACGCGGAGGTGGGCGGCGGCTAGACGTTTAGGCGTTTAGCGATGCGTTTTCTGATCGATTGGAAGAGGAGCAGTTGGGGAAAAAATGCCTACGCCCTTGGTGTGCCAGACCACCGAAGCCCAGCACCAAAATAACACCCAGTGGAAGCCCAAGTAGCTACTTTAGCCCAGGTTGGAACGAGTGAGCTCGCGTGGTCTCTGGCGGACGCGATATTCTGAATTTTCTGAGTCTCACATGCACAAACGAACACTTATACGTATATATATGCATATAGGATCTTATATACTGGATATTTTTTGCCAAAATTATTGGGTATACGGCGCATACCCATGAATAAGTCTAGCTCCGCCCCTGCATGGGATGAGTGTAGCCATGCCAACCTCATACAATTGAGTTTTATTTAGTGTGTTTGGTGAGTGGTATGAGGTGAGCTGAGGTGTCATGGAGAGGGATTAGCTCTCTCCGACCTTCTCGTTTCTTTTTGTTTCTGTATTGGACCTGCAGCATGCTTATGTACTAATATGTACCTCATGAATGGAATATGAAACTTGAGGTGAAGTGTTCATCTCTTCTGAGATTATTTTGTGCTAGCGAGTTTTCTAGGGTGCATTCCGAGAGGGGGGATTTCTAGAAGTACAAAGGAATGGGACTGAGCTCTTTGGGTGTTGCCCTGTGATTCTTTGTCGAGGGAATTGTGTGCCTACAGCAGGTCCTTGCGATGGTTCCTTATGGAGATGCTCCATTTTTCCTTGTGGAAAGTCCCGCCTTCCAGCCTCGTGAGGCGGATGATTTCTTCCTGCAGTAATAAAAAGTGTATGTCTATTGTTCTTCTCGTGGATACCTCCTGAGGAAGTCAGCACCAAGGACTTAGGTGAGGTGTTGTGCACGGTAGCGACCCGTTTAGACAGAGCTCTGCCACTTGGATTTAATCTGATTGGGTCTCACCCGTGCACGGTACCGATCCCAGCCCCTGCTTGCGAGGTGTCCTCGAGAGGAAGAAACATGCGCGCGCTCCTGAGGGGAGAAGATGCTTGTCGAGATGACAAGTACAGTTAGCAAAAAGGGCTGGGCTTTACTGCTAGGGTGAAACTTTTCATTACAACGCTTGGGGATGTCGCGACCTTGTGGTCCCCCAAGAGGTACTTGACGTCTCCGTGTGGACACGGGACTCCCATCGTCATGGGGCTGATACTCGCGCGAGTTCAGGTGCATAGCTTGAGGATGTAGTGGCCTTGTGGCGTGATAGTGTGATACGTCTCCAACGTATTTATAATTTCTGATGCTCCATGATCATATTATTTCAATTGCTACATGTTTTCTCCCTTACGTTTTTCGGGACTAACCTATTAACAAGATGCCAAGTGCCAGTTCCCTGTTTTTTTGCTGTTTTTGGTTTCAGAAAAGTTGTTCTAGAAACATTCTCGGAATTGGACCCCACAAAGCCCGAAGTGCCTATTTTCCCCGGAAGCATCCAGAAGACTGAAGGAGAGTCAAAGACAGCCACCAGGGGGCCACACCATAGGGTGGCGCGCCCCCCCTGGCCGCATCAGCTATGGGTGTGGGGCCCCTGGAGCTCCACCGCCTTTGCACTTTCTCCTATTTAATCCCCCGGATGGAAAACCCTAGACACCTGATCAAAAATCCCCGAAAAGTTCCGCAGCTGCCGTCGCCGTCAACCCTAGATCAGGGGGGTTTTGAAGCTGTCTCCGGCACCTTGCCGGAGAGGAAATCATCACCGGAGGCTTCTACATAGGGATGGCAATGGGTACCCATGACCCGCATACCCTGCGGGTAAAAACCCTATTAGGGGAAGGGTATGGGAAAAAATAATACCCATAGGTATGTAAGTGGGAAAATCTCGTACCCATCGGGTAGAGCGGGTAAGGGTACGGGTTTGAGTGACCCATACCCTTATACCCATGTACCCATCTTAATTTATGACAATTAGCTTATCACATATAATAACAACGATACTTTCTCTAAAAAAATATAGTAACAATAATACATAACGATACATACTAACCTAAGCCGAACAACCCACCTGACCATGAAAAAAATTGTCCACCAAGCGTACATATAGGTATCAATTGTGACCTTAGAGTGTAAAATTGTATGACTATGTTTGCTTGTTTTGTGACTGTATGTTGTTTATGCGCAAGTTCGGTTGTACAATGTGTTGGTCTTTTAAATGCGCTAATGGTTAAAAACATTGCAATTTATGACAATTTTGAACTCAACGTGTTATGCTACAAACACGGGTATTATTTAACCGCGGGTACCCTTATACCCTGTCGGGTGAGGGGTATGGGAAAAAGTTATACCCGTCAAGGGTACAGGTATGGGTGGCGGGTAAGATCAGGGGAGACGGGTAAGGATATGGGGTGGCTCCACCCTTACCCATATCCTGCGGGTGCCATCCCTACTTCTACATCACCATGCATGCCTCCGGAGTGATGCGTGAGTAGTTCATCCTTGGACTACGGGTTCGTAGCTATAGCTAGATGGTCGTCTTCTCCTCATATGCCTCCATGTTTAGATCTCGTGAGCTGCCTATCATGATCGAGATTGATCTTATGTAATTATATATGCTGTGTTTGCTGGGATCCGATGAATATTGAATTTATGCCAAGTTTATATATTCTGTATAGCATATGTTATTTATGATCTTGCATGCTTTCTGTTTCTAGTGGTTGCTCTGGCCAAGTAGTTGCTAGTGACTCCAAGAGGGAGTATTTATGCTTGATAGTGGGTTCATGCCTCCTCACCGCCTTGCTCAAGTGACAGAAACGTGAAGGGGGAGGTTATGTTGTTGCCATTAGGGAGAAAATAGCGGTGAGAGTGCCCACGTGCATAATCATTGCTTACATTACACACTTTGTTTAATGCAGTTATCTGTTGCTTGCAACTTAATACCTAAGGGGGCGGATGATAACCTGAGGGTGGATTATTAGTCATAGATGCATATGGATTTCGATCTATGTATATTGTTGTAATGCTCGCACTAAATATCATAGTAGTCATCATGTTATATTGTGCACTACGGTGCAACCTCTATTTGTCAATTGCCCAGCTGTAATTTGTTCACCCAGCATGTTATTTTTATGGAGAGTCACCACTAGTGAACGTATGAACCCCGGTCCATTTTCCACACTGTTAAACAAACCACAACAATTTCCTGCTTTCTTTATTTACTGCAAGCATACATCATTTTCCACACTATACGTCTAATCTTTGTTTTCAGCAAGACCGGTGAGATTGAGAACCTCACTGTACCGTTGGGACAAAGTATTTTGGTTGTGTTGTGTGCAGGTTCCACGTTGTTGCTGACACAGGTGAAGCGCCATCGCCACCGTCAGTGGCATCAACCTTCCCGAGATCCTCTTCCTCCTACTGGATTGATAACCTTGGTTCTTAACTGAGGGAAGTTCTTACCGCTACAATCATCACACCCTCCTCTTTGGGTTCCCAACACGCCATCACAATCAGCAAGAATTCCTAGCACCATCAAGGCGTAGCAAAAGAATTCCTGGCACCGTTGCCGGGGAGGAAGAAGTCTTCTGGCAAGGGGAGTCTCTCACTCTCAACCTCTTTATTTTGTTTATTGTCTTGTTTTTATTTTTGTCTTGTTTTTCTTCTCTATATTAAAAACACAAAAAAAATTAGTTTACTTAATAGCCGTTATTTACTTGCTTGCTTTTATGTCTAGTTTTGTTCCTGACACTATGTCACCGGAAGAAATAATCTTCAATTTCAAGCAAGGGAGTGAGGAGAGTTTCAAGGAGGCTTGGTCTATGATTTTTGATTCTTATAGTAAAACTGAACCCATGATGACCTTGAATTTATTTCTTAGTAGTTTTTACTTTGGTCTTGTTCTTTGCTATAGATATGCTTTAGACTCTGCAGTAGGAGGAGACTTCCTACATTGTGATGGAGATCAAGCTCTTAATGCCATTACAAAGTTGATTGCAACTTCTAGCTCAACTAGTAAATATTATTCATCCCTTGTGAGTTTTCAGGCTAGATTAAATACTCTTGAAACAAATATATCATGTTTAAAGGAAGCCTACAACCAATAAAATCTGAACCTTCAATGTGGATCCCTATAGTAAAGTAGTTATAAATGAAGAAACTTTTCATGATCATTGCGATATTATGACTGAATTTTTTCTCATGCCTAGAAAAATCTACGAGTCTTTGAATCTTTGGAAACTTTCCGAAGGGGGAGAAGAAATACCCCTTATCAATAATACCATTGTTTTGCCCATTGGGATAGCTGAGGGAGTGTTTACAAAAATCATGGGAAGTACAGTATCACTAATTATCTTGTTATTAAATGTGTAGGAGAAGGACGAATTACGCTTGGAAGGTCCTTGCTGTAACTCCTGGGGGCAGTAATAGATGTGGGGAAAGGTACATTAAATTTTACCTTCACACCATGTGGCCACATATTCCCCAAACCCAAGAAGAAGGGTAAGAGGAGTAAAAGGAGAGTTCTTGGTTTAAATGTGGATGCTTATTCACTTGAAAAATACTTGAGTTGCCTTTTTATGCCTAGCTGAAAGGCGTTAAAGAAAAGCGCTACCGGGAGACAACCCGTTTTATTTCGTTGTTTTCAACCTGTTTTCTTTTGTTTTCTTTGGTGTGCTTTGCACTTGGGTGTTCTCTATTTCCTTAGCAACCCCGGTGTATCTTTTCTTTTGAGTTTTTGTTGAGCCAAGTAAAGCTTCTAGTGGAAAGTTGAGGCTATATTTCGGATTTCTGCGCAGGAAACAGATTTCTGCTGTCCACTGGTTATTCCATAAAAAATCATAGAAAATTCAAAATGACCTGAGTTTTATTGTGCGTAATCCTGAGCTATATACGCAACTTTTCTTATTTGACCACTTTTGCATTTGAGAAACATAAGATTTTTTGAAAAAATTGATCTTTACCTGCTGTTCTGTTTTGACAGATTCTGCCATTTATTGCATTTGCATCTTAATCTCTTTCTTTTGGTGTTCTTTTGAGAAAAAGAGATTTAAAAGAAGTTGTGACAGTAGATAATGTGTTTTTGAGTGTTAGAATTGTGTTGAAACTGAACCGTTCAAATTTATTATTTCGATTGCACTAACGTTGCTAATGAAGATTGTGAGAAGTTTGGTGTGAAGGAAGTTTTCAAGGGTCAAGAGAAGAGGATGATATGATGTGATCAAGAAGAGTGAAAAGCCTAAACTTGGGGATGCCCTGGTGGTATATCCCATCAAATTCCTAGAAGACTCAAGCGTCTAAGCTTGGGGATGCCCAAGGCATCCCCTTCTTCATCAACAAATTATCAGGTCACTTCTAGTGAAACTATATTTTTATTCGGTCACATCTTATGTGATTTACTTGGGGCATCTTTTATTTTTGTTTTAAGTTTGTTTTTGTTTTTGCTTTCAGTTTGTTTTTACTTTTTCAATAAGCTTGGTTGGACCCCAGCATTCTTTTATTGGAGAGTGACACGCTCCGCTTTTTCATGAGAATACTTTGTATTCTTAATCTTGTCTGGCTGCTGCATTTATTTAGCTCCTGTTTTGCATGCATCTCTAATTAGAGATGTTAGTTTTAGTAGTGTTATGTGAGTACTCTCATTTTTTCTTGCTGTATCATAAAGATTATTTTTGTTAAAACATGTTTTATATGGTGCTTGTTGGGAGAAGAAAACTGTTGCTTGAAGTAGAATTTATAACAGTGCTAATAGACGCTTGTATAGACTGTGGCTAGAACTTTTTCATGCCATGCTAAATGTTATTTTAGTTTTAAAGCCTTGTGGTTATTGAGTAGCATGAATAGCCTCAAATATATGAGAGTGTTTAATATGTCTTGAAATATTCACGAGTTGTTCTTGTCATAATAAAGCATCAATATATGGTATTCTCTTTCGAATGTTTTATTTGGTTGACTTGGTGCATGCTGACACCATGTTTATGACTACAAACCAGTCAAGAATAGCCTCCATGACCACTTAGTTTTTGAACTTGTGATACTGCTTATGTTTTAATTGGTGATGCTTATGTCTCTATGCATGATTATGGCTCTTATGCTCTCTTGATCTGCCGCTCCCAGTCTTTTGCTAGCCTCCACCTGTACTGAGTATGAGCTCTAATCGTGCATCCAAACTCCCTTAAACCAAAGTTTTTCCCATTGTGTCCACCATACCTACCTACATGTGGTATTTAACTGCCACTCCAAGTAAATTGCTCATGTGTTACCTTTAAAACTTTCAAATTACTCCAGCTTTATGTTCCTGTTTTTGCTCATGAGGACGTCAATAGAGAATCTTTATCTCACTTGTTGATTGAATTTCACACCCTGGACTAGTGGCTTCATCCGCTTATCCAAATGATAGAAGAGCTGGCAGCGGGGTGCCCAGCCCCAAATTAATACAAAAAATTCTCTTCACTATTTTTGCCCCTGATTTATCAGTCAAAGCATAATTGTGTAAACAAAAGAGAAAGAGGGATGACCTTCTACACCATTTGCGTCCTTCACCATGGGAGCCGCTCTTGTGAATCCAGTTGGCTTGTGATGTACTATGTTTTCTGTTTACCATTCGTTGACATTAGCATACATCTGCCAAAATATAGACACTTAGTGTCAAACTTTTAATACCTTTGTTTACTAAAATAAACGCTCTAGCACATGAGTGATCCCTGCTTCCCTCTGCGAAGGGCCTTTCTTTTACTTTTATGTTGAGTCTCCATCTTCTAACTTTATGCACAGTTGAGAGAGAATTTTTGCCATTCTGAGTTCTATGTGCATTTGTCCCATAAACATCAATAATTACTTCATAATGTGATATTATTTGTTCTTAAATTATTTGCTCTAGTCTTCCTCATGAACTTTGAAGGTGTCCTGGCATTTATGTTTTGCCCCACTCTTAAGGACTAGCGAAATATCACTTTGCCATGCTTTCTCTATACCTGAAACAAACGTCTACCTTTCTTTGCATTATATTCATGATCCTTTATTTGAGATACTCTTCGTGATGCAAAGTAATTACTATGCTTTATTATTAAAGTTCTATTTATCATGTTTGTGTTTGAAGTTCTATGATCTCAGCGTGCATATGCTTTTACATTAGATTGATCAAGTTTATGTTAGTAGCATTCCACCTCAGAAATTATTCTGTTTTATCGTTTACCTACTCGAGGACGAGTAGGAACTAAGCTTGGGGATGCTTGATACGTCTCCAACTTGTCTATAATTTCTGATACTCCATGATCATATTATGTCAATTGCTACATGTTTTCTCCCTTATTTATAGCATTTTATATACGTTTTCCGGGACTATCCTATTAACAAGATGCCAAGTGACAGTTCCCTGTTTTCTGCTGTTTTTGGTTTCAGAAAAGTTGTTCTCGAAACATTCTTGGAATTGGACCCCACAAATCCCGAAGTGATTATTTTCCCCGGAAGTATCCAGAAGATTGAAGGAGAGTCGAAGACGGGCACCAGGGGGGCCACACCATAGGGTGGCGCGGCCCCCTGGCCGCGCCAGCTATGGGTGTGGGGCCCCTGGAGCTCCACTGCCTTTGCCCTTTCGCCTATTTAATCCCCCCGGATGGAAAACCCTAGACACCTGATAAAAAATCCCCGAAAAGTTCCGCAGCCGCCGTCACTGTCAACCCTAGATCAGGGGGGTTTTGAAGCTGTCTCCGGCACCTTGCCGGAGAGGAAATCATCACCGGAGGCTTCTACATCACCATACCTGCCTCCAGAGTGATGCGTGAGTAGTTCATCCTTGGACTACGGGTTTGTAGCTATAGCTAGATGGTTGTCTTCTCCTCATATGCCTCCATGTTTAGATCTCGTGAGCTGCCTATCATGATCGAGATAGATCTTATGTAATTCTATATGTTGTGTTTGCTGGGATCCGATGAATATTGAACTTATGCTAAGTTGATTATAGTCTTTATTGCATATGTTATTTGTGATCTTGCATGCTTTCTGTTGCTAGTGGTTGCTCTGGCCAAGTAGTTGCTAGTGACTCCGAGAGGGAGTATTTATGCTTGATAGTGGGTTCATGCCTCCTCACCACCTTGCTCGAGTGACAGAAACGTGAAGGGGGGATGTGATGTTGCCATTAGGGAGAAAACAACGTTGAGAGTGCCCGCGTGCATAATCATTACTTACATTACACACTTTGTTTAATGCAGTTATTTGTTGCTTGCAACTTAATACCTAAGGGGTTCGGATGATAACCTGAGGGTGGATTATTTGTCATAGATGCAGATGGATTTCGGTCTATGTATATTGTTGTAATGCCCACACTAAGTATCATAGTAGTCATCATGTTATATTGTGCACTACGGTGCAACCTCTATTTGTCAATTTCCTAGCTGTAATTTGTTCACCCAGCATGTTATCTTTATGGAGAGACACCACTAGTGAACCTATGAACCCCGGTCCATTTTCCACACTGTTAAACAAACCACAACAATTTCCTGCTTTCTTTATTTACTACAAGCATACATCATTTCTACACTATACGTCTAATCTTTGTTTTCAGCAAGACCGGTGAGATTGACAACCTCACTGTACCGTTGGGACAAAGTATTTTGGTTGTGTTGTGTGCATGTTGCACGTTGTTGCTGACACCGGTGAAGCGCCATCACCACCGTCAGTGGAATCAATCTTCCCGAGATCCTCTTACTCCTACTGGATTGATAACCTTGGTTCTTAACCGCTACACTCATCACACCCTCCTCTTTGGGTTCCCCACACGCCATCACAAGCAGCAAGAATTCCTAGCACCATCGAGGTGTAGCATGGCGCTCTCGAGGAAAAACGTTTACCCCACTGGAACGGGCTCCCACTTGTGTGGGTAGAGGTTCTCACGGCCGTGTGGGAACGCATGTTGAGATACTTCCTGAGACCTTGATGGAATGTAGACACACGCTCGTTGGGAGACTCCAAGCGCAAGGTGTGAAGAGTGCAGCAGAAAGTTTTCTCTCAGAAAAGAAACAAAGGTTGAATCGACCAATAGGAGGAAAAGCGACTTCTGAAGGTTGATGTTGTTGATGTGGTAGGGCGCACTACCGGTTCAGCAGCAACGTGGAACCTACACAACACAATCAATTCACTTTGCCCCAACGTAGCAGTGAGGTTGTCAATCTCACCGGTTTTGCTGGTAACAAAAAGTTTAAATGTATGGTGTGGAAAACAGTATGAGAACAATATGAAAACATCAGTAGAAGTGTGAAAATAGTGGAAGCAGTGATTGTATTATCAGTATGAGAAAATGGACCGGGTCCATGGTTCACTAGAGGTGTCTCTCCATAAAAGATAGCTAACATGTGTAGCAAACAAATTACAGCTGGGCAATTGATAGATGATGAAACATACATGACATAAGGATTACTGTGAGATTCATGCGGGCATTACAACAAAATCCATAGATCGTCATCCAAGTGCATCTATGACTAATAATCCACCCTATGAATATCATCCGAACTAACATTGGGTAATAAGTTGCAAACAACAGATTATCGCAGTAAGAAAAGTGTGTAATGTAAACAATAAACGAAGTAAACATCGTTGTTTTATCCCTAATGGCAACAAGACATCCTCCATTCGTCACGTTTCTGTCACTCGAGCACAGATGCAAAGGAGGCATGAACCCACTATCAAGCATAAATACTCCCTCTTGGAGTCACTAGCATCTACTTGGCCAGAGCATCTACTAACAATGGAGAGCATGCTAGATCATAAGTAACATACACATGCAGATAACATGATAGATTGATAATCACGAGACATAACATTCAATAATCATCGGATCCACACAACATGTAGCATTACAAATAGATGATCCCGATCATGTGAGGCAGCTCATGAGATCCTAACATGAGGCATAAAGAGGAGAGGACAATAATCTAGCTACTGCTATGGACCCGTAGTCCAAGGATGAACTACTCACGCATCACTCCGGAGGCGGGCATGGTGGTGTAGACCTCACGGTGATGATTTTACCTCCCGGCAGGGTGCCGGGGAGAGCTCCAGAACCCTCCCGATCTTGGGATGACGATGATGGTGGCCTAGGGTGTTTTTCCTGGAGAAGTGGTCTCCCCCTAGGGTTAACTATCAGAGGGGGTAATATAGGAAAAATGGCGATGGCGGTGGGAGCCCGAGGGGCCCACATCACCCCTAGGTGCAGCCAGGGGCCGCGCCGCCCTATGGTGTGGCCTCCCTGTGGCCCCCCTCTGGGCCTCTTCGGGACTCTGTGGAACCTTCAGAAATTCTAAGACTTACGGGCTTCAAATTTTCCAATTCCAAGATTATTTCCAGAACAACTTTTCTGAAACTAAAAACTGTAGAAAACAGGAACTGGCTCTGTGGCATCTTGTCAATAGGTTAGTCCCGGGAAATCGATAAAAATGACATACAGTGTAAGGAAAACATATAGCATATGGCATGAAAACAACATGGAACTTCAGAAATTAAGGATACGTTTATGATGTATCAACATCCCCAAGCTTAGTTCCTACTCGTTCTTGAGTAGGTAAACGATAAAAACACATAATTTCTGAGGTGACATGCTACCAACATAAACTTGATCATGTAAATTGTAAAAGAATAAGTAAGCTGAGATCATAGAACTTTAACACAATCATGATAAATATAATTCTAAGAATAAAGCATAGCAATCACCTTGCATCATGAGAAGTAACACAGACAAAAGATCATGAATACTAATGCACTCGAAAGTTATACGTTTGTTTCAAGCATAGAGACAACATAACAAAGTGATATTTCGCTTGTCCTTAAGATTGGGGCAAAATATAAATGCCAGGACACCTTCAAAGTTTACGAGGAAAACTAGAACAAATATTTTGAGAACAAACAATAACACATCATGAATGAATTATTAATGTTTCTGGGACAAATGCACATTAAACTCAGAATGGCAACTATGCTCTCTCAACTGTGCATAAAGTTAGAAGATGGAGACTCAACATAAAAGTAAAAGAAAGGCCCTTTGCCGAGGGAAGCAGGGATGACTCATGTGCTAGAGATTTTATTTTGTTAAATAGAGGTATTGAAAACATTTTGTAGAGAGGTGTATGCTTATGTCAACGAATAGTAAACAGAAAATACAGTACGGCACAAGCCAACTAGACTTCACAAGAGCGGCTCCCATAGAAGGACGCATCTGGGTAGAAGGTCATCCCTCTTTCTCTTTTTTTACACAATTATGCTTTGACTGATAATCAGGGGCAAAAATAGTGAAGAAAATTTGTTGTATTACTTTGGGGCTGGGCACCCCGCTGCCAGCTCTTCTATCAATTGGATAACAGGATGAAGCCACTAGTCCAGGGTGTGAAAGTCCAATCAACAAGTGAGATAAATATTTTATATTTATGTCCTCATGAGCTAAAACAGGAGCACAAAACATGAGTAATTTTGAAGGTTTTAAAGGTAACACATGAGCAATTTACTTTGGAGTGGCAGTTAAATTCCACATGTAGGTAGGTATGGTGCACACATTTGGAAAACTTTGGTTTTTGGGAGTTGGATGCACGAGTAGAGCTCATACTCAGTACAGGTGGAGGATAGCAAAAGACTGGGAGCGACAAATCAAGAGAGCATAAAAGCCATAATCATGCATAGCGATATAAACATCATTAATCAAAGCATAAGTGGTACCACAAGTTCAAATACTAAATGATCATAGAGGCTATAAGTGACTGGTTTGTAGTCATAAACATGGTGTAAGCATGCACCAAGTCAACCAAATAAAACATTCAAAGGAGAGCACCACAAATTTATGCTTCAATATGACAAAAACAACTCATGATTATTTCAATGGCACATTAAAAACTCTGAGTTATTTGAGACTAATGATTGCAAACGTTGATGGTGTGTTGGAAAACCCAAGATGAGGGTGTGATGAGTAAGCGGCAAGAATTTCCCTCAGTTAAGAACCAAGGTTATCAATCCAGTAGGAGGAAGAGGATCTCAGGAAGGTTGATGCCACTGACGGTGGTGCTGGCGCTTGATACGTCGAAAACGTATCTCCTTTTCCGAACACTTTTCTTATTGTTTTCCTTTAAACTTGTGTGTTTTGAATACAACTAACATGTACTAACGTTGTTTTCAGCAGAATTACTTTGGTGTCTTGTTTTTGTGCAGAAAAATCAACTTTCGGGAAATTGCCCAGAAAATACCCCATTGGTGTTTTCACTCTGGAAGACCCCGGGAGCTAGAAGGGGCCCAGAAAGAGAGCCACAAGGTGGCCACACACCCTGGCCCTCCCTTGGCCGCCCCAGCATAGGGTGTGGGCCATCCAGAGCCCCCCTTGGACTCTCCTTTCGACTACAAGCAGCCTCCAACCCTAAAACCCGAGGGGGTCGTCATATTCCACAGAAACACAAAAGAGCGTTGCCACCATCCCTAACGTCGATTTGGGGATCAGAAGTTCCTGTTCTGGCACCCTGCCGGGACGGGGAAGTGGAGGAGATCATCGCCATCGTCATCACCAATGCCTCTCCATCGACCATCCATGTTTCCCCCATCCATGTGTGAGTAAATCCCCGCTGTAGGCTGAAGGGGGTGGTAGGGATTGGATGAGATCATTCATGTAATAATGTCGTGATTGTTAGGTCATAGTGCCTAGTATCCTCTATTAGTGCTATTGACATTGTTGCAACTTGTTATGCTTAATGCTTGCCACTTTAGGCCCGAGTGCCATGATCTCAGATCTGAACATGTTATTGAATCACGATGATACTTATTGTTTCTTGATCATACCTGCAAGTTGTTTACACATATCGTTGTCTGGAACCCGAGGCCCTGAAGTGACAGAAATTGGGACAACCGGAGGGGATGGCTGCGATGTGAGGATCACATGTGTTCATGGAGTGTTAATGCTTTGCTCCGGTATTCTATTAAAAGGAACACCTTAATTGCCAGTAGTTCCCTTGAGGCCCCGCTGAAAACGGACTGGTAGGACAAAAGATGTTGTGCAAGTTCTCATTGCGAGCACGTACGACTATTTACGGAACACCTGCCTATGGTTACTTAGTGCTTGGATGCTTTATCATATTTATCTGCAATTCCCATGACTTGATCATTATTTGAACTATCTTATCCATGCAACGCCCGTTCATCCATCCCTATGCCTACAGTATTTAATCCCGCTGTTTACTTCAAACACCACTGCTGCTGTTTTCATCTCACTTCTGCTATTATTTCACTACTACTGCTGCTATAAAACTGTTACTACTGATAAACCACTGCGAACAAAAGTACCTTCAGGTGCAGGTGAATTGAAAACTAACTTGTTAAGGCTCACAAATATTCTTTGGCTCCCCTTGTGTCGAATCAATAAATTTGGGTTTTACTTCCCTCGAAGACTGTTGCGGTCCCCTATACTTGTGGGTCATCAAGACTATTTTCTGGCGCCGTTGCCGGGGAGCATAGCTTTATTTGCGAGCTCACCGGAGAGTATTATTATCTACTGCCATCATTCATCATGGGTAAGACTCGTGGTGGAAAGTTTGCTATATTACCATCCACTACAAGAAGAGGTACAACTCTGAACACCTCTGTTGCTCTTGATTGACCATCTCTTACGAGTAAGCTTCTTACACCACCACATGCTACACATGCTACTTCTGCTGAATCTGAAAATACTTCTGATACTTTTGATGATGCTTCTACTGTGCTTGATGAGAGTGGTTCTCTTGGTCCTTTCTTAGATGCTACTATTGCTAAAGCTAAAAATATTGCAAACACAAAAACTCCTGATAAAAATCCTGTTACTCCTGCTGTTTCACCTGAGCTTATAGAGAACCCTATTGATGATTTAGATGATTCCTATATTGGTCTTAATGATGATCTTATGGATAAAATATATACTATGAAGGATAATGATGCTGTTATGAGTCTTATTGAAAGTCGTGTTGTTAAATATAAATTATCTCATGATGCTAAGTTTGCCACTTCTCCCATTAATATTAGGGATAAGGATTATGGTTTATCTTATATATCTATTGTTAAGAAAGAACCTTTTTGTGGTACTTAAAATGAAAGTGCTATGAAACATATGAATGAGCTCTCCTCTTTGAGTAGTTCATTCTCTGATGATCTTAAGAAACGTAGCTACTTTGTTACTAAAATATTCCTTTTCTCATTAAAAGATGAAGCTAAAACTTGGTTTAATAATTTGTCTCCTGGATCTATTGATAGTCCTATTGGTTTGATTAATGCTTTCTTTCAGAAATATTTTCCTGCTAGTGCTCAACATGCTGCTTTACAAAATATATTTAATTTCATGCAATTGGAAGGAGAGAAATTGCCTGTATATTGGGCAAGGTTCTGTTCTTTAGTCAGGACTACACCTCTGCATAAGCTAGAAGATAATAAACTTCTTGATATATTCTATAATGGACTAACTGTTGAATCTAGGACATGCCTAGATAGTTGTGCTGGTTGTGTTTTCAGGCAAAGAACTCCAGAAGAAGCCGAGGAATTAATGGCTAAAATAAGCCAAAATCATGATGATTGGACTATGGTTGAGCCTGAGCCGACTCTTACCCCAGTACCAACACCAACACCAACACCAACACCCAAGAAGAGGGGAATGATTGAATTAAATGATGAAGTGATGTGAGAAGCCAAGAAATCTCTTAAAGAGAGGGGTATTAATCTTCAGATGTGAAGAATCTTCCACCTATAGAAGAATTATGTAAGACAATCCCTCACTCATCCACCATTGAGGTACACTCTTTCCAATATTTTGATAGTAGAGATATTCCCTATAACAAACCTCCTTATCAATGTTTAGATGAATTTGATAATTATGTTATCAAGCAAGATAATTTTAATATGAGAGTGCAAAAATCACCTAATGGAAAACTCTAGAGCTATTGATAGTTTGCATGGTATTATAGAAAGAACCTCTAATGATGTTAAAATGCTTGTTAAACATTTTCAAATGGTTCAAACTCAAATTGATCAACTTGCTAAAGTGCAGAAAGATTTGCTAGTTAATGCTTCTAAAGAAAAACATGCTTATGAAATAAGAACTAGAAGTGGTATTGCTACACAAGATCCTTTATATCCTGAGGGACATCCTAATAGAATTGAACAAGATTCTTAGCAAACTAATAATAATGTTATTCATACTAAGAAGAAAAAGAAGAAGAAACATAAAACTGTTGTAGAATCCTCTGAACTTGCTAAAGATCCTAATAGTATATCTATCTCTGATGCTGAAACTGAAAGTGGTAATGAAAAGAATGATGCTTCTGATAAAGAAGAACCTGTAGCTGAACCTGAAAAGCAAACTAAAACTGCAAAGTATACTAAGGAAGATTTCATTGCTAATAAACATGGTAATGAGAAAGAACCTTGGGTACAAAAACCAATGCCTTTTCCTAATAAGAAACACAAATCTAAGGAAGAAGAACATTATAACAAGTTTTGTGAATGGATGAAACCTTTGTTCTTGCAAATTCCTTTAACTGATGCTATTAAATTGCCTCCTTATGAAAAATATATGAAAGATATTTTCTCTAACAAAAGGAAGATTCCTAATGAGGAAATCTCCACTATTCTTGCCAATTACTCTTTTAATGGAAAGGTTCCTAAGAAGCTTGGAGATCCTAGTGTACCAACTATTCCCTGTTCTATTAAAAACAATTATGTTAGAACTTCTTTGTATGATTTAGGAGCTGGAGTTAGTGTCATGCCTTTTACTCTCTATAAAAGACTCCTCCTAGAAAAATTGATACCAACTGATATATCTTTGCAAATGGCTGATAAGTCTACTGCTATTCCTGTGGGTATATGTGACGATGTTCCTGTTCAAGTTGTAATAAGTGTATGATATTAACTAACTTTGTTGTGTTGGAAATGCCTGAAGATGATAATATGTCTATTGTTCGTGGAAGACCTTTTCTTAATACTGCAGGGGCTGTTCTTGATTGCAATGAAGGAAAAATTACTTTTTAATGTTAATGATAAAGAGCACACTATTTATTTTCCCAAGAAGATTGATAGAAAATATGGTCTAAATTCCATTGAAAATGTTGAGACCATCAAGATTGGAGAATTTTATTGTCCTATTCCAAAGCCACCCAAAGAATATGAAATTATTATGATTGGGACTATGTCTATCGAGGTTGAGGTAACATGAGTACTTAGTGATAAACAAAGTTTTGTTTCATATAAAATTATTTGGTGGCAAGACTTGATCACCCTTGTTAACAAAATGATTTTAAATGAAATGGGCAATATTTTCACTATGTTTTCACCTTTCCCATTATGTTTTGACCATGTTTACTTCTGTTATTACATTGCTACTTGAGTACAATCATGTTTTCCACCATCCTTATGCATTTTTCCTGATGTTTTCACCCTGATTACTGAAGTTACGCATGTTTTCACCACCCATACTTTTGTTTTCACCACTACCACCTTTGTTTTCTTTGGATATTCTTTCATTAGAGTGTCATAGAACCTCTGTAGTGCTGGTTTTGGTTTTTTTTTCCACCTTTTCACATTAGTTTTCTCGGTTTTTATTAATTATTAAAATTCTGGAAATACCTCAAAAATAAAGTTTCTCGAAAAATTCCAGAAAAATTATAATAAATTTTTACGTCAAAAATGAGGCAGAAAGCCACCTGGGAGACCCCAGGGGGATCAACCAGTCAGGCACACCCTGGGGTGGCGCGGCCATCCCCTGGTGGCGCCAGCACATGGTGTGGGGCCCCCTGGCCCTCCACTTACCCTCTCCAATGCCCAAGTCGTCTCTCTCACCTCCCAAACTGAAAACATTTCCTGGATCCCGTGTTCTTGGTGTTCTTCCTCTGGATTTTCGATCTCCTTCTTCAGCCCATCATTTGTGCTGATTTTTGGTGTGTTTGATCTCCGGTATGTGACTCCTCCGATGATCCTAGTAGATTTTTGTTTAGTGAAGTATTTATTGAGTATTTTGCCACAGTAGGTAACAACTTATGTGAGTTTGCATGCTTGATTTGAGTAGAAATAATAAAGTTTTGATGTTTGTTTAGCTCTCATATAAGTCCCTATGGTAGTCTCCACCTTATAGTTGCTTGAAATTAATTTTTATGATGATTGTTGAAAAATTTCAGAGATGGATAGTTACAATTTTGGAGAGATATTTAGGAGTGATGCTCCCAGAAGGACTGGGCCCTCACGCTCATCCACTTCAGCGAGGCCATCGTATAATGAAGACGTTATTGCATCAACTATTGATGATGAAGGAGATGATGGTATCGTTCACCCATCCAGCTTTCCTTGCAATACATTTTTAAGAAATGCAGGTTTGTTTGATGACTTCCGTATGCTTATTGAAAGAATTGGTCTCACCAACTTTTTGGAGGATGAAAGCCCTCAGTATGCCACACTCACAAAAGCTTTTGTTAAGAGCTTTAAATTTCAGAACACTCCATATGGTCCAACTGTTGCATTCAAGTTATATAGTAGTCCTACTTCTTTGTCCTTGGTGGATTTTTGTACTATTATAGGTATCAACGCTATCGGGACAGCGAGCAGGATTCAAGATAGGCCAGCAGACCTCCAGGGGCTCTACCGAGAGATCACCAACAATGATGGTCGCTCATCCCAGCGTGGGAAGATAAGGAACATTCAACTTCCTGCTCTTAGATACTTTACTTATTATCTTACTACTAGTATCCTTGGTAGGGAGAACAGTAGCAAAATTTCTAGTTATCACCTTGCTTTTATTGATGCTGCTCTGAACCATAGCACGAAGTATAACCTTGGTGCACTTGTTGCACGCCGCCTTGCTGCTTCTGGGCCTATTTTTGGGGGTATTATTGCTACACGCGTAGCAGCTGCTTTAAATGTTTCCATTAACCCCAATGATGAAATAATTTCTCCGTGTAGGCTTAACCTTGCTGCCATGAAGTCCCATCAATTTGTCACTGCTAACTCTAGTACTGAACGTTTAGTGTATAGAGTTTTATATATGGATGGAGAGGAGCGAAAAGTTACTTTGACGCAGCCTATTTTGTTTAAGATTGACAGGTCACCATGGTCGCTCTCCAAGGACCAGGTAGACGAGCATATGAGCACCATGGATTTTTACCGGCAGCAGGAGAGACAAGACGCGCCTCCCGAGGACCACAACACGCAGTACACCGGCGCATCCTCGAGCACATATCAGGATTAGGCTTCCTCCTCGGCATATTACGGGGGCGGCACCTCTTGGGCCCCTTGGTGATTGATATCCACTTAGGCCAAAAGCCTAAGCTTGGGGGGAGGTATACCAACATCACAATCATTTATATATCATGTTCGGTCGGTTCTTTGTATATCCATCTTTTGATTTCTTTCTCTTCTTTCGCTTCTCTTTGTTTCTTTCGTTTGTTTTCGTTTCTCTTATTTCTTTTTTTTATTGTTTTGTTCTTGTTTTCCAAAACACAAAAGACCAAAAAATATTTATGTTGTTTCTCTTTGTTTGCTTCTTTAGTTTCTCTATTTGGTTTGCTTTATCTTATAGTTGCAGTTTAATATTCAATAACCCAAAAAAAAATTGTTTGGTTTGTTTGTTTGCTTTCTTTTGTTCTTGTTTCATTTTGAAAACCCAAAAAGATTTTGCTTTGTTTGCTTGTTCTCTTTCTGTTCTTGTTTTAATTGAAAAACCCAAAAATATTTGTCCGCATTGTTCTATTCGTAGAAGGGTATGATATTGTGGTAGCCTCCTCTGACTGTTTCATTTGAATCGACTTGGCACATGCTCACGCATGCTAAGACTGAAAACAAAAAGTCAATAAGCCTTGATGATTTATTTTGCCTCAGAGTTCTAGTATCAATTTTATGCCTCGGTTAATTTTACTTTGTCGCAAACATGATTATGATAGTTGTTGCTCTCTTTATTGTCGCTCCCGGTCTATTTGCTAGCCTTCACCTGTACTGAGTATGAGCTCTACTCGTGCATCCAACTCCCAAAAACCAAAGTTTGCCAAATGTGTCCACCATACCTACCTATATGTGGTATTTAACCGCCACTCCAAGTAAATTGCTCATGTGCTGCCTTTAAAACCTGCTAAAAATTATTCCTGTTTTGTGCCCCTGTTTTAGCACATGAGGACGTAAATAGAGAATCTTTATCTCACTTGTTCATTGGATTTCAGACCCTGGACTAGTGGTTCATCCGCTTATCCAAATGATAGAAGAGCTGGCAGTGGGGTGCCCAGCCCCAAATTAATACACACAAATTCTCTTCACTCTTTTTGCCCCTGATTTATCAGTCAAAGCATAATTGTGTAAACAAAAGAGAAAGATGGATGACCTTCTACCCAGATGCGTCCTTCACATGGGAGCCTCTCTTGTGAATCCAGTTGGCTTGTGACGTACTGTATTGTCTGTTTACCATTCGTTTACATAAGCATACACCTCTCTCAAAATGTTTTCAATACCTCTGTTTAATAAAATAAAAAGCTCTAGCACATGAGTGATCCATGCTTCCCTCTGCGAAGGGCCTTTATTTTAATTTTATGTTGAGTCTCCTCCATATTCTTTGAGCACTTTCTTTAGAGCACAATGGTCATTCTTAGTGTGATGTGTTTGTCCCAAAGTACGGTTGATTGTGGTATAACTTTGATACTTGTATCTTTGGTATCTTTACTTCTAGTCTTCCTTTGAACTTCAGAAGTGCCCTGGCATTTATATTTTGCCCCACACTTAAGGGCAAGCAAGATACCACTTTATCGGATTCTATTATGAATATTACAATCTTGCAAATAGTTATGCTTCATGTTGTTTATTATTATGTTGTTGTTATCTCTTCATGGTTTGCATAGCTATTAAGTGACAGTATCTTGCATGTATCTTATCATGAACATAATTAAGTATTTGATCACATAGTGAGTATATTTACATCACATGAAAGAAATGCGTTCGTAAAAGTCTTTTATCGCACTCAGTTGTCACTGAATTGCTTGAGGACAAGCAATAAACTAAGCTTGGGGGAGTTGATACGTCGAAAACGTATCTCCTTTTCCGAACACTTTTCTTATTGTTTTCCTCCAAACTTGTGTGTTTTGAATACAACTAACACGGACTAACGTTGTTTTCAGCAGAATTACTTTGGTGTCTTGTTTTTGTGCAGAAAAAGCAACTTTCGGGAAATTACCCAGAAAAGACCCCATTGGTGTTTTCACTCCAGAAGACCCCGGGAGCCAGAAGGGGGCCAGGAGGAGAGCCACAGGGTGGCCACACCACCTGGCGCCCCTCTGGCCGTGCCAGCATAGGGTGTGGGCCACCTAGAGCCCCCCTCGGAGTCCCCTTTCGACTACAAGTAGCCTCCAACCCTAATACCCGAGGGGGTCTTCATATTCCACAGAAACACAACAGAGCGCCGCCGCCATCCCGAACCTTGATTCGGGGATAGAAGTTCCTGTTCTGGCACCTTGCTGGGACGGGGAAGTGGAGGAGATCATCGCCATCGTCATCACCAACGCCTCTCCATTGACCATCCATGTTTCCCCATCCATGTGTGAGTAATTCCCCGTTGTAGGCTGAAGGGGATGGTAGGGATTGGATGAGATCGTTCATGTAATAATGCCGTGATTGTTAGGGCATAGTGCCTAGTATCCTCTATTAGTGCTATTGACATTGTTGCAACTTGTTATGCTTAATGCTTGCCACTTTGGGCCTGAGTGCCATGATCTCAGATCTGAACATGTTATTGAATCATGATGATAATTATTGTTTCTTGGTCATACCTACAAGTTTTTTACACATATCGTTGTCTGGAACCCGAGGCCCCGAAGTGACAGAAATTGGAACAACCGAAGGGGATGGCTGCGATGTGAGGATCACATGTGTTCATGGAGTGTTAATGCTTTGCTCCAGTGTTCTATTGAAAGGAACACCTTAAGTACCAGTAGTTCCCTTGAGGTCCCGCTGAAAACGGGCTGTTAGGACAAAAGATGTTGTGCAAGTTCTCATTGCGAGCACGTACGACTATTTACGGAACACATGCCTATGGTTACTTAGTGCTTGGATGCTTTATCATATTTATCTGCAATGCCCATAACTTGATCATTATTTGAACTATCTTATCCATGCAACGCCCGTTCATCCATCCCTATGCCTATAGTATTTAATCCCGTTGTTTACTTCAAACACCACTACTATTGTTTTCATCTCACTGCTGCTATTATTTCACTACTGATGCTGCTATAAAACTGTTACTACTGATAAACCACTGCGAACAAAAGTACTTTCAGGTGCAGGTGAATTGACAACTCACTTGTGAAGGCTCACAAATATTCTTTGGCTCCCCTTGTGTCGAATCAATAAATTTGGGTTTTACTTCCCTCGAAGACTTTTGCGATCCCCTATACTTGTGGGTCATTAGCCCTGCACCGATGTCAGCATCAACATGGAACCTGCACACAACACAACCAAAATACTTTGTCCCAACGATACAGTGAGGTTGTCAATGTCACCGGTCTTGCTGAAAACAAAGATTAGACGTAAAGTGTGGAAAATGTTGTATGCTTGCAGTAAGTAAAGAAAGCAGTAAATAGTTGTGGTTTGTTTAAAAGTGTGGAAAATGGACCGGGGTTCATAGGTTCACTAGTGGTGTCTCTCCATAAAAGATAGCATGCTGGGTGAACAAATTACAGCTGGGAAATTGACAAATAGAGATTGCACCGTAGTGTACAATATAACATGATGATTACTATGATATTTAGTGCGGGCATTACAACAATATACATAGATCGAAATCCATCTGCATCTATGACTAATAATCCACCCTCAGGTTATCATTTGAACCCCCTTACGTATTAAGTTGCAAGCAACAGATAACTGCATTAAAAAAATTGTGTAATGTAAGCAATGGTTATGCACGCGGGCACTCTCACTGCTGTTTTCTCCCTAATGGCAACAGCACATCCCCCCCTTCACGTTTCTGTCACTCGAGCAAGGTGGTGAGGAGGCATGAACCCACTATCGAGCATAAATACTCCCTCTTGGAGTCACTAGCAACTACTTGGCCAGAGCAACCACTAGCAACGAAAAGCATGCAAGATCACAAATAGCATATGCAAATAAAGACTATAATCAACTTGGCATAAGTTCAATATTCATCGGATCCCAGCAAACACAACACATAGAGTTACATAAGATAAATCTCGATCATGTTAGGTAGCTCACGAGATCTAAACATGGAGGAATATGATGAGAAGACAACCATCTAGCTACAGCTACGAACCCGTAGTCCAAGGATGAACTCCTCACGCATCACTCCGGAGGCAGGCATGGTGATTTAGAAGCCTCCGGTGATGATCTCCTCTCCGGCAGGGTGCCGGAAACAGCTTCAGAACCTCCCTGATCTAGGGTTAACGGTGACGGTGGTGCGGAACTTTTCGGGGATTTTTGATCAGGTGCTTAGGGTTTTCGATCCGGGGGGATTAAATAGGCGAAAGGGCAAAGGCGGTGGAGCTTCAAGGGCCCCACACCCATAGCTGGCACGGCCAAGGGGGCGCGCCACCCTATGGTGTGGACCCCCTGATGCCCATCTTCGAGTCCTCTTCGGTGTTCTGGATGCTTCCGGAGAAAATAGGCACTTCAGGCTTTCTGGGGTCTAGTTTCGAGAATGTTTCTAGAACAACTTTTCTGAAACCAAAAACAGCAGAAAACAGGGAACTGGCATTTGGCATCTTGTTAATAGGTTAGTCCCGGAAAACATATGAAAATGCTATAAATAAAGGAGAAAACAAGTAGCAATTGACATAATATGATCATGGAGCATCAGAAATTATAGATACATTGGAGACATATCAAACATCCCCAAGATTAGTTCCTACTTTTCCTCGAGTAGATAAACGATAAAACATTAATTTCTGAGGTGACATGCTACTAACATAAACTTGATCAATCTAATGTAAAAGCATATGCATGCTGAGATCATAGAACTTCAAACACAAACATGATAAATAAAACTTTAATAATAAAGCGTAGCAATTACTTTGCATCACAAAGAGTATCTCAAATAAAGGACCATGAATAATAATGCAAAGAAAGGTAGACGTTTGTTTCAGGTATAGAGAAAGCATGGCAATGTGATATTTCTCTAGTCCTTAAGATTGGGGCAAGACATAAATGCCAGGACACCTTTCAAAGTTCATGAGGAAGACTAGAACAAATAATTTAAGAACAAATAATAATACATCAAGAAGTAATTATTGATGTTCATGGGACAAATGCACATAGAACTCGGAATGGCAAAAATGCTCTCTCAACTGTGCATAAAGTTAGAAGATGGAGACTCAACATAAAAGTAAAAGAAAGGCCCTTCGCAGAGGGAAGCAGGGATCACTCATGTGCTAGAGCTTTTTATTTTATTAAACAGAGGTATTAAAAGTTTGACACTGAGTGTCTATATTTTGGGAGATGTATGCTAATGTAAACAAATGGTAAACATAAAATACAATATGTCACAAGCCAACTGGATTCACAAGAGCGGCTCCCATGGTGAAGGACGCAACTGGTGTAGAAGGTCATCCCTCTTTCTCTTTTGTTTACACAATTATGCTTTGACTCATAAATGAGGGGCCAAAATAGTGAAGAGAATTTGTTTGCATTAATTTGGGGCTGGGCACCCCGCTGCCTGCTCTTCTATCATTTGGATAAGCGTATGAAGCCACTAGTCCAGGGTGTGAAATCCAATCAAAAAGTGAGATAAAGATTCTCTATTGACGTCCTCATGAGCAAAAACAGGAACATAAAGCAGGAGTAATTTTGAAGGTTTTACAGGTAACACATGAGCAATTTACTTTGGAGTGGCAGTTAAATACCACATGTAGGTAGGTATGGTGGACACTATGGGAAACGCTTTGGTTTTAAGGGAGTTTGGATGCACGAGTAGAGCTCATACTCAGTACAGGTGGAGGCTAGCAAAAGACTGGGAGCGGCAAATCAAGAGAGCATAAGAGCCATAATCATGCATAGAGACATAAGCATCATTAATTACTCCCTCCATTCCTAAATGTAAGATGGTTTAGTCATTTTCTACATCCATACATCTCAATATGTATCTAGACAACTTTTAGCATATAAGTTCACTCATATTAGTGTGTATCTAGACACCATGAGTAATGGCTAGAACATCTTATATTTAGGAACGGAGGGAGTAAAACATAAGCAGTATCATAAGTTCAAAAACTAAGTGGTCATGGAGGATATTTGTGACTGGTTTGTAGTCATAAACATGGTGTGAGCATGCGCCAAGTCAACCAAATAAAACATTCGAAAGAGAATACCATATATTGATGCTTTACTATGACAAGAACACCTCATGAATCTTTCAAGACATATTAAACACTCTCAGCTATATAAGGCTATTCATGCTACTCAATCACCACAAGGCTTTAAAACTAAAATAACATTTAGCATGGCATGACAAAGTTCTAGCCACAGTCTATACAAGCTTCTACTAGTACTGTTATAAATTCTACTTCAAGCAACAATTTTCTTTCTCCCAACAAGCACCATACAAAACATGTTTTAACAAAAATACTCTTTATGAGACAGAAAGAAAACATGAGATTACTCACATAACACTACTAAAACTAACAGCTCTAATAAGAGATGCATGCAAAATAGGAGCTAAATAAATGCAACAGCTAGACATAGATTAAGAATACAAAGTATTCGCATGAAAAAGAGGAGTGTGTCACTCTCCAATAAAAGAATGCTGGGGTCCAACCAAGCTTATTGAAAAAAAAAACTTCAAGCAAAAACAAAAACAAACTGAAAACAAAAATAAAAGACGCTCCAAGTAAAGCACATAAGATGCGACCGAATAAAAATATAGTTTCACTAGAAGTGACCTGATAATTTGTTAATGAAGAAGGGGATGCCTTGAGCATCCCCAAGCATAGACACTTGAGTCTTCTGGGAATTTGCTGGGATGTGCCAAAGGGGCATCCCCAAGCTTAGGCTTTTCACTCTTCTTGGTCACATCATATCATCTTCTCTTGACCCTTGAAAACTTCCTTCACACCAAAATTTTCACAATCTTCATTAGCAACGTTAGTGCAATTGAAATAATAAATCCACATGGTTCAGTTTCAACACGATTATAACACTCAAAAACACATTAGCTACTGTCACAACTTCCTTTAAAACTCCTTTTCTTAAAATAACACCAAAAGCAAGAGATTAAGATGCAAATGCAATAAATGGCAGAAATCTGTCAAAACAGAACAACAGGTAAAGATCGATTTTTTCAAAAATCTTCTTTTGCTCAAATAAAAAAGTGGTAAACTAAGAAAAGTTGTGTATATAACTCAGGATTAAGAACAAGAAAACTCAGGTAATTTTGAATTTTCTGTGATTTTTTATGGAATTAACAGTGGACAGCAGAAATCTGTTTCCAGCGCAAAAATCCGAAATATAGCCTATCCTTTCCACTAGAGGCTTTACTTGGCTCAATAAAAAATCAACAGAAAAGATACATCGGGGTTGCTAAGGAAATATACAACACCCAGGTGCAAAGCACACCAAAGAAAACGGGTTGAAAACAGCAAAATAAAACGAGTTGTCTCCCGGTAGCGCTTTTCTTTAACGCCTTTCAGCTAGGCATAAAAGGGCAACTCAAGTATTTTCAAATGAATAAGCATCAACATAATATCTTTCTCTAATAATAGAGTCAAAAGTTAGCTTCATATTCTTTCTAGGAAAGTGTTCCAAACCTTTCTTGAGGGGGAATTGATATTTAATACTCCCCTCTTTCATATCAATAATAGCACCAACAGTTCTAAGAAAAGGTCTTCCCAAAACAATAGGACAAGAAGCATTGTATTCAATGTTCATAACAACAAAATCAACAAGGGAAAGGTTATTGTTAACCATAATAAGAACATCATCAATTCTACCAAGAGGTTTCTTATTAGCATTATGAGTAAGATGAACATCCAAATAACCGTGTTCCAACAGTGGTAAATCAAGCATATCATAAAGATTTTGAGGCATAACAGAGATACTAGCACCAAGATCACACAAAGCATTGCAATCAAAATCATTTACTTTTATCTTAATGATAGGCTCCCAACAATCATCTAATTTCCTAGGGATAGATGTTTCAAGTTTCAACTTTTCTTCCCTAACTTTCATGAGAGCATTGGTGATATGTTTAGTAAAGGCCATATTCACGGCACTAGCACTAGGACTTCTAGCAAGATTTTATAGAAACATAATAACTTCAGAGATATTGCAATCATCAAAATCAATATTATTATCATCAAAAGTAATGGAACCATTATCTCTCACATCTCTAAAAAATTCAGCACTTTTATCAGGAGCAATTTCAGCAGTTTGAGGCAATTTAGCACGTTTCACCAAAGGAGTAGGGATTTTATTGATAGTAGGAGGTTTACTAGAACTTGAAGCTTCAGTTTTACTAGTGGTTGTGATAGTGCAAACTCTAGCAATATTATTCTTTCTAGCCAATTCATCTTCTCTTTCCCACCTAGCACGTAATTCGGCCATCAACCTAACATTATCATCAATTCGAAATTGAATGGCATTCAAAGTTTTACTTTGTTTAACATCTTGTGTAAAAACCTTTAGTTCTAGAAAATCAACATCAATAGCCAGACTATCTACTTTAGAGGCAAGAACATCTATTTTACCAAGCTTTTCCTCAACATATTTATTAAAAGCAGTTTGTGTGCTAATAAATTCTCTAAGCATGTTTTCAAGATCAGAGGTAGAGCTTTTATTGCTATTGTAGGAGTTTCCATAAGAATTACCATAACCATTAATAGGAGGATAAGTCTTATAATTGTTTCCACCAAAATTATTTCTATAAGCATTGTTGTTAAAATTATTATTTCTAATAAAGTTTACATCAACATACTCTTCTTGAGCAACCAATTAGGCTAAAGGAACATTATTAGGATCAACTTGAGCTTTAACATTAACAAGCATAGACATAATATCATCAAGCCTTTCACTCAAAGAGGAGGTTTCCTCGACATAATTTACATTCTTACCTTGTGGAGTTCTCTCAGTGTGCCACTCTGAATAATTTATCATCATATCATCAAGAAGCTTTGTTGCATTTCCCAAGGTGATGGACATAAAGGTACCTCCAGCAGCTGAATCCACTAGGTTCCTTGAGGAGAAATTCAGTCCTGCATAAAAAGTTTGTATAATCATCCAAGTAGTCAGTCCATGAGTGGGACAATTCTTCACCATAGTTTTCATTCTTTCCCAAGCTTTAGCAACATGTTCATTATCAAAAAAAAAAAAATTCATTATGTCACTTCTCAGGGATATAATCTTAGCAGGAGGATAATATTTTCCAATGAAAGCATCTTTACACTTAGTCCATGAATCAATACTATTTCTAGGCAAAGATAGCGATCGTTCTTTATCTCTTCCTCTCAAAGAGAAAGGAAATAATTTCAGTTTAATAATATCTCCATCCACATCTTTATATTTTTGCATCTCACATAGTACAACAAAATTATTAAGGTGGGCAGCAGCAGCATCAGTACCAATACCAGAAAATTGTTCTTTCATCACAAGATTTAATAAAGCAGGTTTAATCTCATAGAAAGCAGCAGTAGGACCACGTGGAGCAATAGGTGTACAAATAAAATCATTGTTGTTTGTGCTAGTGAAATCGCACAACTTAGTTTTCTCAGAGGAACTCATTTTAGCAGAATAAAAGTGTAACATCCGTGATTTTTGGAAAACTCAAAAATCACAAAAATTTGAAACTTTTGTTTTCGTATCAATACAAGTCACCAAAAACAAATAAAACTCAAACACAAATGAAATATTAGGTCCTATACCAAGTTTATTGGAATTGGAAATCTAATTATACCTCTATTCCATAAACCCTAAAACCCTCTCAAAATGAAACTTATTTAGATAAAGAAAACCATTTTATCTTTAGCATACTTTATTACATAAAATGTTTTCAATTTAAATATTACCTTGAAAATATTTTATGGCAACAAAAATCAAAGATTTATAACCCTTAATAAAATGTTTGATGAGAATAAAATGTTTTAATAATAACTTGTAGTTGTTATTCCAAGTTTTAAACATAAAGGTGTGAAAATAAAATGCATTGCTTCTAAATAACATAAAAGAGGGATTTGAAAACAATATTATGACTTGTGGTTTTATTCTAAATTTTATTGATCAGCAATATTAATTATTTGATATGGACTAATTAAATAGCATTAAGTTACTATTAGTAAATCCTTCATATCCTAAAATTAAAAAATCTGAAAATGGTTAAAAAATGACTTCCAAAAATAGTATTTGACATGTATAATGTCTCTAAATTTTTATTTAATCAAAAATCCCATTTTATTATTTTTTCTATTTTAAAATGGTATTAAGTACTATTAGTGAATTAATTATATTTTCAAAACATAAAAGAGATGAAAACACTTTGAAATGGTTTTGGAAAATAGTATTTGATCTTTATAAGGCCACTGAAACTTTATTTGACAAATAATTATATTTTATATTTTTTTCTAAATTAAAAATCACATTAAGATACTATTAAGAAATTATTCAAATTTCCAAAATTCAAAAATAAAATATGTTGAATTGTTTTCAAAAATGGTACAGTTGGAAAGTATTTGAAATTTCAAGAATTTAGAATTTTATTTCATGTCATTTGGATAATTAAAACAGAAGTTATGATTTAATTAAATAAACAGACAAAAAAGATGACGTCATCGTCATCAAGCTCTGCCCGTTACTCCCTCCACCGTTTCTTCCTGAAATTTTGCCCCGCGATTACTCGTCTTTAACGCGATTATACTCATGGCCGAGCCCCGCACCTTATAGCCCTGGCCTCCCTCCCCATTTCCCCTCTTGAACCCCGGCCTTTAGTGCCCCGAGGACCCCAAAAATTGCTCGTCGGAGTCCGCCCGATCTGCCACCGTCGATTTCTTTTTCCGGCGAGGTGAGCTCTTCCCAGAGCACGAGACCCCACCCATTCTCTTTCCCTTAACCATGCGGTGCCCCTGACCACTTAGGTCATTTTTTTGCGCAGAGATTCGGCCGCACCGTGCACTTCTGTGCGTCGCCGGACCGCCTAGATCCTCCGACCGCACTGCGCCGTCGTCCGAGAAGAGACAGGAGAAACCACCACAATCATCTTTCTCTTCGTGTCACGAAGTGTGCCGTCGACCCCTTCGCCGTGTTCTCGGAGATCCCCGTAACGTCGTCTCGTGAAGCTCCGGCGCCGTCTGCCACCGCGCACGCCATTTCTAGATCTATTTGAACGCTCCAGATTAGATCCACCCTCGAAGAGGTATCGACCAGTAGGAACGCGCCACGTCGTCCAGCTCGTTATGAGTTTATCTATCCCTCGGTGCAACATGTAGATGGCCCAAGCCCACTTCCAGTCCACCGCACTGCGCGACATATAGCCAAATTGAGCCCAACTGTCTCTGGGATTTATTCCCGAATAAAAATAGAATTATCAATTTTGCAAAAAAGCCTCTGTAACTTAGAACCTCCATAACTTTTTAACCATAAGGCCAAATTTAGCAAACTTGGACTTTTTTAAATCCCCATAATGTGAATAATCTTTTAGCACTTTTCAAATTGAAATTTGACAAACTTATATTGGTTCAAATTCAAATATGCTTGTTTGATGAAATTTGACCTAATTCAAATTCTGTAAATCAAATTTAAGTAAACCAAATTTGTTTGGGTTCCTTAGAATGTGTACTAACAGTACCCACTGCCCAAAATCCTATTCGAATTATTTTTGAAGTGTTTTGGTTTTTAGATGGCCATTTGGGTACTTAGACATAATTTAAATTCTATAAATAATTGGAAAATGTTTTCCTAAGCAAAGTTGCTCCATTTGGTTACCTTGAACCATAGACATCAGTGCCTAAACATTTTGGACACCCCTGGACCATGACCATGTAATTTTTAGCCAAATTTCCATCATAGTAGCCCCTTGTTGTTTAAGTCTTAGAGTTGTTTCTATCATTGTCTTCCTTGTTGTTGTGGCCATTTTGGACCAAGGCTAAGTCCCTAATGAGATTCAAACTCATACTTTGCCAATTAGTGCACCCAAAAACACTAGTACTATTGTTTTCCATCTACTTCTCCAACTCCCCTATTCTTGCTTCAAGAATTCATCAAGTTAGCAAATGGAAAACAAGACTCAAGCAATAGAAGGCACTTCAATTTCAACTTGGTGACAACATGAAGAGCTACAAACAAGATCATTGAAGAATTTGAAGTCAGAGAATTGGACTTGACAACAACTAGAAGCAACTCAAATAAGTACAAGTATGAAGAAATTCAGAAGAAAACACCTCCCTCTCTCTTTCTATCTTTCTTTCCAATTTGACTTAGTGATATTTGTGCCCATCCCATACCCAAACCAATTGGTGAAGTGAAGGCCATGAAGAATTTATCAACAAGAGAAGAATCCATCCAAGGAACAAGACTACCACAGAAGCATGAAGATGATCTTCAAGAAGAGAAGCATGTGAAGACTTGGAGCAATCCATACAAGTTGAAGATTATAAAGTTGTTTTTGTCCAACCATTGACCCAAATGGAAAATCCCAAGACTTTAACTTGTTATCTCCATTTTTATGAAGTTAGTTGAACCTAGACCTACCCTAAACCAAAATGGAAGGAATAACTTAGATCACTCAAATGTCTTGATGAAAATGACTAAGTGTTACAGATTGTTATGTGTTACAATAGTTGAGATAGTTAGATCACCTTGGTAAACTCTTGGAACTTCTTAGATAAATATGTTTTCAATAAAGTTTTATCACTACAAACCCAACCTAGATATCCTTGGTGAACTCTTGGAAATTCTTAGATAAATATGTTTTCAATAAAGTTTGATTACTACAAACTCAAGCTAAACCAACCCTTAGTGAACTCTTGGAAACCCCTTAGCAAGTATTGAACTCAAATCTTGACCTTGTCATAGCCAAACTTGGTACAACCCCTTTGTTATGTTATTTGCTATGTTTGTTTTCTCCACTTATGTGTTTGATTGCTAGGATGCTTGTTTATTTTGTTATTGTGTTTTCAATGAATAGATTGTATGGAGAACAACGATCTTTTGTGAAGAGAGTGTTATATATTCACCAACTTCAATAAGGAAAGTAACACACCATCAACTACCTATTATTTTTATTATGCATTACTAGAGTTTTGAGTAGTATGCATGGTAGAAAATTTATCTAAGTACTATGCTATGCTAATATCCCAAGTAGTGTGTAGCCATCCTTTTATATCCTGCTAGTATAGAAGACATTGAACTTAGTAGAATTGCTATGCTCTTCAAATGTTTTATTTAGATGTTACGGATAAAACTACTAAGTTTAATGAATCACCTGGGTGGAAGTGGTAAGACTGTTTTATGTTGAGTGTTGCCTCAGGGCCCTTGTCTAAGGGTTATTCCACTTGAGGTTGTCACTTGAGGATGGCCACCCAGGAACAAAGAGATTAATAAGTCCCTCTAAGTTTAGTAGCTTCCCGTGCAACCTTTAGTCATATGGTCTCTGTCTTGATCAACTAAGTTGAATGAACTCACCAGTGCTTGACAAGCAGATGTAGAGGGTATAGGTTGGAACGGGTCAAGCCTGACGGTGGTTGGATTTCTTCTGAAAGATCTTGTCTCAATCTTCTCCTTTCCTTAATGCACTCAGGGTGTATAGGATGTTTGGGCTGATTTGAGTCTAAAGGTGAAAGTGCACAAACTCTGCAGAGTCAACAAACTAAGATCTTAGCCGTGTCCCTAGTCATGGACAATTTGAGCAGCTGGACAAGGAATGACGGAAGAATCTCATCATGCCAACTTCATAATAAAATTTTGATGGGTGAACATGGGTAGGAGGTTACCCTGATGTCTATCAGTGGTACTCCTTAATTTTAGTTAAGGTTCATTGGTTTCTATCAGTGATACCTATTATAGATGAAATTGTTTTATGATAAAAGATAGGAGAAAACTGGCTTTATGCAAACTTAGCAAAAAATCCACTCAGCCAAATAAGCATGTAGTATTAGTCTTTCCATTTATATCCACCATAGTGTTACTTGCCAATACATTAAATTGTATTGACTCCCTTGTGGCTGCATATTCCATCATGCAGATGTTTCTGAAGACAAGTGAGGATTTCGTTTTAGGATCTTGAGACTATCGCCAACATGTTTTGCCTGTGGCACATGAAGAAGATGGGCTCAATGTTGTTCTATGTTTTCTGCTGTATTTCTTTGTTTTTTGCTAGTCTTCTAAGACTATGCAAGTTGTAATACTATTTTGTAAAGACTGGATCATGCGATGTAATATAATTTGATGCATTTGCATGATATTTCATTTTGTACTATGGTGCTAGCAATTGATCCAGGGACTAGCACAATAACACAAGTGTCCTTACATTATTTAAATGTGGGAACGCTACAAAAAGCAAGCAAATAAATAACAGCTATGAAGTAAACTAATTTTTTGTGTTTTTGATAAAGAGAAGCAAAACAAGGAAAAAATAAAAACAAGACAATAAACAAAATAAAGAGGTTGAGAGTGAGAGACTTCCCTTGCCAGAAGACTTCTTCCTCCCCGGCAACTGCGCCATAAATCCTTGATTGCAAACGTTGATGGTGTGTTGGAAACCCCAAGAGGAGGGTGTGATGAGTAAGCGGCAATAATTTCCCTCAGTTAAGAACCAAGGTTATCAATCCAGTAGGAGGAAGAGGATCTCAGGAAGGTTCATGCCACTGACGATGGTGTTGGCGCTTCACCGGTGTCAGCAACAACGTGGAACCTGCACACAACACAACCAAAATACTTTGTCCCAATGGTACAGTGAGGTTGTCAGTCTCACCGGTCTTGCTGAAAACAAAGATTAGACGTAAAGTGTGGAAAATGATGTATGCTTGCAGTAAGTAAAGAAAGCAGTAAATAGTTGTGGTTTGTTTAACAGTGTGGAAAATGGACCGGGGTTCATAGGTTCACTAGTGGTGTCTCTCCATAAAAGATAGCATGCTGGGTGAACAAATTACACCTGGGAAATTGACAAATAGAGGTTGCACCGTAGTGCACAATATAACATGATGATTACTATGATATTTAGTGCGGGCATTACAACAATATACATAGACCGAAATCCATCTGCATCTATGACTAATAATCACCCTCAGGTTATCATCCGAACCCCCTTAGGTATTAAGTTGCAAGCAACAGATAACTGCATTAAACAAAGTGTGTAATGTAAGCAATGATATGCACGCGGGCACTCTCATCGTTGTTTTCTCCCTAATGGAAACAACACATCCCCCCTTCACGTTTCTGTCACTCGAGCAAGGTGGTGAGGAGGCATGAACCCACTATCGAGCATAAATACTCCCTCTTGGAGTCACCAGCAACTACTTGGTCAGAGCAACCACTAGCAACGGAAAGCATGCAAGATCACAAATAGCATATGCAAATAAAGACTATAATCAACTTGGCATAAGTTCAATATTCATCAGATCCCAGAAACACAAGACATAGAGTTACATAAGATCAATCTCGACCATGTTAGGCAGCTCACGGGATCTAAACATGGAGGCATATGAGGAGAAGACAACCATCTAGCTACAACTACGAACCCGTAGTCCAAAGATGAACTACTCACGCATCACTCCGGAGGCAGGCATGGTGATTTAGAAGCCTCCGGTGATGATCTCCTCTCCGGCAGGGTGCCGGAAACAGCTTCAGAACCCCCCCTGATCTAGAGCTGATGGTGACGGCGGCTGCGGAACTTTTCGGGGATTTTTTATAAGGTGCTTAGGGTTTTCCATCCGGGGATTAAATAGGCGAAAGGGCAAAGGCGATGGAGATCCAGGGGCCCAACACCCATAGCTGGCGCGGCCAAGGGGGGTGCGCCACCCTATGGTGTGTCCCCCCTAGTGCCCGTCTTCGACTCCTCTTCGGTGTTCTGGATGCTTCCGGGGAAAATAGCCACTTCGGGCTTTGTTGGGTCCAATTCCGAGAATGTTTCCAGAACAAATTTTCTGAAACCAAAAACAGCAAAAAACAGGGAACTGGCACTTGACATCTTGTTAATAGTTTAGTCCCGGAAAACGTATAAAAATGCTATAAATAAAGGAGAAAACAAGTAGCAATTTACATAATATGATCATGGAGCATCAGAAATTATAGATACGTTGGAGACGCATCAACTAATTATGCTACTAAATAACCACTAGGCTTTAGAATTAAAATAACATCTAGCATGAAATGAAAAAAGAGTATAGCCACAGTCTATACAACCTTCTACTTGCACCGTTATAAATTCTACTACAAGCAGCAGTTTATTTTCCCAACAAGCACCATACAAAGTATGTTTTAACAAAAACTCTCTAAATGATACAGCAAGCAAACATGAGATTACTCACATAACACTACTAAAACTAACAGCTCTGAATAAAAGATGGAAAGAAAAAAAGAGCTAAACATGAATTTTGCAGGAGCTAGAAGAAAAACTAAGAATACGAGCATAACAAGTATTCAAACGAAAAAGCGGAGCGTGTCTCTCTCTCCCAAACAAGGAATGATAGGGTCCAGCTATATTATTGCAGCAAGGAAAACAAAATAAAACAAAAGAAAAACAAACATACGCTCCAAGTAAACTTCATACGATGTGACCGAATAAAAATATAGTTTCACTAGAAGTGACCTGATAGAATGTTGATGAAGAAGGGGATGCCTTGGGCATCTGATACGTCTCCAACGTATCTATAATTTCTGATGCTCCATGATCATATTGATGTTATGTGAAGGTTCCACGTTGTTGCTGACACCGGCGAAGTGCCAGCACCACCGTCAGTGGCATCAACCTTCCTGAGATCCTCTTCCTCCTACTGGATTGATAACCTTGGTTCTTAACTGAGGGAAATTCTTGCCGCTTACTCATCACATCCTCCTCTTGGGGTTTCCAACACACCATCAACGTTTGCAATCAGCATCCCCAAGCTTAGATTCTTCAGTCTTCTTAGAATTTTCTGGGATGAACCACAGGGGAATCCCCAAGCTTTGACTTTGCACTCTTCTTGATCATATATATCACCCTCTTCTCTTGGCCCTTGAAAACTTCCTTCACACCACACTCAAAGAGTAATTCGCATTAGAGGGTTAGTGCATCAATCAAAAATCCATGGGTTCTGTAAGGGCACAAGTGATATTGATACTTTTAAACATTAGCTACAGCCACTGATGTTTCGTGAAGCAAATAAATCCATTTGACATCGTAAAAGAGAAATTGCAAGAAAACTGGCAGAATCTGTCAAAACCAGAACATCATGTAAAGACGAATTTTTTCGGGGCCTTACGTTGCTCAGATCGAAAATCTTAAAGAACAAAAAAGTTGCGGAATCAGCTGTGGAATAAGCACAAGAAATTTCAGGTCATTCTCATTTTCCTGTCAATTATACGATTTTTTACGGTCGACAGCAGAAATCTGTTTCCTGCGCAGAAATCCAAAACCAACTCCAACTCTCGTCAGAAACTTTACTTGTCACAAATAAAACATAAAAATAAAGATACAAAGGAGTTTCTACAGAAGTATACAACCCCTTGACTAAAAAAACATAGAAAAACAAAGCAAAAATAAAACCATGGGTTATCTCCCGAGAAGTGCTTTTCTTTAACGCCTTTTAGCTAGGCCCAGAAGAGTGGAATCAAGTGTTTTCGAGTGAAGAAGCATCCAAATCAATGATTTCCTCAAAAACTCCAATTATAGAAATGGGTACCTTAGACACCCTTGAAGATGATTCAACATGCAAATAAATTTTTGTTTCACTAAAAGTTTTATTAATTTTTAGCACATTAGGGGATTTCGGTTTAGGTACCTTGGGGACATACATAATTTTTTCCTCTTTTCCCGCAAAAGGTTTCTCCGTTTTAAACTTAAGAGAAGATAAGGTTGAGCTTAAAGTTTCCATAGCCTCCTCTGATTTACCAATCCTCATATTTTGACTATCATGGATATTGCTAGCTTCTAAAACAATGATTTTCTTGTTGATTCTTACTATTGATTCATTAGCTTTGCTAGCATTATGAAGCAACTTTGGCAAAATTTTCTCCATAGAGTTTAGATTTTTTAATAACATCATCTAAAGTGATCTCAGTTTTAACAACTTTAGTAGGTGGTGTTCCAACTAAACTTTCAATTAAATTACAGGCTTCCAAAGCAGGTGTTCCCAGAAAATTACCGCATGTAAGAGTGTCTAGAACATACCTATACCAGCTAGTAGTGCCAACATAAAAATTCCTAAGAAGGATTAAAGTGGAATATTTCCTAGTGCATCTATGATGAGCATCACTCATCCTATACCAACCATCTTTCAAACTTTCTCCACCTTGTTGCTTAAAAGAACGAACTTCAACTTTGGGAACACTCATTTTAGCAAGACTAAAAACAAGAATAAAACTACAGCTAGAATAAGAACTAATTTTTTTGTGTGTTTTTTATAAAGAGAAGCAAACAAGACAAAATAAAATAAACTAAGAAAAACTAAAACAAATTAAAGAGATTGGAAGTGAGAGACTCCCCTTTTAGAAATTCTCTTCCTCCCCGGCAACGGCACCAGAAAAGTGCTTGATGGGTGTGAACACACGTTCGTTGGGAGAACCCAAGAGGAAGGTATGAAGAGTGCAGAAGAAAGTTTCCCTCAGAAAGAAACCAAGGTTGAATCGACCAGTAGGAGGAAGGAGTAACTTCAGAAGTTTGATGCAGCGGAGATGGCAGGGTGCACTACCAGTTCAGCAACAACGTGGAACCTACACAACACAATCAAATCACTTTGCCCCAACAAAGCAGTGAGGTTGTCAATATCACCGGTTTTGCTGAACACAAAGAGGTTAAACATATGGTGTGGAAAACAGTAGGAGAACAATACGAAAGTAGTAGTAACAGTATGAAAGTAGTGTGGAAGCTGTGTGTGTATTATCAGTATGAGAAAATGGACCAGGGTCCACATTTCACTAGTGGTGTATCTCCGTGAAAGATAAATAACATGTGTGGTGAACAAATTACAGCTGGCCAATTGACATAAATGAAGGATGCACCGTAGTGCATATGCAAGACATAAATATTATTATGTGATTCATGCAGGCATTACAACAAAATACATAGACCGTCATCCAACTGCATCTATGACTAATAATCCACCCTCCGAATATCATCCGAACAAACGTTAGGTATTAAGTTGCAAGCAATAGATTATCGCAGTAAGAAAAGTGTGTAATGTAAACAATATAAACTAGGTAAACACCGTTGTTTTTTCCCTAATGAAAACAACACATCCTCCATCCGTCACGTTTCTGTCACTCGAGCACAGATGCAAAGGAGGCATGAACCCACTATCGATCATAAATACTCCCTCTTGGAGTTACTAGCATCTACTTGGCCAAAGCATTTACTAATAACGTAGAGCATGCAAGATCATAAATAACATATGCATGAAGATAACATGATAGATTGATAATCAGAAGACGTAGCATTCAACATTCATCAGATCCCAGCAAACACACCATGTAACATTACATAAAGATGATCTCGATCATGTAGGGCAGCTCACGAGACCTAAACATGAGGTACAAAGTGGAGAAGACAACCATCTAGCTACTGCTATGGACCCGTAGTCCAGGGATGAACTACTCATGCATCACTTTGGATGAGGGCATGGTGGTGTAGACCCCTCCGGTGATGAATTCCCCTCTCGACAGGGTGCCGGGTAGAACTCCAGAACCTTCCAGATCTCGGGATGACGATGACGGCGACCTCGGGTGTTTCTCGAGATGAAGTGGTATATTTTAAGGGTTGACATATCGGGGGGTATAAATAGGCAAAAGGGTGAAGGCGGTGGAGGCCCGATGACGAAGATATGGATCCTGGACGCTGCGAATAAGGACACCCCCTCTCAGGCCCAAGGTGAAAGGCCCAAGAAGAGGAGCCCTTGGAATACTCCAGAAGGCCCACGTGAAGCCCACCCGCACTAACTTGCGGGTTAAGATAGGAAACATGTAACCGACCTAGTTAGAGTTCGAGTCCTCTCCGGGTAGGATTCGAGACCTGGCCATCTATATAAGGCCAGGAGAGCCCCCCCGAAGAAGGACCAAGCAACACCTCACCATCGAAACCTTGAACTCGAGACCTTACTCTCGATTCGAGTGCGACCATTGTAACCGATCTTTCCATTAATACAGATCGACAAGAGGCAGGAGTAAGGGTTTTACCTCTACGAGGGCCCCGAACCTGGGTAAATCTCGCCCCCTGTCTAGCCGACGATTCCACCAGCGCTCATGAATTCTCCTAGTCGAAACCCGATAGGGTCACCTAAGGGATTTGTAGAGTCAGAGATTCGACAATTGGCGCCGACCGTGGGGACGACGGGCGCTGGATCACCGGCATCTTCGGCTTCATCGACAACCCACTCTCGTTGGAAACCATCGACTACGGCTCCGAACAATCCTATACGGATCGGATCTGTCGTGGTCACACCTCACTCGCCGGAATCGCGCCCGGTATTCGAGGATCTGGAGAAAAGCGTCACCTTGACGTTCGGGAGCCTAAAATTCATGACCAACAGGGACGGAATCCTCCACTTCTCGGATGAATCGGAAACTGAATCTGGAGCTGTCGACTCACGCCGTCATCTAGAGAAAAGCGGCGAGTCCATCCGCTTCAACGCCAACGACTATCATACCCTCTCGACAGAGGAACCATCAAGAATTCAAAGAAACTTCCGACCTACGCCTAGGACGCACGAGCCTCGACTGGCTCAAGTGTGCATGGCAGGATCGGATCAAGCCTCGGAAGCAGAACACAGCGCGGCAGAGCGCAACATAATCGGCGTCTCACGGGAATCCTGGAACCGAGCAAAGGAGGCTATGCGAACGAGCAAGCCACCCGCAGCCGGGGCCTCACACGAAGACATGGTTGCCTACCACTATCACCTAGTGAGAGCAGCCACGACTATCAAAGACGCTCGGATAGATCTGGCCCGCCGAAGAAGAGCGGCGGACGAGTCGAGCCAAAGGCGAGCCGGGCTGTCCATAACACCCTCGGTCGGAACCCGACCCACGAGGAAGGGACACGCATCTACATCCAGGAACAATGAGTCCCTAGCCGGAACCAGCAGATCGATCACTCCTTCTCTCATGCGAGTCGATGACGATGGCAATGTCTACCCGCAAACTCCTGCTGCCGCGGTTCTAGCCGCAGCAACTTACACGCAGATGAACCAACCGACGGAAAGCGATCCTCGGGAGGAACAGTATAAACAGGTGCACAAAGGATTAGGGCTGGCGGCGGCAAGGCTCGCCGCTTATGATCAAAAGAAGGCCGCAGAGCAGCTGGAGAAGGAACAGGAGAAGGAGAAAGACAAGGATAGGGAAGCATCCCACAAACGTAGGAGTTCTTCGCCAAGAAGGGACAGGTCACCACGTCGTGGTCGAGGAAAAGAAGCACGGCGCCGTGATGACAGTCGAAGTAGCAGCGAAGGCAGTCCGAGAGACAAAAGCTCGCGGCACCATAGCAGCCGCTTGCGAAAGCGAAGCAAGGAACCAAGGAAGGATGCTGACCGAGACCGGCCAGAATACGACACGCGATCAGATCTCGCTCAAAAAAGGGTGGATAAGGCGAGGGCTTCGCGATATCGCGAGCGCTCTTCGTCCGGCTCCTCGGATGACGAAACCTACGGCGCTCTCTGCTTTGCCTGCAGTATCCGCGAGGCGTCTCTACCCAAAAGATTCAAGCTTAGCACGGAAGTAACGAAGTACGACGGCTCACTCGAGCCCTCTCAATGGCTAAGCGATTATCTCACGGCAGTAAAATGCCAACGTGGGAATAAAAACACGGTTATGCAATACCTCAATTTGCATCTCGCCGGTGCGGCCCGCAGTTGGCTGGAGAGACGACCAAAATCTTGCTACGCATCGTGGGATGACTTGCACCGCGATTTCTGCAAAAATTTCCAGTCGACTTACAAGAGGCCAGCCACCATTGAAGAACTGCGAGCATGCAAGCAAAAAAGTGGCGAATCCACCTGCGAGTACATCCAGCGATGGACTACGCTCAGGAATACCGCAGGAACCATCTCGGAATAAGTAGCAATTGAAGCCTTCGCAAAAGGCGCCCGAAGAACGACTTTCAGAGAAGAACTGGGCAGAGCCGCACCCAAAACTATCGGGGAACTGATGAACATAGCCGAAAAATGGGCTAACGGAGAAGATGCGATGCGCAATGAGAGAGCATCATCACCTGCGCATGATGAAGACCGTCATGGCCGAAGGAAGAGGAGAAAATATTACGACCACGAAGACAGAGAGGAGTTGGTAGCAGCGGAATTCACGCGAAGCCGCGACTCCGGTCGCCGTGGGAATCGCGAGTGGAGACCAAAAGCTGAAGAAAAATCACCCGAGGAAGACCTCGATGGATACTGCTCGCTACATCTATTTATAGATAAGCGCACGGGCAAAACTAAGGCAACACACCTTCTCAAGGATTGCCGAAAGTTTATTGATATCTCAGAAGCACTCGCCAGAAAAAGATCTGCAAACACGCAAAATTACCCACCACTTCCAGGAGGAGGCCACCAAGGATTCCAGCCGCCACAACCCCCACCTCCACCAGCAAATTCAAACATGGCATTAGCTGCGGTACCTGCACCACCAGCACAAAATTCCGGAGCCAACGCGTACCCGAATCCAGCAGGGAAACTCGCAATGATCCAGAAGGTATGTCCATCCCGCAGAGCTCAAAAGACTAACACGAGACAATTGTGCATGGCTGTGCAGACACCGCCAACAAAAACAGAATACTTGAAGATGGCAGACCAGCCGATAACATTCTCGATGAAGGACCACCCGCCACGAGTCTATCGACCAGGACATGCCGCCCTTGTCATCCAAGCACAAATTGGCAACTATGACTTGGCCCGCGTATTCATGGATGGTGGTAGTGGCATCAACATTATCTACGCGGATACACTCCGTCGAATGAACATGAACTTGGACGGCCTCCAGGAATCAGAAACATCCTTCCACGGGATAGTTCCAGGAAAGGCAATCCGTCCACTCGGAACAATCAACCTAGAAGTTGTGCTGGGCACCAAGAGCAACTACAGAAGAGAATTCCTCGACTTCGAAGTTGTCGATTGGCCTTCGCAGTACCACGCCATCCTTGGTCGAACAGCGTTCGCCAGATTCATGTACCGCATTACGCCTACGTGAAGCTCAAATTACCTGGAGACTATGGCGTAATCACCATCGACGGAGACTTTCAAAAATCCAACAAGTGCGACATTGAATTCAATGAGATCGCAAAATCTTTCGGGATGCAAGAAGAACTTCAAGAGCTGGCAAAAACTACGGATCACTCCGTGATGCCCCTCATGAAGAAAAACGCGCCTGAACTAGAATTCAGCGCTAACAGTGACACCCGAAAGCATCAAGTCCACCACCCTTCCGCAAGCATAGGAAAGCGCGCTCGTCGAACTCCTCCGTGAGTACTGGGAAATTTTCGCCTGGCAGCCATCAGATATGCTAGGAATACCCAGGGAGTTTGCCGAGCACTCACTCGAAGTCTTTCCAGATGCCAAACCCATCAAACAAACTACTCGACGATTCACAGAACCCAAGCAGAAGGCACTTGGAGAAGAAGTAAACAGATTGCTAGCAGAAAAATTCATCAGGGAGATCAAGATATCCACTTGGTTAGCAAACCCGGTGCTGGTCGCCAAAAAGAACACGGACATCCTTCGGGTATGCATTGACTACACATCGTTAAACAAGCACTGTCCCAAGGATAACTTTCCCCTCCCGCGAATCGACCAGATCGTGGACTCTACGGCAGGCTGTCAACGCCTATCTTTCCTGGACGCCTATTCGGGATATAATCAGATCCGGATGAAACGGGAGGACGAAGAAAAAACAGCATTCATCACACCACACGGTGTATACTGCTACACGACAATGCCCTTCGGGCTCAAGAACGCATGCGCAACATACCAGCGCTGCATGCAAAAATGCCTCGCCAAGCTCATTGGCAAGAACGTACAAGTGTACGTTGACGACATAGTCATCAAGACTCGAGTTGAGAGCACACTCCTCGAGGATATTAGAGAAATATTCGACGCCCTCAACGCATACAGGATCAAGCTCAATCCAACAAAATGCGTCTTCGGCGTTCCAGCAGGGAAACTTCTTGGGTACCTGGTATCCGCCAGAGGCATCGAAGCCAACCCAGAGAAAATACAAGCAATCTTGACAATGAAGGAGCCAACTAATCTACGCGGAGTCCAACAGCTTGCAGGGCGACTAGCCGCCCTGAGCAGGTTCATCGCACGATTGGGAGAGCAAGCGTTACCCTTCTACAAGCTGCTGAAGAAGATAGACAAATTCGAGTGGACACCAGAAGCTAAGCAAGCATTCGTTGCAAAGTAGGCGAGTCCTTGCAACGCCACAAGAAAGGGAGCCACTCTACCTGTACCTAGCCGCCAAAAATCAGGTCATTAGCACAGCAATCATAGTCGAACGACCTGAGGAGGGCAAAGCGTATGGAGTTCAGTGACCAATCTACTACATTAGCGAAGTGCTCTCGCCATGCAAGCAACAATACCCTCATTACCAGAAGCTCGCATACGGAGTTGTTCTTACAGCCCGAAAGCTAAAACACTACTTCCAGGAACACACCATCACAGTGGTTAATGATGCGTCACTCGGGACAATCATGAACAACCCCATGGCATCCGGAAGAATAGCCAAATGGAGCATCGAGTTAGGTGCCTGGGACATCACTTATATAGGACGCAACGCAGTCAAATCCCAGGTACTCGTGGAATTCCTAAGCGAGTGGACAGAGCTACAAACGCCAGGACCACCTGAGTACACGAGCAACTGGATAATGTACTTCGACGGGTCCAAACGAAACGAAGGAGCAGGAGCTAGAATTGTCTTCATATTTCCTAGGGGAGACAAGCTGCAATACGTCCTGCGGTTGGATTTTCCACCCGATGATCCGGCATCAAACAATGACGCAGAATATGAAGCTCTGTTACATGGGATGAAGATGGCAGTCGCCTGTGGAGCCACCCGACTAATGATCTACGGCGACTCCAATCTCATCGTACAACAAACAATGAAAGAATGCGACGCAGTTGCCGAAAACATGGTCGCATATCGCGACATGTACAACCTACTCGAAGGAAACTTCAAAGGATGCGAGCTGAAGCACATTGCAAGATCAAGTAATGAAGAAGCAGATAAATTGGCAAACATGGGTTCTACAGACACACCCATACCGCCAGGAATATATTTCGAACGGATGATCAAGCGATCGGTCAAAGTCAAGAAAGCTGCAGGAACACCCGCAGTGCCAGAAACAGAGGTCAGCCCGCAAGTCGCCATTATCGAGCTTACCCATAACATATCACGACAGGGTTTTTCTGGTCGAGCCAGTCTGGACGCAGAAATATCTCGACTACCTGACCAACAGACAGCTCCCGGCCGATCCACGCGAGGCTCGACAAATAATGAGACGCAGCAAATCCTTTCACGTAGTCAACGGAGAATTATACAAGCAAAGCATCTCGGGCATACTTCAGCGCTGCATCGCACCCGAAGATGGCAAAGAATTACTCCAGGACATACACCAAGGAGACTGCGGACATCATGCTAGCTGGAAAACAATCATGGGAAAGGCCTTCCGAGCAGGATTCTACTGGCCAATAGCAGCTACCGATGCAAAGAACCTGGTCGAACGATGCGATGCTTGCTAGCGATTCGCACCAAGACCACATGCACCTGCTACGGAATTGCACATGATACCCATTGCCTGGCCCTTCGCACAATGGGGGCTGGACATGGTTGGACCACTACGCAAGTCCACGCCGGGTGGGTATACACACTTGCTGGTCGCAGTCGACAAGTTCACCAAATGGATCGAGGCCATGCCAGTAACTTCGGCTAGCGCCCAATGCACCGTCAAGTTCCTCGACTCCATTGTATGCAGATTTGGTGTGCCACACGACATCATTACAGACAATGGTACAAACTTCACAGCAAAGGAAACACAACAGTTCTGCGAGGAAAGGGGCATCAACTTCAAGTTTGCTTCAGTTGCCCACCCGCAAACGAACGGACAAGTCGAAAGATCCAACGGCTTAGTTTCAGCTGGCATAAAGAAACGCCTACTCGATCGTCTACACCCCGCAGCAGGACATTGGGCAGAAGAGCTACCCTCCGTACTATGGAGCCTCCGCACAACTCCAAACCGATCCACAAAATACACACCATTTTTCATGGTATATGGGGCAGAAGCAGTCCTTCCCGAGGATGTTAGATTCAGCCACTGTTCAAAATATCATCCGATATACCGATTTATCGGCCGATTTATCGCTTATCGGGTGGTGACCGATAAGATAAATGAAAATCAGTGGATTTTATCATTCGGACCATTTTATCGGTCTTACAAGCAATTTGTCGGCCGATATACCGATAAATTGGCCGATATATCGATTTTCCATCACTGGAACATGTGATTAATGACATCCATCATAGAATTTTTAGTATTATTGAATACAGTATATCTATATATCATAATTTAGAGATATTAGTGTCGATATGATATATTTTTATAGCGTATTTTAGATATTTTAGTGCTACAATTTAGGATTTATAAGAAAAATTGCCGATAAATAGTCGACTGATAAAACGATTTATCGGCCGATAAGCCGATATATATCTTATCATGGGTCGGCCGATAAGTTAACGATAAGCGATATCCTTAACATTGGATTCAGCGCCCCACGAGTTGTGTCTTACAGCGAAGAAACCTCCAACAAGGCACTCGCGGAAGATATGGATGCACTCGACGAGATGCGTGACATCGCGCTTCCAAGATCCGCAGTATATCAGCAATCACTGCGAAACTATCACAGTCGACGCATACGCCACAGAGCATTCGCGGTTGGAGATCTAGTGATGCGGCTCAAGCAGAAGGAAGGACACAAGCTCGAGCCACCCTGGGAAGGACCCTTCATCATACACGAAGTCATCCCAGGCGGAGCCTACAGGCTGAAGAATCCATCGACTGGAGGAATCTATTCCAATCCTTGGAATATCGCACACCTCCGCAAATTTTATCCCTAGGTTTACTTATTATCACAACAAATAAGGCTATACTAGCCACTCCTGTAGCCCGAATACATGACTTCTCAGTCATAGCAATAAAATACATGGTTTCTCAACCATATTTACTCGAAGATTATTTCTTCTTACATGCTAAATAGTTACAGGTACACACCCCATAAACACACGGGGGCTACGCCTACAACTAAGCATCACAAGAAAATTTATACACACAAGGTTACACACCTTATAAACAGTTTTTACAAGCTATACAGCATCGCAGAATGTACACATTCAACAATCAATCATGGCGATAAGCATTCTCAGTCGCCAACACTCTATCTACTTCCTCAGAGGTCAGTCGAATGATTTTCTCCGCTGCAGGACGAACAGCATCGTAATGCGGAGAAATATCATCGATTGGGCCATCTGGAAGCCTAGCTACGGAGTTAAAATTTACTTCAGGATGCCATATTCGGACAAAGGAGAGAGCCACCACCGCGTCGCAAGTCATCTGGTTGCGCACGCACTCGCGAATTTCTCCATCCTGCCCGAAGAGCCCAAGGAGATACCTCCAGTCTTCATGACCCCTTTCAAGCGGGTAGAATGCAGCGTTCATCGCGATCAAGACCTCGTGAAAAGAACTCACGAGAACTTTTACCTGGGAGACACGGAACTTCAAAGTAGCTAACACAAAACCTCGGCTGCAATCAGACCAAAAATTATTCGCATGAGGACTTGAGCTGCCAGCTTCTTGAAGAATGTGGTTTTCTACCCACTGTTTTTCCTCCCTATCATCCGGTTTAACAACTGAAGAAAAATATGCGTGATCAGATAAGGAAACAAGACAAAGAAGACATGGGGGCTGTATTATTTACACAACAGTTCCCTAGCAAGGGAAGCCAGCTCGTCCATCACAAACTGTTCGCGTTCAGTCGCCAGTTTTTGCTTGGACTTCGCCACATCGGCTACCCCACGCAACACTTTCAGCCTGCGCTCGCCATCGGCTACACGATCACGGAGACCCGCCAAAGTCCCAACAGCGGCAACAAGTGGAAGAGTACAAGGAAAGAAGTAAGACGCCCTATTCGAAGTATCTCTAGTCGCACATTTGACGAGTGCTCGGGGGCTACTCCCATCGGGAGAGAATACACAAACTACAAGAAGTAATTTCCAGACGAACATTTTGATTAAAGACAATGAAAATACGGGAATACATCCCAAGGTTCATTACATTCAAGAGGGAAAAGAAAAACAAGACTACGAAGCTACAGTGGTGCTCCCGCTAGCGGCAGTCGCCCCTCCTTTGAGTCGAGCAAATAGCTCAGACAGCTTCCGAGCAAGGATGGCGGCTTGCTCGCCAAAACGAGAGAGTCGTACCTTTTTGCCCGTGGAGGGGTCGACTGGAAGAGCCGAGTAGGCTTCCTCCAAACCGTTGACTCCATGCGCCAGCGCGAACTGGATCGCAGTCTTTGCGCCAGACTCCGACTGGGCGACCGCGTAGGCATCCAAGAGATTGCTCTTCGAAAAGATCTTCAGCAAGTCGTCTAGCGCGGATGGAGGTGCAGTGTTGGCGAGGAAGCGACCGTGCAGTTGCGTCAACACGTGAGTGGCATCACCAATCAAGTAGCAAACTCCTTCGGCGTGCCTCTTGAGTTGAGCAAGAGTGTCGGTTAGCACGTCTACCCGCTGGATCCCAGGGATCTCCAGAGGAACATCCAGAAGACCTGCAAAAGAAAAGAATGTCAAGACTTGGCAAGTTCAGCGGGATAAAAGATGAAATCGCGAGAGCCTAAATCACTTACCCGCGAGACGCTCAGCAAGGGGACGGAGGAACGTGACAAGGTCAGCATCGGCCTTATTTCCAGCATCCTCTTGATCCTTTAGATCTTTCCGCGCATCCGCGAGTTGCCTTTCAAGATCCTCCGATCGCATGCGGGAGGCCTCCAGTTCTTGTCGGATAGCCGCCAGATCAGCCTCCTGAGTGGTTACTCGCTCAGAGAGACTGCCCTTCTCGGACTCCGAAAATTCGAGTCGAGCTGCATAGTGACACTTGTCAGAAATCAAGAATTGAGAAAAGAATAGGAACAAGAGAAGATGATAAGACTTACTCTTAAGAAGCTCGTTCTCGGTGCGGAGTCGACTGTGGTCTGATCGAAGCGACTCACATTCCGACTCGGCAAGAACAACTCGGCGGCCAATCGCCGCAAGAGAGTCAACAAGCGACTACAAAAGTACAGAGGTAGAAGAATTAGAAGATATAAACTGGAGCCTGTACCCGATTGAATTCAATCGACTACAGCCTCAGGGGCTACTCCCATCGGGAGCACTGCCGTGTACCCGATAAAATCAAGAAGAAGAAAAAGACAAGACTTTGAGCCTGTAGCCGACCGCACGCGATCGACTACAGCCTCGGGGGCTACTCCCATCGGGAGCACTGTCGTGCACCCGATAAAAATATCATGACAAATGGCAAAGTTTACCTGGCCCGTGGCGCGGGAGAGGGGATCTGCGGAGCTGTCCGTCACCTCTTTCGAAGCTGAAGTCCTGGCGGCAAAACTAGGAGCTTCATGTTCCACAGTCGCCGCATGGGGGGCTGCGCTGGGAGAATTCTGGACGGTGCCAGCAGTGGGAGTCTCACCCGCAGCTCCTGCTCTATTCCTCTTTTTGGGAGGAATGGAAGAAGCGTACCTGCGAGGACTGATGGTTTGCAGAGTGCAACAAATAAACATCAACATAGGAGCAAAGAAAAATGTTCGACTAAGAATGAGGAGAAGAACTTACTCATCGTCTTCATCTTCATCCAGCAAATCCGCGTTCCAAGCGGTTGCGATTACTGGGAATGAAGGGGAAGGGGCGAGTGAGTGAAGTGGAGTCGCGGAGATAGGAGCCTTCCCAGGCGATTCCTCCAAGGAGTTATCCTTGGAAGTAGCCTCGTTATCATCCACCCGACGACGCTTGTGGTGATGGAGGTCGCCATTCGAGTCCTCTGCACCATCCGAAGAATCGTGCTCGGAGCTTGAAGAAGCATCGGCGACACTGGTATCGGCTAAGCCGTCCAGGTGACTCGCCAATAACTCCGAGGCGTCCTCTCCCGCAACTGGCGGGTAGCAGTTCTCCACTGCTAGACTCTACAAAGAAGGGAGAAGAAGGCAAGAAAAAATTCAATCGACTAAAGCTCAGAGCAAGGAAGAAAATAATAGAAGACAAGAAGGGTAAACTAACTGCGACTGGTGGAGGTCTCGAAGCGTCGAAGGCTTCGACTGTGCAGTCGGGGAACTTCTCTCCCACCTTCAAGCTAGTGATAGCCGCGATTTTCTTCTCGAACTCAACGTTCGAAAGCTCCTCGCGACTCACTCGGCTGGGATCCTCAGAGCCTTGGTATTCCCACATGGTGGAAGGCCTTTGCTGCAGAGGTTGGATCTTGCACTTCAGAAAAATACTCGCCAGGTGCAGCCCGTTGAGCACAACTCCAGCAGTTTGATCCCGGAGAGCGGACACCCTTGCGAGTAGGGTGTAACGACCTGAGTTTCTTCGGCTGACAGCTTGTGTGCCCAGGACTTCCGCCTCTTCAAAACAGCGAACGGGTGGAATTCTACGATCCCACCCGAGCTGTTGTCGATGACGTAAAACCATTTTTTCCGCCAGCCTTGGGCGGAGTCGATGAAGTGCATGCTAAAGTAGCTGCTCTCCAGTCGCGCTTGGATCCCGAAGCCACCCGTGCGTAGCGGCTCGCCAGGCTCGGAGTCTACCCGCGGTTTCTCGCGGAAGATCCGAACTTTAAAGAGGGCCTTCCAGAGCGCCCAATGTGGGCGAATGCCAAGAAAGCATTCGCAGAACACGATGAAGCACGATATGTGCTGCACCGCGTTTGGAGGAAGATCGTGAAGCTGTACGCCATAGACATACAACAACCCGACTAGGAAAGGATGGAGAGGGAAGGAGAGACCCCGAGACACGTGGTCCACAAAGACCACGCGCTCGTTCAACTGCGGGTTTGGTACCTCTTCTTTCTTCCCGAGGCGCACCCGCTTCTCAGCTTCCGCCGGCAGCAGCCCCTCCCGCTGCATCTCTTTGATGCTCTTCGCGGTGGTGTTGGGCGAACGCCAGTCGCCAGCTCGGGGCGCAGGTTGCGCGGAGACTTCTCCGGATGCGGAAGTGGCAGCGCCACGTCTTTTGCCTCCAGACATGGTTGACAGCGCGAGCTTGAGCACGAGAAAGAAGATGGGCGCGAGGAAGGAGATGGATTGAAGATGAAGGCTGGGAAAGTTTTACCGCAGCGCTAAGTCCCGTACTTATACACGGAGCGGATAAGTCCCAGCCATTCGATGCGCTACGTGGCGCTTATCGCAGCCACCACGTGTGAAGATGAAACGAAGAGACGGTGAACGCTGTTCCGTGCCACGATCTTAACAGAAGATCGTGCGCATTTACTGCACGGTTCGCGTAAAAACCGGGAGCGGCGTCTCGTTTCCTGGTCAAAAAGCTGACTAGGTGGGCCAGCCCATCTGCTACCACTCCGTCACGTCCCATCGGGAGGAGAAAAGTGCGCCATGACGCCATGGCACGCATCATCAAACTCAAGAATCTTCGAATGGAAAATTCAAACACGAAAACAACTTCGTACGAAACTCCTTCAAATAAAGGCGATCCTTTTGTGAACAAATCATGGAGCAAAATCTCTTTAAACAAGAGAGAAATACCCTATACACGAAAACTCTTTCGTACGGGCAAGACATTCCAAACATGAAAACTCTTTCATATAGGCATAACTTTCCTCAGCACGAAAATTCTTTCGTATGAAGCTCAAACAATCACTCGGGTAGGCAGAATCTACCTCTTTTCACACATGATATTTTTACATCATAAAAACATGGATTGTTCAGCCGACTAGACACATCCGGATGCCATATTCTTCGAATATGAAGGTAAGACCCAAAAAGATCTCTCTTAAGGGCCTGGAATCGCACTCGAAAGTTGCGTCCTCCGGTATGATTCCGTGTCAACAACACGAAGAAAAATCCTAGCGGACGCGCCGGGTACCCCCATAGGTTAAGTTCGACTCGATAAGTCCACAACGGCCCAGTCGCAACAATCACCTTATCGGGTTCGAGTCGGAGGTCTCGAATATGGGTAGGCCAGGAATGTTTTTGCCCTAGTCGCAATTAATTGGCCCTGATCTCTCGGGAGATCCAAGCTACTGTGCCACATCCTTCTGCGATAAAAGCCGCAAAAACATGCACCTATGTTGCTCGATACTCGAGCATGAAGACTCGTTGCACAGGGAACACACCCTTTAAACAGGAAACAACCAAGCTGGTTATCCATAAGAAAGGAAGACCAAGAAACGTTTGACCGTCTACTCGACTGGAAAAATCCCACTCGAGCAAACGCTCGGGGGCTACTGACGAAGATATGGATCCTGGACCCTGCGAATAAGGACACCCCCTCTCAGGCCCAAGGTGAAAGGCCCAAGAAGAGGAGCCCTTGGAATACTCCAGAAGGCCCACGTGAAGCCCACCCGCACTAACTTGCGGGTTAAGATAGGAAACATGTAACCGACCTAGTTAGAGTTCGAGTCCTCTCCGGGTAGGATTCGAGACCTGGCCATCTATATAAGGCCAGGAGAGCCCCCCCCCCCCCCCCGGAGAAGTACCAAGCAACACCTCACCATCGAAACCGTGAACTCGAGACCTTACTCTCGATTCGAGTGCGACCATTGTAACCGATCTTTCCATCAATACAGATCGACAAGAGGCAGGAGTAAGGGTTTTACCTCTACGAGGGCCCCGAACCTGGGTAAATCTCGCCCCATGTCTAGCCGACGATTCCACCAGCGCTCATGAATTCTCCTAGTCGAAACCCGATAGGGTCACCTAAGGGATTTGTAGAGTCAGAGATTCGACACTCGAGGGGCCCACACCACCTCCCGGCACGGCCAGGGTGGCGCTGCCCTATGGTGTGGCCCTCCTCCGGGCCTCTTCGGGACTCAGTGGAACCTTCGGGAATTTTAAGACTTCCGGACTTCGAATTTTCCAATTCCGAAAATATTTCCAGAACAACTTTTCTGAAACTAAAAACAGCAGATAACAGGGAACTGGGTCTGTGGCATCTTGTTAATAGGTTAGTCCGGAAAATCGATAAAAATGACATAAAGTGTATAGCAAACATGTAGGAAACAATATGAAAACAACATGGAACATCCGAAATTAAGGATACGTTTATGACGTATCACAGGCCAAGATAGATTTGTTTACATTAATAGAAAACAAAAGACATGGAGGAACCTAGATCTACGGTGGTCGAGGATGGAACTACTCCTCTTTGTTGTCCTTAGAATACATCTTGCGGCACCAAGTGTCGTCAAACATCTTGACGAGGAGATTGTTGACACTTGTTCCTGGATTGTAGGATGAAACCAGTTTCCAATTCGTACGCGGCGGCGAACTTCTTCCACTGTTCTAGGAGGAACATCCGTCCTTGATTGTCAAAGTGCACCTCTATGGGGACGACGTCGTTGAGGCAGTTCGCCATTTGCAGCACGAGCTCGCGGGGTTACTCGTCGTCAAAATCACGCGCGCACTTGTCTTTGGGAGCCTCAACGGCTGTTGTGTACCTCGTAGAGCATCGGCACGAACTCGTAGTTGTAATTCCTTGGCAATAGAGGTAACGGCGAGTCATCGGGAGAGGAGGATGACCGGGATGACGCTACATCCGACGATGACGACAACTATTGCGATGGTTGTGGGTCACCATGACCACCTCAAGGTAAACCACCATGCACACCACACCCTCTATGCCCACCTCAGCCACACTACTACCCTGACCAATGCGTGCATCACTCCGCGGAGCTCTCGCTATGATCTATTGTAGTTAAATATGGGGCATTTTTGAGGTGGGAACCGCCCGGATTGAACTTCTACACATACTAGGGAGAGAGATGAGGGGGCACTGCCACGTGGGTCCGGAAGGAGATAAGACAGGTTTTACTGGATTCAACGTGCCATCCGCTCGTGTCTGTGCCAACACATTTTTGTCCTATATTTTGGCCAAAAATGTGTGTGCGCGGAGTAGACCAACCTCCAAATACGTCCGTTTAGTAAATGAGTAGACGCGATGGGACGTTTTTCCCCCTGCGGATAGAATCGGACGCGCCACATCGACCATAGGGCAAGAGAGTATTGGCAGGTAAGAGACTGTGGGCGAATGATGTGTCTTGGCTCTCGCGACGAAAAGGGCGATTGGCCCGTGGTGGGGGCTGGCTCGCCGCCGCCGTGCCGTAGGCACCCCGAGCGACGTCAGGCGCCGTCGATGCGGATGGAGCGGTGCGACGAGGGGTCCTCGCGGCCACTGTCGCCTGTGGAGGGTGCAGCGTCGGCCTCAGAGAGCGACGACACTCTCTCCCCGCATGGGGGGCGGTCGGTGTTGGTTATGGGCGATTTTCTTGGTAGTGCGCTCTCGAAGCAGCTGGAGCGGGTGGAGGGTGCGCCGGCTGTCGTCGCTCCACCGGATCCGGTGAGCTCGCCGGGCAGCGTCGTGATGCAGGTGGTCCAAGGATGGGACGACTTTCCAACTCTCCCAGGGGGACGGGCGCGAGTACGGTGGCGTTGGAGGATGTGGTTCCGTCCGTGTCACCGGCCACTGTGTGGTGGTAATTGGCTCCCGCCGGCGGGACCCTGGTGGCGCGACCCTCTAGGGATACCTGGTGTGTGTTTGATGGGGAGGATGGAGAAAGAGTTGCGGGCTATGGGGTCATCGCTGGGTCGGCCCAGTTCTGGGGAGAGGGTGGTCCTGTTCTACCCCGAGGCGCGGTTTCACCCGGTTGGGCCGCTTGTTCGCCCTGCAGTGCCGGCCCATGTGGTGCTGGGTCCTTATAGGTGGCGGTGGCTCCCGGTCGATTCCCTGTACCTATGGTTAGGGTTCATGGCTCCACCTCACGACGTGCGCGCAACTTCTCTCGAGCGAAATTCCTCTCTCTCTCCGGTGATCCCTCTCTGCCGCTCTCCCTCTCAATGGATCGCAAGCGCGGGGAGGACCTCCGGCGGGGGAAGCGTGCTCTCGAGGAATACCGAGGGGGGGGGACCGCCGCGAGATATGGGCGCGTCTGGACGCAGAGTATGCTGAGCACCAAAGGCAGCAGGGCGAGAGGCGCGGCTCGCCGAGAGGGCATCGTGATCCTCCGGATCAGCGGGAGGCCCGTCAGCAGGGAGACTACAGGCAAGCCAATCGCGAGCGCTATGCCGGCAGATCTGGGGGGGGGGGGGTCATACCCAATCCCCCTCCCCCACCATTTCGCGGTTCTGAGCTCTCTACCACGGGGGCGGGGGGTTCGTCGGCGGGCACCGCCGCACTGCAGTTGGCCATGGACTACTTCAAGGTCACCTGTTACAAGTGCGGGGTGGTTGGTCACGTGCAGACACGTGCACCGGTGACCCGTTTTGTATGAAGTGCAAGTCAAAGGGCATCTGGCGGCGATGTGCTCGGTCTCCAACCACCGTCAGGAACCATACTAGGTTGGTTTCAGTGTCCTGGGGCAAAGCTTCATGGGCCTTGATGTCCCGGATGAGGAGCTGGGCCAGGCGCCGCCCAATACTGCGACGGTGTACGTTGAGGAGGCGGTGCTATCACCAGCGCAGGTGGAAGTTGAATTCAAGTAGTTGGTGGAGGACAATTGGGAGTGGCAGGTTCGTCAAGTCAGCGATTACAACTTCGTTCTCATCTTCACGTCTAAGGAGAGCTTGCAGATGGCTATTCGTGGGGGAGGTCTCCGCCTCCCATTCAGCAAGGCTCGGGTGTTGGTGATGGATGGGGGCTTGGATGAGAAAGCGGTAGAGGCTCTGGTGGAGACATGGGTGTTCCTGCACGGTGTGCCCCCCCGTATTGCTCGGTGGAGATGATGCTTGTTGCTGTCCGGCCGGTGGGACGCCCGATGGAGGTGGACGAAGGGTCGCTGGTGGATCCGCTTGACCCCATCCATATGAAGATTGGGTGTAGGACAGGGGCTGGTTGCCTGAGTCATTCCCCCTGTTCGTCAATGGTCAGGGCTTCAAGGTTTGGGTGGTGGAGGATGCTCCGCGTCGTGCTGGCTCTAGCTCTCTGCCACCTCCACCACCGAGGAAAGACAAAGACTGGGAGAAGATGACAAGAAGGAGGACAACTCTAATGGTCGAATGACAGGAACAAGGAGGGTCACAAGCCCATCCCGCCAAAGGAGGGAGGGATTCCCTCGGGCAACAAATCGGTGGGTGCGCTCGGGGCCTCGCCTCCGTTGGCCTCGGCGGGCGTTGAGAAGGCCCGGTCGGCACCGCCTATCTACCAGTATGGATCGTTTCTAGCGGGCAAGGGCCAGGTGGGGACGGAGATTCTGGGGAGCTCTCCCTCGCAGCAGGCTGCTATGGCGGTGTTGGAGCCCTCCGATGCGCCACCAGCCTTCCCCTCGGCTAATTTGGACTCGTCGCTAGGGTCGGCGGCGGTTACCCCTGAGGCTTTGATCGCCAGGGAGAGGCGCAGCAAGGTGAATGCTGACAGGCCGGCTCGCTTGTTGGGTATGGCGCTGCAGGTCCGCGCTCAGCCTGATTTCTCGGAGGATTCGCCGGCGCTCCAGCTCGACGATGTGATCCCGGCCCTGGCGGTGCCAGTGGCTCGTGCGCTGCGCAGCAGGGCGGTTCCGGTCTCGGCGTCCGGCAAGAATGTCCGTGGGGCGGAGCTTATGGAGGGGCCTGTTCTGGAGCGCGCAATGAAGCACGTTGCCGACAAGCAAGCATCGGGTAAAAACCTTATTTCCGACTTTGTCGCTCTTGATGATGTTTCCGATTCACATTTGCTACAAGTCGCTAGAGACAGCCGTGTTGTTTTCGCTTCTGCCGTGGGTTCGCCGGCGGAAGCACTCTCGATTTTCCGGGCCTTTGAGCGGGCTCAGGCCGAGTTGGCGTTGGCGCGGCAAAAACTAGAAGCCCAAGCCTCGGCCACTGCACCTACTGATCCTATGGTTGGGGGGTCGCCGCCTGTCCCTGGGATGAGGGTAGGGCCGAGTGCTCCGGTGTTTGTATCAGCGGAAGTGGCAGGGGCCACGCTACCGCAAGGAGCAAGCTCCACACCTAGGGAGGTGCAAGGCACTGGACCGACAAGACGGGCGTGGGGTGGCAAAAAGGGAGCCACTCCGGATGCTAGGAAGCCATACACCCGCCAAGCACGGGCTAAAGGAATGGTTCCCCAATGAGATGCCTCTTTCTCAACATGCGCGGGTTTGGTGTGAGGGGTCGTCGAACCATGCTGAAAGATTCCCTTCGGAAGCACAAGATAGATGTGGTGTGTCTCCAATAAACAATGAAACGGGATTTCTCGGACAGTGAGTTGTGCAGCCTTGAATTCGGCGAGCTCTTCTTTTGGAGCTGGCTACCGGCCTCGAGCAAATCTGGTGGTATGCTCATTGGGGTCAGGGACAACCTCTTTGAAGTGGTAAGTGTTATCATAGGAAAATTATTCATCCATCTGACGGTGTGTCATAGACCGTCCTCTCGAATTTTGGGTTTCGTAGGGATCTACGGACCGGCCGACCACTCCAGATCCATCGAGTTCCTAACTGAAATTTCTGAAATGATTGAGGCCTCGACTGTTCCCCTGATCATGGGAGGGGACTTCAACCTGATCCGAAGCAGACATGGTAAAAACAATGACCTGGTCAACTGGGCTCGGATTGATCTCTTTAACTCCCATATAGCTAACTGGAACATGGTGGATATTCCCCGCACGGGTGCGAGGTACACTTGGACGAACAGACAGCTTAACCCCATCCGATGTGTCCTTGACTGCGTGTTTATGTCGGCTGCCTTAGAATCCATCTTCCCGCTGGCTTCGCTGGTCGCGGAGCCTAGCATCGGATCAGATCACACCCCTCTCATCTTCGACTCAGGGGAGGGCCCCCCAGTCCGCAGCAACAGATTTTTCTTTGAGGCGGGTTGGTATGAGAAACATGTCTTTGGGGAACTCCTGGCGGAGTCCTGGGGGAAGTTTTCCGCGCGAGCGGGCGGCCGCGACATAATCGACTGGTGGTCCTTTATGTCGGGTGCGCTTCGCCAATTCCGACGGGGGTGGAGTCGTAACCTGGTATAGATTCTCGGAAACAGAAAGAGGTCCTCCTGTTAAACACCAAGGAGATAGATGCCAAAGATGAGTCGGTGGGTATTGACGATGATGAGTGGGATTTTAGATATCACTTGGAAGATCATCTTCTCCAGATCTACAAAGTGGAGGAGGAATACTGGCGGCAGCGTGGCCGCCAGCGCTGGGCGCTCCAGGGGGACGCCAACACGGCGTATTTTCACGCAGTGGCTAACAGCAAGCGTCGGCGCTGTCTCATCTCCTTGTTGCTAACTGCTGATGGTCCAATCTCTGGTAAACATGAGCTCCAAGACCACATCTACTCCTTCTACTGAGAGCTTCTAGGTTCATCGGCCGTGCGTTGTTGTGGTCTCGCCGCGCACACCTGGAAGGGTTGTCAGATGTCTGCGCTTGATAATGGTCACCTTATGGTGACGTTCTCGGAAGAAGAACTCGATATGGTTATTGTGGAGATGAAGTCCAACATTACGCCCGGTCCCGACGGATTTCCGCTCACTTTCTTTAAGAAGTCTTGGGCTCTTGTCAAGCATGGGGTGCTTTACATCCTCAACGATTTCATCCTAGGGAGGATTGATATCTCTAGACTTAATTTCGGGGTTCTGTCGTTGGTTCCTAAAGATCCGGGGGCGAACCGTATCTCGCAATTCCGGCCTATCGCCCTTATCAATGTCATGTTCAAAATCATCTCCAAGGCCTTCGCCTCGCGCCTTGAACCGATTGCCAATAAATGCATCAACCCGAATCAAACGGTGTTCATCAAGGGGAGGTTCATCCTTGATGGTGCCCTTGCGTTGCACGAGGTGATACATGAATTAACTAGCAAGAAGCTAGGGGCATTCCACTGAAACTCGACTTCGAAAAAGCCTATGACAGGGTAAACTGGGATTTTTTTCTCAGAAGTGCTACAACGCAATGGTTTTGAAGTGGGTTACGTGCATAGGATTCAGCAATTGGTGGCCGGGGGTCAAACGACCATCGCTATTAACGGGGAAATGGGCCCTTTCTTCTGTAACAAGAGGGGAGTTCGTCAGGGAGACCCAATTTCCCTTCTTTTGTTCAACTTTATCGCCGAGGGGCTCTCGGCGATGCTCTCAGCCGCCTCCAGGACGGGTCACATTCGTGGGGTTGTGCCCCACCTGATTCCGGGAGGGCTTTCCCACCCCCAGTATGCTGACGACACGCTGATCCTGATCCAACACGATGATCTGGGTATCGTTAATCTGAAATTCCTGCTGATGTGCTTCGAGGACATGTCAGGGCTGAAAATTAACTACCACAAAAGTGAGGTGAGTGTTCTCAACCAGCCTCTAGAGGTCCATACTAGAGTCGCCAACAAACTGAATTGTAAGCTAGGGAGCTTTCCGTTCAACTACCTTGGCCTTCCGGTTTCGGACAAAAAGTTGTAGGTGGAACAATGGCTCTTCTTGGTTCAGAAACTTGCGGCGAGAATCGAGCCTTGGATGGGGAGATTTTTGTCCTCTCGGGGAGGCTAATTCTCTCCAACTCCTGCCTCGCTAGTCTGCCCATGTTCGCTATGGCATGTTCCTCCTTTGCGAAGGTGTTCATGCCAAGATGGACACGGTCAGGGCGAGGTTCTTTTGGGAGGGGTCGGGTCCCAATCGCAAGTATCATATGGTAAACTGGTCAGCGACGTGTCTCCCTAAGGAGTGTGGTGGTCTGGGCATTCTCAACTCGAGACACATGAACTCGACTCTCCTCCTTGAATGGATTTGGAAGCTTTACCACCAGGATAACGCCATCTGGCCCAGTTGATCCGAGCTAAATACACCCCTTTGGGGGACATCTTCTCTTGCTCCCCTAGAGGGGTCGCAATTTTGGAAGAGTCTCCACAAGATCAAACACCTGTTTAAAACGGACGCCAAACACCTAGTCCATAATGGGATCATAACAAAGTTTTGGCTCGATTGGTGGTGGGGCGCGGCACCTCTCAGTCTGCTCTTTCCCTCGCTGTTTTCTATCTGTGCGGATGGATAAATCTTGGTTGCGGAGGCGGTTGTGGACGGTTGTCAGTTTAGAAGGTCCCTCGACATGGCATGGGCCAATGCATGGGCAGAACTGGAAGTCATTCTTGACAGCGTCGCCCTAACTGCGGAACCAGATGACATTGTGTGTACGCTTGACTCTTCGGGGAGCTACTCGGTGAATTCAATGTATAAGCAACTGGCGCAAGGGGCTACTGTTGCGTACTTCAAAGACATTTGGAAAGCTAAACTTCGATTGAAAATTAAAATCTTTGTCTGGCAGCTTGTGCTCGATAGGCTGCCTTCGGGCCTCCAATTGGCAACTAGACATGGCCTTTCCGATGGTAACTGTGCACTGTGCGGGGCCTCGGAGGATGCCTCCCACATGTTCTCCAGATGTTCACTGGCCCTCCTCTCTTGGAGTGCCCTTCGCCAAGTCTTGGGGAAGACTTGGCAACCGGGATGCTTTGCCCAGTGGTTCGCCATCCTGTCAGGGCTGACGGGGTCGTTTCAGAGGGTAGCCTGGGTCCTTTTCTAGCCTAGAGTTGGGCTCTCTCGAACTGCCGGAATAAGTTAGCAATTGAAAACAAAATTATTTCTCATCCTGTCATTATTTACAAAACCATTATCTTCTTACAGTTGTGGACACTGTCGCTCAGAACGGAAGACCGGGAGGCCGCTAGGGGGTTGGTGGAGCTCCAGCGGGTGCATGTTTCTTGTCGCAGCGTTCCATAGTTGATTGTGGCCCGTAGTTTTCTTTGGCTAAGATGTCTGCCGCAGCAGTTTGTGGCTTCGCGATGTTGTTTGTCGCTTTGTCATGTTTATTTGGCTAAGCTGTACGTTGCAACATGTAATGAACCTGGATCTGTTGGGGCTTTGTTAATTCAAAGTCGGCCAACAAAATCTGCCTTCTATCAAAAAAAAAAAATCGACCATAGCATCCGCAAGATTCAGCAATGCAAGTTGCAGCTTCGTAGCATCCGCAAGATTCAGCAATGCAAGTTGCAGCTTCGGTCTCCATGGCCTATCGACCAAGGCCGGCCAGACGTACTGTACGTGCGTACACGCCGGCGAGGGGAGGCAGATACACACAGGCCTCTCATTTTGCGGGGCCGTGGTGCGCGCCGTCGTCGGGAGGGCGCGCGGACGGCGACTGGCAGTTGCGCCCGGAGATCACGCGTTGCCCCATGGCCACTTTCTCTCCGAACCCCCAACCATCTTTCCGCCTCTCACCTGATCTCTGCTTTCACAACTTTCACAGTGCATCCATCCATCCTCTCGCCCGGACAAGCGCAGTGTCCAAATTACCATTACATTTGCACATTTTCTTCAGCTGCTTGATCTGCAGATCATACGTAAAGTAGCAGCAGAGTTCGCTGCTTGCTACCGCATTTCTTCATGTGCCACAACAATATTCACGAGTTGGGCAGCGAGAAACAGAGGACGATGGTGCTGGCCCAGAGCATCGGCAAGTACAGGGTCGGACGCACCATCGGCGAGGGCGCCTTCGCCAAGGTCAGGCTCGCCGTGGACGCGGAGACCGGCGGCACCGTCGCGGTGAAGGTCATCGACAGGAACACGGTGCTCAGGAACAACCTCATGTATCAGGTACGTCCGCGGGCTATAGCTGCAGCATGCTTTGCAAACCATGTTCTGCTGTTCAGATATTTTTTGTTTTATGGTTGCATTGCTTGGTTTTCAAAGGTGAAGAGAGAGATCAGCGCGATGAAGCTGCTCAATCACCCTAACATAGTCAAGATACACGAGGTAAATAGGAGCTATCTGAATTTTACAGAAGCTCGGTCATTTTATTAAGCAACCTCGCCTCATATCATATATCAGACTATCAGTAGTTCAGTACTGCAATTTTATAATCGCCGAGGTGACTGATATTTTCAAAAGAAATACAGGCAACTCAGAATTAGCAAAGATCAATTTTGTTTGCCATTAAATTTATTTGGTTGCCCATATACATGCAGGTGATCGCAACAAAGACCAAGATATGCCTGGTGATGGAGTATGTCCCAGGGGGGCAGCTCTCTGACAAGCTGGTAAGATGGCTAAATAGAGTAGAGTAACCGTTCTTGATTATAGTCTCAAGACTTACTTAAATCAGGTGATATTAACGTCTTATCTTTTCTGTTTAAGAATTACCAAGGGAGGATGGATGAGAGGGAAGCAAAGAAGTACTTCTACCAGTTGATTGATGCCGTGGACTATTGCCATCGGAGAGGCGTCTTTCACAGGGATCTCAAGGTCAATATGATGTGTCATTATCCCCTAAATACGTGTTCATTGAAGGAATCGATTGGTATTCTTGCCTAATTATTGACTTGAATTACTATTCAACTTCCTGGTGGCATAAACAGCCTGAAAACCTTTTGATAGATAATCAAGGCAATCTCAAGGTATCTGATTTTGGGCTCAGTGTGCTAAGGAAGGTAAGAACTTGCATAGGTTATGAGCTCATTTTATTTGAGTTTATAATGATTCGAAATGATCGACTCCAGAAGCTTTCATCTGGTTTCTTTGATTCAGCCAGGGCAGTTGCTATCGACGTCTTGTGGTTCGCCGTGTTATGTCGCTCCTGAGGTACTTATAAGATTATAGCACCGCAGGAAAAAAACAGAGCATGGCATAGCCTACCTAGCTAAGCTTCATCACACGTACCACGAAGTTTTAGTCGTTTGCATTGCCAACTTATTAGTCCAGATGATCTGATAGGTGATTCAGCACAAAACTTATGATGGGGCAGCTGCGGACATCTGGTCCTGCGGCGTGATCCTGTTCGAACTTCTTACTGGTTATCTGCCATTTCAAGACCAAAGCTTGACAAACTTGTACCGAAGGGTAAGAATAAACATCTGCATCCAGTACCGCCTTTCGATCTATTGCACCTTGCTGATTAGAGATTTCCTTTCTGACAATTTTTGTCGTGAAAGATATCTCGAGGGCAGTTCGCTTTCCCACAGTGGATCACACTGCCTCAGAAGAAGATTATCTTAAGCATACTGGATCCATCTCCTATAACGGTAATCCTATCCAAAAATGTTATGTAGTACTATTAGAAGCATTCGACAGATTACATGTCTTTAGTTCACTAACAAGATCATCTTCCATTTATGGTGTAGAGAGCAAAGATAAGCGATATTTTCGATGACAAGTGGTTCCGAGAGGGCTATAATCCATCAATAAGGACAACAGAGAGTGTTTGTAGTGATGACTGTGTTGATCTTGAAGAGTCCAGCACAGACAGTGATAGCAGCCACATCACAGAGGTAATTGAGTAGTAAGGACTGGTCTGGTTATTTCCGTCGCTGTGCACCTTCCATTTCCTACATCTGGTTGATAGTATTTGCCTTGTGTCTAGGCAAGGGAAGCTCAAGAAGCTATTCTGGAGCCTAGACAGTTCATCAACGCTTTCCAGTTGATAGCGACATGCAGCGATCTCGACTTGTCAGGACTCTTCCAGGAGCAGGTGTACTGACGAGATCTTCGGATCAACTTGGCTTATGTATTTGACCTACACCAAAACATGGTTCTATGTTGTGACCTGACTTTCAGTGATTGACTTGGCTAACGATGCATGATCACCAGAAAACAAAGCTAGGCTCGTCGTATCCGGTGCACGAGACACTGGAGATGATCACGGTTGCAGCCCGGGATGTGAGCTTGTCAGTAAAGAGAATGGGCATTTCCATGGTAATTAACTAGAGATCGAAAACGATTGAATTCAACTTCTTGAAATCTGGAGAAATCACAGGTCAAGTTTTCTTAGCCTGGTTTGTCATTCTGGCACAGGTGAAACTTCAGGACATAGGGTTGCTGTCGAGAAGCATGCTGGATCTTACACTCTCTGCCGAGGTGAAGTACCATGACGTTTATATTATTCTCTTCTATCACTGGAGATAGCGACACCCCAAAATTTGAAATTTGAAAAACTAGCTTCACGACAAGTGACATTTTTTTCAAAACTGAAAGCTTTGAGGTGTCATATATCTAATTTTACCTACTGAAAAGATGAGGATGCAGGTGATCCAGGTGACACCGGCACACTGTGTTGTCGAAGTGTCCAAGTCCACCGGCGATCTGAGAGCATACAAAGAGGTATGTTGATGTCAATGTTGTTTGTTTTTTTTCAGTTTATCTCACCTCAAGAGAATATGATGCAGAGTTTACTGATGATCAATGCAACACATTGTGAACACATGCAGTTCTGCACAACCTTGTGGAGACTGCTCAATGAGCGGGAGCAGCAGCGTGGCAGCTCATCTGACTTGGAAGGAGTATGAGTAAATGATGAATAATTATGTTGACCCCTTGCACCAAGCACTAGTGCTCAATGATTGTAATGCTATCCTGGTTAATCAATAAATCTCTGTAGCATAGCGAACGAAGCACAATATGATTTTGATGATTGAAATTTGAACCAGAGCATCTAATTTTACAGAAACTGTGGGGTATATATTGACATTCCACGAAAAAGGCTCATTTTATTATAACTGCATCCGTCACTTCATGGATTCTTGTTACACATAAATACCCAAAGGAAACATGTAGACAAATCCAGGGTCTTCAGAACCCAGAGTGAAGTACCCAGCTCAATGGTAACATGTCCCTACTGCAATGCTTGCGCCATGGTTGAGCGATGAGAGAGCTGTTGCTCATACAGGGACCTGAATATCTGATATTTGGCATCATGGTATTTCTTCACCCTGGGATCCGAAGACGGATGCACAACCTACAAAAAAAGTAACCTTTTTGGTTTACAACTAGCAAATAAAAACAGAATATTCTAATTGGAATGTTTGCACTTTTATGAAGAATATGGGGCACATTTTACGATTAGCATGCTTCCTAGGGATTGAGACAGTACGGATACAAAAATGGAGCTGGTTAATTAATTGGTTTCTTTTAAATATGATGGTCTGAGACATGCCTTTCCTGCTGCATTCAGTGACTTCATTGCATCACGAACGCCAGAAAACTTCTTTGCAGCAACAGCACCCAGAATAGAAGCGCCTAGAAGCACAGACTCGTTCTCTCTAGGAAGTATTATTGGACATCCTGAAAAGAACAAGTTTAATTCACAGAGCAGGGAGGAGAGAAGATGGAGAGAGGTGACTCCAGGAAGAGGAGACCTACCTATGATATCTGCATGTTCCTGGATATACAAGGAGTTCTTTGCAAGTCCACCACAGGCAAGAAGAGTGTCGATCTAATACATGGAGAAAAATATTATACTCTAGGCATCCAATTGTATACATGGTTCAGAATCCTAGGTAGCAAATAAGTACCTTGTGTCCGTGACCATTGCAATGCTCCACAATATGACGAGTTCCATACGCAATACCCTGAATTGTTGCTAGGTACAAAACCGCTAACTGCTTCTCACTTGTATCAAGTGTCAAGCCGGAAATCACTCCTTTGGATTTTGGATCAGCAACAGGGGACCTAACGATTATAATGGTTTTACATTCAAGTATAATGGAAGTGTGTCAGGTAAACATTAACCAAAACACTGAGGGGGGAGTAAGAACTTGTGTGCAGATTTGGAAGTGTTTCATCTAGTGTCAGGTAAATATTAATAAAAACACTGAGGGAAATTAACAAATTATGCGCAGCTGATCAGGTGTGCAATGTCACAATCCTGGTAGATTTAATTTCTTAGGAACAAAAGAGATTGTTGTTGAAGTGTATAAGTGGATTGTCACAATCCTGGTTAGCGCATGAAGCTTGACAATTGCTAGCTGCCTCACTGACTGTGTTCTATTGCCATATTGCTAGTTGAGTACATCTCATTCAAATGGTAAAAAAAGAGAACTACTTTTATAAGTACATTAAATAAAACCTAAAATGCACCCAGTGTTTACCATCTGGAGTGAACTAGTTGCTACAGATGCCAGAGACCGTTTAATTTTACACGATGCCTGGTTGGACAGAAGAAGAAGACTCTGTTTTTTCTGGTCTGAGATATTTATGTGTCACATCGCAAGTGAAGAAAATACCTAGAGAAACAGTACTCTTGTTTAAGAACGGAAGTTGTATCGACTTTCTTACCGATTTCCATGAAAATCTGGAAGGACATGGGTATCTTGACTCAAGGCAGAAAGAAAGGGCACCTTTTGTTCTTGTGACATCGAAAATAGTAACTTGTTCATCAACTCAAATATGGAGACACCTGAATAATTTGAGAAGCAAATCACACACACGTTTTCAGGGTAGAGATTAAAAGATACTCCCTCCATTCACAAATAGATGACTTCCATTTGTCCAAAAGTAGACGTATGTAGACATGTTTTAGTGTCTACATACATTCACTTTTGGACAAATGTAAGTCATCTATTTATGAACGGAGGGAGTAATATGCTTGAGAAAGCATGAAACTCACTTTGAGAAGCAGCATGATTAGCTAGAAGGGGAGCAGCAACATGGTTCTGAACAATGTAATCAAGCAGAGCACCAGTTGCACTTTGTCCGCCTTCTGTGAGCCAATATTCAGGAACCATCGCTGAATATGGAAGAACGATATAAACATCAACAAAAATGGTCCACAAAAGATAACCAAGTAACATAGATGCTGGCGAGAAACATACGGGAGTAAAATATAAGACGGTTACTGTACCAGACCAAAATGGCCCCCAGACACCAGGGATAAATAATTTGTTCTTTGAAACAGCCATGTGGCATGTAGATGTCCCACAAACCAAGACCATGCGGCGGCATATTGCTTCTTCATCAGATACTGCAATTGAAGTTCCCAATAATAAATATAAAGGTCTAGAAGTAGTTTACACAGAAAAATACAGATGCATCAACACTAACAGTCAGCTTTAGATTCTTCATCAGTCACACTTTCCATAACTCCAACACCACCGGCATGAGCATCAATGAGCGAAGTTCCAACAGGTGTCCCAGGAAGCAAGCCTAATTCCTAAGAATTGAATGCAACCAACATTAGTAGGCAATTTACTTAAATTTGATAGCACATGCATTTCTTCATAACATAAAAGTTTGAGAGAAAGAACCTAGGTAATAGATCACATAGTGGTTACATGACAGAGTTACTATGTAAATATCAAGCTTATACAATACCATATGAAGTCAAAAGCAATTTTAATTTGCTTGCCTTTGCAGCAGCAGGTGTCAAACCAGAACCTAGAGGATGGCCCGGAAACGCAACACTGCGTCCTATTTCGATTGCATAAGAGCAGTGGTATATTAGAAAAATCAATGACAAATGACGCATCGATTTTAGTACGAAAAGGGGAAAACGAACAAGCATTCAACCTATTTTCGCACGATTCCCTTCAACAAGTTCTCCCAAGCCGATTTCTTCCCAAAAGACTTCATCCCATCCACATGCTTCCATATCACGTGAATCCGATTCCTTCCACTGCCCCATGTGTGCATGTCCAAGATATGTCCATTTGCAAACTGTTGTGCATAAACTGCGGGTGTCATCACCAGTCGCTCTAGAAAATGAACCACCAAAGCAGAATATGTCACAAAATTCAACTCATAACTTAAAGCAGAATCAGACTTAGATAGCTGAAAACTCACCTGTATGCTAACCAGTCACTGAGGTCCATCCACCTACATACCATAGACCAAGACTCTTCCAGATTTTCCTTTACCCACAAAAGCTGTAAATGTGTAAAGTAAAAATATATTATTAGCAGTGGAGACGATCATGCAATCACAACGGTATCAATTGCTTAACTGCTTTTCTCATTGACAGAAAAAATAGGGAAGGTCAGATCTACATTTAGGCATGGTATAATCAAATTTAGAGACATCCTAGACAATGTCCACGTTCATCACATTCTTAAACCACTCTCCGGTCGCATACACGGTAACAACACAATATCATCATTATCAGGCAATAGACCCAATAGTCGACATTTAGCATGATTATTAGTTTCTATAAATTGTGCACCAGCCACCAGGGTGTCAGGAGTTAGCACAATGCATGATGTGATTATGTGAATCATATTGCATGGAAAAGAAGGGGTTACCTTCGGAGCCTGCATCTCTGGGGAGACACCCCCACCACAGTATTGCAACACCGGGGAATTGCGAGCATTAATTCGATCAGCCTGATCGACGGCTCTATGGTCCATCCACACGATGATGTTCCTTCTTGCATCACCACTCCAAGAAACCGAAACAGGGGAACCATCAGCATCGACAGCAACTGTAAGCGGCAGGCTATGTTATTGTCAAATGTGTAAAATCGCAGTCATATCAGAGACAAAACTCCCCATACAAAACAGGAGGGGAGCAACGAATATGGAGATCCGGGGCGAACCAAGGGAGCAAGTGGCAGCGAAGCCAAGGCCGGCGACATCATCGGGGGCAACATTTGCCAGAGAGCACGCGGATTTTACAGCAGCACACACCGCAAGCCAGATATCCGTGGACGATTGCTGGGGGACGGGGGTGAACCACCCAGAGTTAGCAAAGGTGGTACTTAACTCATGCATCAATCATGCAGTACAGTGAAATGGATTACGAATTTCAAACCTCGATGCAGTCTTTCTCTTTCCACATCTGTATAGGGCTACTCGCCGAACCCAGCAGCTGACCCTTGTCATCAAACAGGCCTGCATCAACACACAAGACACAACGATCATCAATTTACAACAGCTATCTGGTTAGGTACTATGCCTGCCGAAAATTGTATCCTCAAGTTTCTAGTATGTCCGATGTCAGCAAATATCTCTAGTACAGAATACATCGACTCGCTCCAATTCATCACTGGAGTGGACCTCTTGATTCCAAAAAAAAAAGACTCCTGAAAAGTGGTGATTTCGCCGGATAACAAAGGTTATCCGTTGTTACAAAATCAGGAGTTCAGGACTGATAGCATCCCCTCGCCGAATTACGGCTCGCGAATCAAATCAGGAAATGGCCCAGGAAGTCTACTGAAAACTAGCCGAGAAAAAAGGGAGGGGAGGTGTGTTTAAAATTCTGAGAAGTAGGATGACAGACCTGCGCGAGCGCTGCCGGTGCCAACGTCGACGCCGAGGAAGACCCCGCCGGGGGACATGACGCCGGCGGCGACGGAGGAGAACGGCCGGAGAGGGTCCACGTGGAGCGTGGCCTGCGTCGCCTGTTTGGGGTCAGTTTGATCTGATCCGCTAGCATGGGCCCACAAGGCAGAGCACCGGCTATTGGTCAAGATGGTAATCCAGCATATCTTTTTTTAGGATTTATTTATTTTTGAGGTGATAGTAATCCCACAGATGAGTCCAACGTGCGAGCCAGCTTGGACCATCCGATGAGCATCTAATTAAAACCTACGGCGCGTGATTAAGCTTTGTTTTTGCAAATCGTGGTCAAGTTTGATTTAGTATAAAAAATTGTACTCCCTTTTTCTCAAAATAAGTGTGGTTAAAATGGATATATCTAGTATATTTAAATACATCTAGATACATCTATTTTAATGTCGCTTATTTTAAAATGGAGCAAGTGCTATGGAAGAAGGACTAGCTCATTTATTTTTGAGTTAATCCCGGGCCGACCAAAAACTCAAATCAATCTCTAGCCTACTTTTTAAGCTAATTGTGATTAGTACTACCTCCATACGGGTTAATCGTGATCTTACCCTGCTCCTGCGAAAAGATCACGCCGACCCACACCGTGCGGCGTTCGCTTTAGACTTTGGCTAGAGTCGGTGTATATACCTCATCCGCGGGCCGAGGCCACGTCACCTGATCGGTCACCGATCGGATGGGGACGTCACTGTCCCCGTGGGACCCGCGATGTGCGCCTCCCGCTTTTGGACTAGTGCGTGCATGGACAAATCATACCCAAGCCTCGTGTCCGCATGTGTTTTTTGCAAAATATATATGCTAGTAGGTGGTGCGTTGGCTTTTGCTTGTTTGCAGTTTAGGCTCATGGAATGAACTTTTAGCAGATTGGTCACATATGTGGGCATAAAAAAAAGGCAAGTTTAAGTTCTTTCCTCAACAAATGACTACTCCATTCCCTTAAACACAAGACTTTGGACAATAAGGACTCGCCTCTCCATTCCCTTAAAAAGGATAATGACTTGCCTCTATAAATCAATGTTATTAAAGTCGATATAATTACTTGAGAGTCCTCCTTGTCTCCACTTTCAAACTTCAAGGTACCCGGAAGAGAAGAAGCCTAATATCTAGTCTTAATGTTAGTACTACCAATGGAGAGTTGACTAACTACATATATGAACACCAAATGTGTGGAGGTTAACATGGTACATGACCTCCTTAACTCCGACTCCTAAAGGACATGAACTCGCATGCCTTCTTTGCACTAGTTAATGAACTAGTTGCACTTGTCATTTATTTTGGTAAACTGCATGTTATTATTATTACCAATTGTAGATCTTATACTCATGTGAACCCATTTTTCTTTGAAAAAACTTGCCAATTTTCTCTTGTCCAGTACAAGAAACAATTTCCACACTTCTACAACACAAGAATAATTGAAGAATTCAGTCGATGCCAGAGACGTGATATCATTTTTTTTACGGCGCATAGAACCGAACCATGTCTCATGTGAAATCCATGTGTTCGAATTGCCCCTTGAAAGTACAGAACCTCACGTCATGGACCCGGAGAAAGAAACTAAGTGATCTAGGGGTTTCTTTGTAAAGAAGCAGCTCTGTCCGCTTTCCAGTGGCTGGTATCTCTATCCTACGGAGAATCTGCCATCACCCCGCCGACGACGACGCCTGGTTGCTTTGTCTCCCCTCCCGTCCTCATCGCGATCCCTCCGCCTCTTCCCCGAATACAACGCCCAGCCCAGGTGAGGCGGCCGATTGATTCCTTCCGCTTCCGGTGTGCCGAATTGGTAAAGGCGAAATCTGACGCGAGTCTCGCTCAATTCGGTGCAGATTTGGCGGGCTAGGGTTCCGTGCCGGCGATGAAGGAGAAACGCGGGCTCGAAGCCGCCGCCGGCGACGGAGGCCCTGACGCTAAGCGGTCGCGGCCTCCGGCTCTTGCTAGGTTTGAACTCGTGGAGTTTAGGTTTCCCTTTTCAGTACAGTACTTGGTCTGTTGTTTGTATAGCTGTGTGGATTTAGTTGCACGAGTGCTAGCCAGTGGAGTTGCTCGGGTTCGTCTGTTGGATCATACAAAATCTCCCGTGATCTAGCGGTATACAGTTAGGATTTGGGAATTATGTTCGGAATTTTACTGCTTGCGACTTGCTGCTGTGTAATTTGAACATCATTAAATATAATCCTTTGTTTTTTCATGCACAAGAGGTGGTCCGTTGTTTGTTCGAAGTGATGTTTAGTCTTCTAGTTGTTGTGGGCGATTTGAAGTTGCCTTTCGGGATTATACTTCTTAGTTCCAGAAAGAATTAAGCTGGCTTTGGTGTGACTCGCTGGGTAAATGGCTGAATTTTTGGTAAATTGGCAGTTAACTGTTGAGAGGAAGGACAGAGTCTGTAATAAGTTGCTGCGGGAGCACAATCGTGACCTTGTATAAACACCAAAGATGTACACACAGGCACTCCTGCATTAATAGTTGAAAACAACTTAGAAACCGAAAACATAGACAGCGCAAATTCATTTGTATGGTAGTTGCGAGATTACTCTCTGCTGTGTCTGATTGGCTTGTGCGGCCTTGTGCTCGTGATCCTGATGGAGAATGGGTTGACATGGAATGAGTTTGGTGGGTCGTGTGTTTAGGGATCGCACCATAGTCCAGCTCTTTAAGAAAAGTGTTGTCCAGCACATATCCAGACAAAATCAGCTACACATTTTTTTTTCCGCGCTTGTTGTCTATCTTTGATTCCAGTCTAGGTTTTCCCTCTATGCCTTTTCAAATTATGTTTGAACCTCATGCACATATTAAGCAAATACATAAGATTACCACAGTATCCATAAATTGCGTTCTTTGCTATTTCATTGAACTTGTTCGTCTGTTAAACACCCCATGTGACCCACTGACAAGAATCAACCCAAGTAATGGTAAGAACCCATCTCTAAAATGTCATTTCAAAGAGGAGAAAGTTGTTCTTTTGTGGGTTATGTTTATAGGCATAACCTTTAGAATCTTCTCATGTTTATTTAATAGCCGAAGCAGAGCATTGTTTAGTGTGATCATATGCGCACATGTAGAAATCTTCGGTGCATTTAGCACATGTCACATTCTTGTTTGTGGTCTGTGTTAACATGTATTGTTGGACGCTTGGACGTGCTACAGGCTACATGGATCATTTGCCTGCATATATCTGTACTAGTGATTCTGTTTTGAAATCTTAGAAGACCGAATGCATTAACATTATGATATTGTGTTGTAGCCTGTTGAAGATAAGCAAAATATTATTTTAAATGGTTTAAGTGAACATTGTTTTGTTGCTGTTTACCTTTCATCCAGAACATCATTTAACCAGGACAATAGTACTTATTCATTCTACTTGTACAGTGTTATTGTTGAAGCACTAAAGGTGGATAGTCTGCAGAGGCTTTGCTCATCATTGGAACCAATTCTCCGTAGAGTGGTATGAACAAAGCAAGCATGTATTGAGCAGAAATTCACATCTATTTATGGAGTTGCTACATGTTTATTGAAGTTTTATGTTTTTCTTATCGATTGCAATTTTGTAAATTTCTGCCTGTAGGTTAGTGAAGAAGTGGAGCGTGCCTTGGGCAAACTGGGTTCTGCTGCAATCACTGGAAGGTACGACACCAGACCAAAATTGAAGCAAATATATCAATTTCTTGTTTAAAAAGCCAACATGTTACTTTCTGCTGGAGATGTACCAAAATGTCTTGTTCGTTTTGTGAGACATGGATATGCCTCACATGTGATATGTATCAAGCGTATCAGATTTTTTTGAGAAATATTGTTGCACACTGGTACATGGCATACAGCCCTCTACCTGAAGAGAAAGCTCATCAAACAACCAATATATATGTGACCCCTAACCCTACCTTCACTTCACATAGGAGTATCTGAGTAGTGAAGCCATAACTTCCCTGTCCAATCGACAACTCCATCTCTGCTCCTATAGAAACCTCCATCTTCCCTTAGTGCACATTAAAACAGAAAATTGGAGCATACCGGCCTTTGTTTCTCAAATTAGTTAGTATGGATTCATCGAGAAGAAGGTTTGTGTAGATGGGGTACAATCTGTAGACCCCTATTACAACTGGTTTCAGGACTCCAATAACGGCAGTGGGGTCTTGTGTGTATGGCAGATCTGAAATGCATAGAAATCGGAATTGCTTTATGTGCCTTATGTTTTAGTTCAAGATTCTATGTTGCTACTGCAAGTTCTAGTCTAAATAAACTACACTGTTGGATGCTCCGTAATTTTCAAATGTATATGTGGCTGTATCGGTTTATGAAGGAAAAATCTGTATCACAGTATTCTAGTTTTTCCTTCTATCCTCTAGTTGTAGTGTTGTATACATCTTCTGTTTTAAAAGTGTTGAGTGAAATGTCAATATCGCACTTCAATCATTTCCATTTCCATCTTTACCCCACCTAGGCATTAAATACCTCTTCGACAGTTAAACTCAAGTATGTACACTTTGAGGCCTAAAAGGCGAATGACCTTCTTTCGTAACCATGTTGATACTAATTATTTTCCACTGATTGGAATAATCCAGGTCTTCTCCAAAGCGAATTGAATGTCCTGGTGGAAGCAATCTTCAACTCCAGTTCAGGACAAGACTGTCCCTTCCCCTTTTTACTGGAGGGAAAGTTGAAGGGGAGCAGGGAGCGGCAATTCATGTTGTTTTGCTTGATACTGGCACTGGCTGTGTTGTATCTTCTGGACCGGAGTCGTGTGCCAAGCTTGATATTGTTGTTCTAGAAGGTGATTTCAACAATGAAGACGAGGAAGGTTGGACAGGGGAGGAATTTGACAGCCACGTAGTGAAGGAGCGTGAGGGAAAACGACCTATTATAACTGGCGATATACAAGTCACACTGAAAGAAGGTGTTGGCACAATTGGGGAGTTCACGTTCACCGATAATTCTAGTTGGATAAGGAGTAGGAAATTCAGACTTGGTCTGAAAATTGCCTCAGGATTTTGTGAAGGTGTTCGCATCCGTGAGGCTAAAACTGAAGCTTTCATGGTTAAAGACCACAGAGGAGAATGTAAGTCCTCTGTAATGATCATCATGTGCTTCCTCTAAGATATCTCTGAATATTTGAATTTTCACTTTAGTGTACAAGAAGCACTATCCACCTGCACTGAAGGATGAGGTCTGGAGGTTAGAGAAAATAGGCAAGGATGGGTCGTTCCATAAGAGGCTGAATAAATCTGGCATTTTAACAGTTGAAGAATTCCTTAGGCTTGTGGTTCGAGACCCACAGAAGTTGCGCACTGTAAGATCTTTTTTTTTCCACGACTTTGTTTTTGTTTCTATTTTTTGTTGTAGTTCTAATTTGTATGCTGTTCTGCTGTGCTAGATCCTCGGAAGTGGCATGTCCAACAAGATGTGGGATTGCCTCGTTGAACATGCAAAAACTTGTGTCCTAAGTGGAAAATATTACGTATACTACTCTGACGAGAATAGAACTGCTGGTGCCATTTTCAACGACCTATATGCATTCTGTGGGTTGATTTCTGGCGAGCAATTCTATTCATCTGAGAGTCTCGATGATAACCAAAAGGTTTGTGTTATGGGCATATATTGGGGGCATTTGATATCTATTGTTGTGTTTGAAGTTAAATATTGTTTGCATTCATTTTAACATGTCATTTAAGATAATGCAATTAAACTTGTCCTGCTGCAGTGTACTAATCATTAAATTTTATGGTACTGTTAGTTTGTTTAATGCATTGACTGTTTATTAGGTATGTTAGAACCATTAAGTATAGCCAGTTTATTCGATACATAAGGACTCTTTTTGGCTTTATATTGACTGCTGTAGTTCCTGCGGTGTATGGCATCATAGAAACTTTATTCGATATATAAGGACTCTTTTTGGCTTTATATCGACTGCTGTAGTTCCTGCAGTGTATGGCATCATAGCCAGTTTATTCGATATATAAGGACTCTTTTTGGCTTTATATCGACTGCTGTAGTTCCTTCGGTGTATGGCATCTACACCCTAGCATGCTTAGGTGATTCTCTTTAAATAACTCGATACATCAGTATTTTCTCTGCTCTAAGAAGGATAAGTGTTGTTTCATAATTCCTCGAATGATTAGAATGGTTTTGTTTGCTACAGCTCTTTGCTGATGCACTGGTGAAGAAAGCATATGATAATTGGATGTATGTCATTGAGTATGATGGTAAAGCTCTTCAGAACCCTAAATCGAAGAAAAAGACTGCATCAACTAGCCAAGCCGAGGCTCGTGCTCCTCCTGCTGCATATGTGCAGCGCATTTCGTCAACGACTATTCCAGGCCCATCTCCGGCAGGTGAGCAAGCAGCACTTAAATGCTTAGATAAAGTTTTTGATATTTTAGTTCAAAACTGGGATGCTTGTGGATATAAATATAAACAGATTAACCTTAAGGGTAGAGGGAATGTATGAACCATGTTACTGTGTCATTATGGAATACCAATTTTTGAGAACCAAATGTTTTGTTTCATTCATTTCAGGTACAACTGATTCCATGGGATATAATGGCAACCAGTCGGCAACACAATTTGCCCAGCTTCAAAATACAGCCACCAATGTTCCTGTGCCATATGACGATGCCTTTTCATTTTTGCCGCCTAGCATGTTGATGGGGTCTGTCAATCAAGGAGCTGCGAGTGATGCCATGGGTCTGGAGCTGGGCCAATTGCAACAAGTAATTTCTCACGGCCAGTCAATCCAGCCAGCAAACATGGGCTACGATGACTGGCATCGAAACCGTGACGGTCAGTATGCGGATGACTTCACCGAAGACATTCGCATGAAAAGCCACCAGATGCTGGAGGGCGAAGACATGCAGCAGCTGCTCAGGGTGTTCAATATGGGTGGAGCGTCTACTGGTTTGCCAGACGAAACGTTTTCCTTCCAGTCTTACATGCCATCTCCATTGCCAAACTTAGGTTTCGACGGTGAGCCCAGCCGCCCGTCCGGCAAGGCTGTTGTTGGGTGGCTCAAGATAAAGGCAGCTATGAGATGGGGAATCTTTGTCAGGAAGAAAGCTGCCGAGAGGAGAAGGGCGCAGCTTGTTGAGCTGGATGATTAACTTCCTGGCAAGCGTTCACCGTTAGATGTTACTGTTGGGATCTGAAATACCACCAGCTGCTGCTGTAAGCTAGTAGTTCTTTGGCTCACATATTCGCCGTGACTGCCACTGAAACTAGCTTCTGTAAATCTACAGCGGGTAGCTCTGTTATCCTGTAAAAAGAACGTTGACTCTTGCTTCATTGTATAATTTCGACAGGAATTCTCGTTTAAGTCGTTTCCCGTTTTTTGGTTGAATTTGTGCAGAATATTACTGTAGGAAACAATGTGAATGAATGTGGACAGCTTTATGCTGATATGACTATAAATAGTTTGGGGGCCACACCTTTTGGAAGTGCACTTTTATTTAAGGTTCGATTGTTTTGTTGAAGTGGTACAACCTTTGTCAAGTGATCGCACTTTGACATGTTTGGCTTGGTTCTATCTTGGGAAGTATTTGTTGCAACCAGGCATGCCATTTACTTGTGACAATCTCGTCAAATTGACCAGATCTGTAAATGTTCTAGTAAGATAGAAGGCAATTTTTTTTTAGGAACGCGCGAGAATGCGCGCTTTTTTTTATATAGGAGAGAACCAAGCAATACAAGAGAAAGATCCACACAGACACAGCCGAGCCACCCTTACAACATAGAAGAACTACTCACAAGAACCCACACACAGACACAGCCGAGCCACCCTTACAACATAGAAGAACTACTCACAAGAACCCCACCGATTTCCACTTCTCCGCCTCCTCGATCAAGAAGTCAAGCAGAAGCGACACCGACCTAGCCTTGTCCCTGAACACCCGATTGTTCCTCTCTACCTAGATGGAGCGCAGCACCAGAAGCACCAACGCCTCGAGCTTCGGCGTTTGGGCTTTAGACCAACCTTGCACAACTTCAGCCCACCAAACGTGGAGTGAAGACGAGGACGATGGAGCCAGCTCGGGACGCCCAAGACTCCGGAGCACCTGAAAACCAAATCTATCGAGAAAACGAATAAGTAACAAGAAGATGGTCGATGGACTCATGCTGCTGGAGGCAAATGGGGGCAAGTGTCCACATCCGCAAGCCCATGTTTCTTCCACCGGAACCCCCGTGGTCCCAAGCTGCTTTCCACGCAAACATTTTGAATTTGAGGGGAGCTTTGCATTCCCAGATGGCCGAGTGAAGATGCTAGCTAATGTAACCCTCAAAGAAGGCCAGGTAAGCCGACCTAGCGGATAAGTTTTGGAGGCGGTGCGGGTTCACTGTAAAGAGTCGTCCACACCCACGCGGAGCGAGATTGAGGCGAGCACATGCCAAAGGTCAAGGTATTGCGCCATGGCCGACACTGACAGACCCAAAGAGAGATCTCGAATCCACTGGTTACCCACCAAAGCATCCGCCACTAGCCTTTTCCGCCTCACTTTGGCATCCACATGAGCCACCACAAGAGGCGCAAACATATCAATGCTCCGACCATCAATCCACCGATCGGTCCAGAAAAGGCTCGCGTTTCCATCGCCCACCACCATCGTGGTAGAAGCACGAAACATAGCCTTGGTGGAGGAGGCGCATGGGAAGCTCGCAAGCAGCCAGGGCTTGTCCACATCCTGTCTATGATGCCACATCCACTTCATCCGAAAAACCTCATTGAGGATATGAAGGTTCCTCATCCCAAGGACTCCCAACCACTTAGGGGTACAGACACGATCCCAAGCAATGGGGCATGCACCTCCACTGGCTTTCTCTTTCCCGCTCCAGAGAAAACCCCTACAAAGCTTCTCAAAAGCCTCTATCATCCACTTTGGAAGGTCCAAGGCCATCATGATATAGATCAACATCGCCACAAGAACCGCCTTGACCAACACCGCTCGCCCGTGGAGCTGGAGCAAAGAACCTTTCCACGTAGGTAACTTCCTAGCCAATCGATCCACATAGGGTTGGAGATCCTATTTGGAGAGCCTTGAAACTGACAGACGAAGGCCTAGGTATGTGCACGGGAACGCCTTAGCCTAGCAAGGGAGGCTAGCCAGGATAGAATCCACATCATCTGCCGCATACCTGATCAAGGTCACCGTGCACTTGGCGTAGTTTTCCCTAAGCCCCGCCGCGTCCCCAAAAAGGTCAAAGATGCCCTTAGCCAAATCAATCTCCACATGCGTCGGCCAATTGACCAAAGCCACATCATCCGCAAAAGGAGAAAGACGGAACTTTATTCCGAAAGGGCGAAGAGGCAAGAATATATTTATCTCCTCCGCCACACGGAAAATGGCCCCAAGCATGTCCATGACAATCACAAAAAGCAGGGGAGAAAGGGGGTCACCCTGACGAAGACCATGATGATGCCAGATGCGCTTGGAGGCATGCCCATTAATGAGCACCTTTGAGCTGGAGGCCGACAGAATCACCACAATCCACCTACACCACCGCACGCCAAACCCACGCGCGCACAAGACCTCCAAAATAAAAGGCCAGGAGACCGAGTCGAAAGCCCTCACATTGTCTATTTTCAAAAAGATAGCCGGGGAGTGCTTTCGATGGAGGCTCCGAATAGCACTGAGGACTTGCATGTAATTGTATAGAATGGAACGAACTTTAATGTACGCACCTGATTAATGGCCACGAGGTCCAGCATGCGCGAACTCAACCTGGATGCCAACAATTTAGAAAAGATCTTCCCAAAGTTGTGCACCAGACTAATGGGGCGGAAATCTTTCAACTCCACGACATCATCCACTTTTGGAATAAGCACAATCAGGGCTCTTTCAAAAATCCGGGTTTGCGTCACCCTTTTTCATCCACAACAGGCGCGAGCGAGTGTGCGCAATCGTCCTCTCAAGCGAGGCAAGCCCAAGACACTTAAGTTTTAGCTTTTTCCTCAATCCACACTCGGCCGGCAAAAGCACACGCGCCTCCTAAGCTACATCCAGCCGAAGAATAAACTCATGAGCCATAAGAAGCTGAAGCTTAACTTTTCCCACCGGTTTCTCGCCCCACCGCTGCAGCCCCAAGGCAATAGCTAAAAGTACACAATGGCCAACTAGAGGGGGGTTGAATAGGTGACCTACAAATTTTAGTCACTTTTCACTTTTAGATGGGCTTTAGCAAATAAACAACTTTGTTATCTAGATGTGCAACTAGGTAGACACCCTATGTGAAAAGCAACAAGTATGCAATGGAAGTAAAAGCAAGGCACAAGATAACCACAAGGGAAAAACACGGAGACAAGGATATGTTTCCCATAGTTCTTTCTTGAAGAAGTACGTCTACGTTGGAGAGGTGGGGAGCCACCTAGGCACTCCTCAATAGCACGATTGTGCACACCTTATTCTCCTTGAGCTTCTCCGGTGAGGGAGATTCTCGTTTCCACTATGAGGTCGACTTGAAGGCGTTGACCAAACCTTTACAAGGGGGTTGAGGCTACTCCACAAGTGAGATGGATGCTCTCAACAATCCGAAGCTTATTGCTACAAGGTGGAAGCTACAAGCACTAGGGTTTCTCTAGGATGACAAGGCAACCAAGAGATTACAAGATCCCAAGAGGTATGGTATGGGAAAACACTTTTTGGCTTGGTAGAAAGGTAGATCTAGGCCTCCTCCATGAGATCCTTGAAGGGCATTGAGTTTGGTTGGAGGAGGAGGGAGATCGGGGCGTTTTGAGCTCTTAAACAATGGAGAGGAGAGAGGAATGGACGAACTGACTGTCTAGAGGAAGAAGACAACTATTTATAGGCTCCTCCAATTTCTGACTGTTGCAGAACACCAGGACCGGAATATTCCGGGGTAAGGACTGGAAATTTCCGGGGCTGACAGGCCGGATATTTGAAATATCCGGGGGGCGGAATTTTGAATAGTCCGGGGTCGGAAATTTCCGGCCAATAGTCCGCCCCCATCTCTGCGCGCGGGCAGCCGCACCGCGCTAGAATTCTGCTAAGGACCGAGGCCAGATATTTGAAATATTCGGGGGGCGGATTTTTGAATAATCTGGGGCCGGAATTTTCCGGCCAATAGTCCGCCCCCATCTCTGCGCGCGGGCACCCGCGACTCCAAAAACTGCTAAGGACCCGAGGGCCGGAAATTTTCCCCGGAATATTCCGGGCAAATATCCGCCCCAACTTCTATGCGCGGGCAGATGAAGATCGACACTTAGTAGTTTGAAGAGGCCAGAAGGGCCGAAATATTCCGGTGCAAGGGCCGGATATTCTGCCCTATATCAACCGGAATTTCCTGGCCAGCACCTGAATAACCCGGCTGCAATATAAACCATTTTCAGAAATCCTCTGTGAACTTTTCCGAGAGTATTATCGTTAATCATCTGAGAGGCTAGTTGTAGACACTTAAACAACATTGTTAGTAGAGAGAATAACCGCGTTGTTATCATCACCAAAATCATTAGAGGGATCATGAGCTTTCAATCTCCCCCTTTTTGGCGAGTGATGACAACACGGGTATTTGCATGGAGATAATCTAACAATGCGATAGAAAGTAAACATCACAGATAGTCATATATAGGAGTCATTCCTCCCAATAATATAAGTTCACACAAATGAATCCACGAATAACGAGCACAAGTGAAACGAAGTTCGAAAAACGCACGAAGTGATAAAAAGCGAGGAAACCCACCCTAGAAAAGCCCCGCGATCTCTAGATCTTATCCCCCTTTGGCATCAGGATACCAAAAAGAGAGAAGAATGCACTACGCCCCAAGGAACAAGCTCTAAGCCTGGGTGTCTTCCTCCTCTTCCTCCTCGCTGGCAGTGGAAATGTCCTCATCATCAGCAACATCCAGATCCCAGTCCACATCATGGTTGTTCCAGTTGCGGTAAGGAATCCTGGGACGAAGGGCAGCAGGAATATCAGGAACATTGAGAGCAGTCATGATGTCACGCTGATTCTCCTGAATGTTGCGGCGCTCGACATAGGCATTGTAGTTTTCCTTGTGGATGCACACATTCATGCACATCATCTTCTCAATAGCACGGACTACCCATGAGCGCTTCTTGGTACCTGGAGGAGCACGACGCATACGAGGATCACGCTGGCCCTGACCGGTAGCACCGACATCATGAGCAGCCTGGGTGATGTGAGCACTCTTCTTGTACAGCTTCACGTCCTTGTGCGACTCATAGTCCATCTCCAGATCCTCACGCAACTGAGCAGGGTACCGTGACTTGATGAGATTCATGATGCAGGGAGCATATGGTGGCACTTTGCGGTGGAAGAGAGCAAAGTGGATCTCGTTGAAGATCAAATCCGTCACATCAATCTTGTGGCTCTCAGTGTCCTCAAGGTTACCCTCAGTGAATGTCAGAAAGGCATGGTGCATGAGGTTCACCAGGCCGCCACGGATCTCATCATTGTTGCCACCACTAGGGGCAATGGTCTCCCTGAACATACGCAGAAGGATGTCATATATAGGATAGAGACCCTTCGCAGAGCCCACAGTGCCAGTAGAACCATACAGCTCAATCAACTTGTTCTTCTCATACTCCATCCCGTGAATGTGCATACGAGTACCCTGAGGAGCATTGAGGCCAGCAAATGGATATCCAAGCTCAGCAGCAAAGTCATGGAATGTGGCGGTGAGCAAGTGAGGGACAGACATCCAGGTCATACCAATCTCCTCAGACTCATCAAAGACCAGGGTGGCGAAGAACTGCTGGATGAAGGTGGTGTTGTAGGAGCATTGGATCTCCATGAGGTGGCGTAGTCCCAGAAGCTCAGCAAGATTGACAGAATTGTTGAAATATGCAGGGTTGGCAACCATGTGGGAGAAGTTGATGTATTTCATTAGACAGACAGGCTTGCTCATCACAGTGTAGACTTGCTTGAAGAGAGTTTCCTGCTCAGAATGCCAGAAGCAAGAATCAATGGTCGGATCTTGAGGACCCTCCGTGTACCAGGCCTTGGCGTTCCATGCCTTGAACTCAGCAATAGACATGGTGGACACATTGAGAACAATCTTGCCATGCTGCCTGTTGGCCCTGCGAGCAGCCCTGTCAGCGTTGCGCTCTCTCTCATAAGCTTGCTCCTCATCACGCTGGCGGCGACGAGTCTCAACCTCGTCAACAAACACTCCCTCATCATCCTCTCTCAGAGTGCGCCATCGCTTGCGAGAGCTAGTCACCTTGTGGGGCCTAGAGCTTGAACCATCTGTGAGAAAAGCAAGAGAAAGCACAAAGAAACACGGAAAAACATCAAAACGGGGGCTCACATCTTAGAGAAGTGGAAAAACAAATCTCTGTTGGAGATTCGGGGCAGGCCGGATATTCCGGTCGTTGGCGAAATTTCCGGGGGGGGGGGGGGGGGGGCGGAAATTCCGGCCACTGACGAAATTTCCGGCCCTCGAAAATTAGCATCAGATATGAGAATATGGGTCTGCCACGAATCTAAAACAACAAGGTAGAGCGATGGAAGGGAACACTAGGAGATACAAGGTACTAGTTTATGGTCGTTCCACCCCAAAACTCAAGAAAGATGATAGGAATGAGATCTAATCTTCCGGTAACCCTAGATTACGGAGAAGACTGAACACATACCCTGATCCATGGGAAGGAAAGGATGTGCGGTCTCTTGATCCGCAAAAATCAGTCGGAGGACGAAGAAGGGAGGCGAGAGGGCCTCCCGGGCGGCTCGGAGATGGCGGCTGCGGTTGGGGGCGGAGTGGAGGCGAGGGGAGGGGAAAGAATCTAGAACTTCCCCTCCCGTGTGAAAGATCATCGTCCGTTTTGGTAATTATATGACAACATATCTATTTGATCTAATGTTTGTTCGATATATGAAAATTCCCAGGTTAATCAGGTTCACTAAATATTTGGGGGGAGTGTTTGGCTTAAATGAAAAGAGCAAGGAGAAAGAAACCAAGGAAGCTATTTTGCACAGGAGCAGAGGCTCCGGTGAATCCATCCGGAGGCTCCGTCCAGGCTCCGGTGCGGGCTCCGCCCAAATCCCTCTCTGGAGCGCACGAGCGGAGGCACGGGCGGAACATCCGGTGGAGCTCCGGTGGGGCGGAACCTCCGCCGCTCCCATCGGAGCCTCCGCCACTTCCAAAGCTGAGCCTGTGCGCAGGTGGGATCCGGTGCGCCTCTGGTGGAGGCTCCGCCAAAACCTTGTTCTGTTGGGCAAGGGCACCGGACCTCCACCGGAGTCCGGTGGCCCCAACTGGCCCATGTACAAATAGCATCCGGTGGGTATCCGGTGGGGGCTCCGCCAAAACCTGGTTCTGTTGCACACGAGCGGAGGCTCACCGGAGCCTCCGGTGCAGCTCCGGTGGGCGGAGCCTCCGCTATATCCACCGGAGCCTCCGCCCCGTGGCCATCAAAAAGGGAGCTGGTGCGCTGCGCTGCTGCACAAACGATAGAAGCCCACCGGAGCCTCCGGTGAAACCACCGGAGCCTCCGGTGCTCCTGGACTGCAACGGCCACTTAATGAAGGGGTATAAATACCCCTTCCCCTTCCTCATAAATGCTAAGATTTTCCCCACTCTCTCTCCTAGCCATTAATGAAAGCTTCATCCTCCTAGATCCCTCACTCCGTCCACCCAAACACTCTCATACTTGGTGGAGAGCTAGAGGAGACCTAGATCCACACTTTTGCCAAAGGAATTTCAAATCCATCCACCACAACCTAGTAGATATAGAATACTACTTGAGGCATAGAAACCTTAGTAGATCTTGTGCTTCTAGCTTACACATCAAGAAGCTACGGATTGCTTGAGAGGATCCATCCATCTTGTGGAGTGACCTCGAGCCCTTGTAAAGGTTTGGTCAACGCCTTCAAGTCGACCTCATAGTGGAAACGAGAATCTCCCTCACCGGAGAAGCTCAAGGAGAACAAGGTGTGCACAACCGTGCTATTGAGGAGTGCCTAGGTGGCTCCCCACCTCTCCAACGTAGACGTAATTCTCTTTGAGAAGGAACTACGGGAATCATATCCTTGTCTCCTTGTTTACACTTGTTGTTTATCTTGTTACCTTACGCTTTACTTCCGTTGCGCATATTATCTTGTACACATAGGTTGCTCACCTAGATGCACATCTAGAGAACCTTATCTTATCTTGTCTAGCCCCACTAAAAGGAAAAGAAAAGAAAATTTGGTAGTCAACCTATTCACCCCCCTCTAGTTGACCATAGTGCACTTTCGATTGGTATCAGAGCCTCGGCTCTGGCTAAGGGCTTAACCGCCCAAGAGTACAATGGTCGATGAAAATGCCCTCGGTAGTTCTAGTGCGGAATTCTCCAAGATGGCCGACACTATATCTAACCTACAAGATACGGTTGTAATTCTCCAAACCGAATTATCTAAGGTTAGCTCTAGTGTTGGTTAGGAGGTTTCTAGCATAAAGAAAATGATGGAGGCATTGATGGGGAAAACCAAGGAGTCCACGGAACCACCCCCCACCACCAACGATGTTAGCTCGGATGAAGAATCCATTCCGGATATCGACAAGATGGAAACTAACATCGCTTTAGCTAAGGCAAAAGCCAAAGCGAAAGCCGATAAAAAGGCTAAGAGTGGTGGGAGCTCCGAGGGCTCCAAGTCTCAATCGGCTAACGGTTCGGGGTCTCACTCTAAAGTTCCACCACCTCCCAATTATGATCCTATCCACCCTATTGCCACTATGCCACACATGGTTAATGTTGGAGTTCCTCCCATGCTTAACACTAACGAGTTCTCTTCTTGGAAGTTCGATATGGAGTCTCACATTTCAGGATCTTGCACCGCTTTGTGGAGAAGCATTCTCCATGGATTCCACCCTCACGATCCGAACAACTTGACTCCAAGAGAGGATGTGGAATTTCAACTCAACAAGACCGCTCTTGTGACTATCCAAAAGGCTCTCCCAAGAGAACATCTTGAACACATCCGTATCAAGACCGCAAAGGAAGATTGGGATAAACTTGACTCCTTGTTCCAAGGCAATGCAAGCATTCAATCATCCAAATATGATGTTGCTCTTGACAAGTCTGAGAACTTTGTCATGCTTGAAGATGAAAGTCCCGAGGAGCAATATAGAAGAGTGCTCACCCTTGGCAATCAACTAAGGGACTTTGGAAAAGAAGAAATCTCCGATGAGTGGATCAAGAGGAAATTTGTCAAGGCCATAACTCCTTTTGAGAAGAATCTCTCCACTAGCATTCGAACAAGATCCGACTACAACTCCCTCAACTCCATTGGTGTCCTTAGTGAGTTCATAGCCATATCCTTATCTCACAAGAGCGCGGATGATGCTCTTGCTCGCTCAAGAGGACATGGAAAGTCTCCTAACCTTGCCTTGAAGTCTAAGGCAATGGCCAAGATAGAAGAAGTGGATGATGATGATGATGATGATGATGACGATGAATACTATGAAGACACATACAAGGGTGCTCATAAGTGTATCGCTCTTGCCATGCAAGGGTATTGGAAGAGATGGGAGGCTCACAAGGCCGGTGCTCCTAGACCCCCAAGGAACAAGATCTTTAGGAAGAAAGGGGAGCGGCCAAGGACTTGCTACAATCGTGGAAGTGCAAGTCACTTCGTCAAAGAGTGTCCCTTTGAACCAAGAGAAGAGAATGAAGGGAAGCTTGTTCGCAAGGACAAGAACAAAGCTCCGCACAACAAGAACCTCGCTAGAAGAGTCCCAAGGGCTCTATATGTTCAAGAAGGACCCACATTGGAAACATACTACTCCGGAGATGAAGAAGAAGATGAAGTTGTAGGTGTTGCCCACGTCGCCATAGTTACGACTTCCTCTTCATCGGTCTCTCTATTTGAATCCCCCAATGAGAAGGCATCGATCCGACCTACATGTCTCATGGCAAAAGCCACCGCGGTAATATCTTCCACCTCGCTCTCCCTCGTTATTGGATTGTGTTGAAAACATTGTTGATGATGAGGATGCTAAGAATCTAGGCTCTTGGTTATGTAGTCTTGAAGGTGAAACTAAGGAAAAGGTAAAGGCTCTCTTAAGGCAACTTGATGATGCCAACTCTCTCATAGACGAGAAGGAGGAGATCATCATGACCTTGGAGAGCCATGGTGGTAGCCATAAGAACCATGACGATGAACTAGTTAAAGCTCTTGAAAAAGAAAGATCCATGAGAGCATCTCTCGAAGAGAGACTATCTAGTCTACAAGATACCTATGCTATTAGTGTTTCCAAGCTTAGGAAAGATAATGAAAAATCTCTTGCCAAGCTTAGAAAAGATAACGAAAAATCTCTTGCTTTACTTAAAGTTTTTGAAGAAGATGAGTTGAAGCTAGGAGCAACACATGAAGTACTTGTTGAGAATCATGAAAAACTAAAAAAGGAGTTCATGTCTCTTAAAGAAATTCATGACAAACTCACCAAGTCTCGGAACAACCTCCTAGCTCAACAATCTAATAAGCAAGTGATATCTTCTTCTAATAGCATTGCTATCATTCCTACCTCTTGCACTACGACTAACATTGTAGGGAAAGAGAAAATTCTCAATGATGCCATAATCTCTCAAGGAGTCAAGAAAGGGAAAGAAGGACTTGGTTTCGTTTCCAAGTCAAAGAAGAAATCCAAGAGTGTCACATCTCCCTCTCAAAATGTTGTCTTTGTGAAAGAGGGAGAAGTGACCAAAGAGAAGGAGACCAACTCCATTGTGGGTGGTGATACCTCTAGGGGGAGCATCACCCACAATGACTTTTGCCGGAAAATATAACCCATCTTATGTTCTTATGAAATCTAGAGATGGACATGTTTATGCTAAATATGTTGGTACTTCTTATGGTGATGATTATCATTGGACTATTTGGGTTCCCAAGACCCTTGTTAATAACAAAAGAGGACCCATTGAAGGATGGGTACCTAAATCAAGAAATTGATCTCTTGTAGGGAAATGCTTCCAGGTCAAATAGATGGACAGTGGATAGTGGTGCATCCCAACATATGACCGGAAGCCATGACGCAATAAGTAATATTGAACCTCCTTTACCCCATCTCAATTGCGTTACTATTGGTGACAAGTCCGAGCTTAAGGTATTGGGACGAGGCAAGGTAGCTATCTCAAATGATTTATCAATTGAGAATGTTCTCCTTGTTGAGTCCCTTGGCTATAACTTGATGTCCGTTCTTCAGCTGGCGAATTGTGGCTTTACCTCGTTCTTTAATAAAGAGAGTGTGATTTTGACTTGGGAGACTTCTCTTAAAGTAGCCTTTGTTGGGTTTGTCGAGAACGACATGTATGTAGTGGACTTCTCTAAAGAAGACACGTGTGCCGCGACATGCCTAATGGCTAAAGTTGATGTGGGGTGGCTTTGGCATCGCCGACTAGCCCACACCAATATGAGAATGTTACATGAACTCCAAAGTGGCAATCATGTTCTAGGACTAACCAAAGCTAAGTTTGCTAAAGATCGTGTGTGTAGCTCTTGTACCTTTGGGAAGCAGCATGGAGAACAACACCCAACCAAGACAACTATCTCCACCATAAGAATTCTCGAGCTCATTCACTTAGATCTCTTTGGTCCACTATATTATGATAGCCTCGGAGGAAAGAAGTATTGCTTGGTGATGGTGGATGATTATTCAAGATATTGTTGGGTGTATTTCTTCAAGAGGAAAAGTGAAACTCAAAATAGAGTCATCGAGTTCATCACTCTAGTGGAGCGCCAACACAATGCTACCATATTGGCCATTCGGAGTGATAATGGCTCGGAGTTCAAGAACTACACCGTTGAGGGTTTTCTTAGTGAAGAAGGCATTGCTCATCAATATTCCACTCCCTATACCCCTCAACAAAATGGTGTTGCGGAGAGAAAGAACCGGACTTTGATGGATGCGTCTAGAACTATGATTGCGGAGTTCTCTTCTCCCTATAACTTTTGGGCCGAAGCCGTCTCCACCGCTTGTCATGCTACCAACCGGCTATATCTTCGCAAGATCTTGAACAAGACTCCCTATGACATTCTCACGGGAAAGAAACCGGATGTATCTTATTTCAAGGTCTTCGGGTGCAAGTGCTTCATTCGCAAGAAAGGTAAACGGTTGTCAAAATTTGAGACTAAATCTTATGAGGGTATCTTTGTTGGCTATGCCACAAACGCTCACGCCTATAGAGTCTACAACAAGTCCACCGAACAAGTTGAAGAAGCTATAGACGTGGTGTTTGATGAGGATAACGGCTCCCAAGGGGGGCATATAGATTATGGTGTTGTAGGAGATGCAATTCCTCCCATCGTCATAAGAAGAATGGGGATTGGTGAAATAATCCCCATTGAGGGTTACCGGATGACGGAGGGAGAAGGACTATGCCCCACTCAAGTGGAGCCATTGACTACAACCATTGATGATCAAGCTACCCAACAAGATGCACCAAGCCCTCAAGCTAACAATCAAGGCCAAGCTAATGAACAAGGCCAAGCAACTCATCTAAATCATGATCAAGATTCCATCATTGTTGAGAGTGCTAAACCTAGTGGTGATCCATCACCCATTATTAATCAAGAACAAAATGAAGCCTGTCATATCTCCGATGAAGAAGGTGATTCTGAATCCGTATCCAAGAAATATTTGGAGGAGATGCTAGCACGAAGAGCAAAGAGAAGGCTAGAAAATCTTGAACGAGCCGGTCACACGGAGGACAAGATTCTTGGGCAAGTTCGTGGGAGACTGGTTACTAGGAGGCAATTGGCGGATTTTAGCAAGGCTCATGACTTTGTGTCTTTCATTGAGCACAAGAAGGTCTATGAAGCTCTCGAGGATCAAGATTGGCTTGAAGCCATGCATGATGAACTCAATAACTTCGAGCGCAACAAAGTGTGGAAACTAGTACCAAGACCCAAGGATTACAAAAATGTCATTGGCACCAAATGGGTTTTCAAGAACAAACAAGACAAAGATGGTATTGTCATTCGCAACAAGGCAAGATTGGTGGCCCAAGGTTTTTCTCAAGTCGAAGGTATCGATTTCGGTGAAACCTTTGCCCCCGTAGCTCGTCTTGAATCTATTCGCATCTTACTAGCTTATGCATCTCATCATAATTTCAAGTTGCAACAAATGGATGTTAAGAGTGCTTTCCTCAATGGTCCCATTAATGAGTTAGTATATGTCAAGCAACCTCTGGGTTTCGAGGATCCCAACCACCCCGATCATGTCTATAAACTTGATAAGGCGCTCTATGGACTTAAACAAGCTCCACGTGCGTGGTACGAGCACCTTAAAGAGTTTCTAGTGGATCGCGGGTTTAATGTTGGTTTAATCGATCCCACCCTCTTCAGCAAGATGGTTGGAGGTGACTTGTTCATATGCCAACTCTATGTGGATGACATCATTTTTGGGTCTACTAACACTTTGTTCAAGCAAGATGGTTTTGCAAGCTTATGACCGATAGGTTTGAAATGTCTATGATGGGAGAGTTGGAATTCTTCCTTGGCTTTGAAGTGAATCAATATCATGAAGGAACTTTCATCAAACAAGCCAAATACACTCAAGACATGCTCAAGAGGTTTAATATGAATGATGCCAAACCTATGAAGACTCCTATGTCCACAACCACCGACTTGAAACCCGACCCCAACGGTAAAGAGGTAGATCAAAAGGTATACCGCTCCATGATTGGATCTTTGCTCTACCTTTGTGCATCTAGACCGGATATCATGTATAGCGTAGGTAAATGTGCAATGTTTCAAGCCTCTCCGAGGCAAAGTCATTTGGAAGTTGTGAAACGAATCTTTCGATATTTAGTTCATACCCCAAACTTCGGTCTTTGGTACCCCAAGGGTTCAAGTTTTCAGCTCATTGGATATTCGGATGCGGATTATGCGGGAGATAAGACGGATAGGAAGTCCACATCCGGGGGTTGCCAATTCCTTGGCCGCTCCTTGGTATGTTGGTCCTCAAAGAAGCAGAATTGCATTGCTCTCTCCACCACCGAGGCCGAGTATATCTCCGCTACAAGTTGTTGTGCCCAATTGCTATGGATGAGGCAAACCTTGAAGGATTATGGTATTCATTTTGACAAGGTGCCTATCCTTTGTGATAATGAGAGTGCTATCAAGATCGCCTACAACCCGATCCTTCACTCCAAGACGAAGCACATTGAGATCCGGCATCATTTCATTCGGGATCATGTTGAGAAAGGTGATATTGATCTCTCATATGTTCCCACCAAGGATCAAATTGCCGATATCTTCAAGAAGGCCCTTGATGAACCAAGATTTCGACCTTTGAGGAATGAACTAAATGTCATCGATTCTTCCAACTTCACTTGAAACCTTGCATATCTACCCTCATTACGCATGCTATTAGGTTTAGATGTAGGCATGGACATAGGGGGAGCGCTATTCAACTCATGAGTATACACTCCTCTTATTATGCAAAAAACAATTCATCATTGCATATCTAGTCAATTGTGACTTATTGTGCTTAATTGTGAGTAGTAATTTTGGACCCAAGATAAATCTTCGCGGTGCCAAGTTACACACTCAAACATGGTGGCTTCGGCCACCGACCTTTGGTATGTTTTGGATCTTTTACGCGTATCATATCTCCTTCTTGACAACACGTACGGGTTCGGTTTTCTACCTTTTATGCTTCTTGTGAACCCCTCCGAGTAATGTCTCTCGTATATCAGTGACGATCTTCCAACCCAAGCCCCCTTTGCCCAAAACAATATTTCCATCGTAATGCTCTGGTTTTTCTAATCCTGGTGCGCGAAAACTTGGCTGGGCGGAGGCTCCGGTGAACCCACCAAAGGATCCGCCGACCCTGTCCACCGGAACGCCACCGGAGGCTCCGCTAGCACACATTTGCTTAGCGGGCCAAAATTTGGCCTGTTTTTGTGGACAAGGGGCGGAGGCTCCGGTGAAACCACCGGAGGCTCCGCTTGGGGGGGGGGGAGCGGAGGCTCCGGTGAAACCACCGGAGGCTCCGCCCGTGGCAGTTTTTTCGAGATAAGATCTGGGCGAGCGGGGCAAGTGAGATCCAATCTCATTTTCTCCCCCACTCGCCCTCCTCCTTCCTCCTCTCAACTGCCGCCGCCCCCACGCCATACGCCGCCGGATTTGGGTGCTCCACTGCCGGGAGACCTCCTCCTTGCCTTGGGCCACCCCGGGATCTTCCTTCTCCCTCCTTTTCTCCATGGATGATGCGGGTATGTGCTCTCTCTCTCTCATCTAGTTGATGGATGGGATGCATAGGAGTCCATGTTCTTGCTCTCTAGATATGTGGATTTGGAGTTTTAGGAGTAGAAGTTCTCAAGTACAAACCCTAGCAACCTAGATAATGTGTGTTAGGCTTGAATCGTTACGGTTGTAGGGAAGATTCGTTTGCCCTAACCCTAGTTATTCAACCCTAACACCATGTGTATCTTGGTTCCTTAGATTTGTGCGTATTTTATCAACTTGAGCATTACCTTTTCTTCATGCTCTCCTCGCTATTTCTTTCTTAGATGCTTCCGGTTCTAGAGGAAAGGGGGTTCGGTACAAGACTACGGGTTGCCGCAAGACCCCTCAAGTTGATGAGATTGAAGAGGAACTTGACAGCTCTCAACCCAAGCGCAAGCGGTTCCCGGCTACCGAGAAAAAACTATCCAAGAAGAACACCGCAAAGACAGCTTCCAAGATGTCCGATGCGGTATTTCTGAAGGAACAACATGAAAACCCCTATGTGATTGCACGTGAGCACTTGATGCCACAATTCCGGGGTAAGGATCACCACTTCCACACTGTTTTCCAAGGGCAAATATATCATGAGATCTTGATGAGGAAGCCGAAGGAAAATGTTGCCCCTCAACATGCCATCAATTTTGGGCACATGGAAAGGAACCACCATTACTTTGGGGAGGCTCTTGAGCTCATTGAGAGCTTTGGGCTTGGTCCCATTATCAGTCTCCAACAAGACTACGATGAAGATCTTGTCTGTCAGTTCTTGGCCACCGTCCATATCTCCAATGAGACCGAGCACAATCTCACATGGATGACATAGGGGAGACTGCTTGACATCAAGTGGTCTGATGTTGGCCCTATTCTTGGAGGTTCCCGGATTTTGGACCTTTTGCTGAAGGTGAGGAGTTTGCCAATGGATGGTTCCGGGTTCATGTTATCAACACTTCATCCCTTCCCAAGGATCAACTCGCTCCACTCTACCATTGGAAGAAGTTCGCCGTTGGGTTCGTCAAGGGTCTCTATCCCACCTATGATATCATGATGCGCATCTATCGGGAGACTATCAACCCAAAGACGGGGAATGTGGATGAAATCCAGGGATTCTTGAAGAACCTTATGCTTCTCACTCATCAACAGCGGATGGCCAACACTCCTCGCAAGCTTGATGTGCTTGATTACATTTGGAATGAGTTGTGGCATGCTGTGATCAACCGCAAGAATGCTTGCTTTGGGCCGTTCATCATGAAGATCATCTTACACGTGTGGAATGAAAGGTATCTGGATGAACCATTTGAGGATGATAATTGGATCCCTCACATGGAATGGAAAATCCTCATAAAGGACCACACCGAGCCCCTTGAGCATCCCACTCCTGCTGTTCGCAAGCACAAGGCCAAGCCTCGCATCATTCTTGATGAGGAAGAAGAAGAAGAGGCCGGTCCATCTCACCCTCCTCCTTCTAGCAATTCTTTCAAATGGATGGCAAGGGCCCTCAAGAAAGTGTTCCGTCTGAACAAGAAGATCGAGCAACATCAATGGGAAACTCATTATGACAAGGAGCTCAAGAACCGCAACAAAGCTTAGGCTGCTCGTCAGCGTCTTCGTGATGATGGTGACTCAGTGGACTCCCCGGTTCTTCCTAGCATCACGGATTGGGACAAGTGGCAAGCAAAGGATTCCAAGGGAAAGTTGATTGCGTGGTACGAGGAAGAAGTAGAAGAAGCTACTATCTCTCACCACCGCGCCCCCTCTCCGGACATGGAAGTCTCCTCCGAGTAATCTTCGGGGCGCTAGCATCATTTTCTCCCTCTTTTGGTATCTTGATGCCAAAGGGGGAGATATATATATTAGGAGCGGGTATTTGCATGGGTCTCCCTCAAGCTTCTTCGATTTGCATCCTTTCTTTGCTTGAGGGAGTTTGGCTTCTCATTTGGTCATTTGGAACTTCGGTTTGTTTACATTATTCCTACGTGTCGTGAACCTCGTTTTATTATGATTGTGTGAACCTCGTATCATATTATTATTATGCTATTATGCTTGTGTGAACCTCGTTTGATATTATTATGTATTGTGTGATCTATCATTGTCATATTACTCTTATATATCATGCCTAGATGCTCTCAATATGAAAGGAGCATACCTTTAGGGGGAGCTCCGTTCATATTGTGTTTTTCAATCATGCAAATAGGAATGTTGTCATCAATTACAAAAAAGGGGGATAATGAAAGATCATCGTCCGTTTTGGTAATTATATGACAACATATCTATTTGATCTAATGTTTGTTCGATATATGAAAATTCCCAGGTTAATCAGGTTCACTAACTATTTGGGGCGAGTGTTTGGTTTAAATGAAAAGAGCAAGGAGAAAGAAACCAAGGAAGCTATTTTGCACAGGAGCGGAGGCTCCGGTGAATCCACCGGAGGCTCCGGTGCGGATCCGGTGCGGGCTCCGCCCAAATCCCTCTCTGGAGCGCACGAGCGGAGGCACGGGCGGAACATCCGGTGGAGGTCCGGTGGGGCGGAACCTCCTCCGCTCCCACCGGAGCCTCCGCCACTTCCAAAGCTGGGCCTGTGAGAAGGTGGGACCCGGTGCGCCTCCGGTGGAGGCTCCGCCAAAACCTTGTTCTGTTGGGCAAGGACGGAGGCTCCACCGGAGCCTCCGGTGGAGGTCCGGTGGCCCCAACTGGCCCATGTACAAATAGCATCCGGTGGGGGCTCCGCCAAAAACTGGTTCTGTTGCACACGAGCGGAGGCTCACCGAAGCCTCCGGTGGGCGGAGCCTCCGCTATATCCACCGGAGCCTCCGCCCCATGGCCATCAAAAAGGGATCTGGTGCGCTGCGCTGCTGCACAAACGATAGAAGCCCACCGGAGCCTCCGGTGAAACCACCGGAGCCTCCGGTGCTCCGGGACTGCAACAACCACTTAATGAAGGGGTATAAATACCCCTTCCCCTTCCTCCTAAATGCTAAGCTTTTCCCCACTCTCTCTCCTAGCCATTAATGAAAGCTTCATCCTCCTAGATCTCCCACTCCGTCCACCCAAACACTCTCATACTTGGTGGAGAGCTAGAGGAGACCTAGATCCACACTTTTACCAAAGGAATGTCAAATCCATCCACCACAACCTAGTAGATCTAGAATCCTACTTGAGGCCTAGAAACCTTAGTAGATCTTGTGCTTGTAGCTTACACATCAAGAAGCTACGGATTGCTTGAGAGGCTCCATCCATCTTGTGGAGTGACCTCGAGCCCTTGTAAAGGTTTGGTCAACGCCTTCAAGTCGACCTCATAGTGGAAACGAGGATCTCCCTCACCGGAGAAGCTCAAGGAGAACAAGGTGTGCACAACCGTGCTATTGAGGAGTGCCTAGGTGGCTCCCCACCTCTCCAACGTAGACGTACTTCTCTTTGAGAAGGAACTACGGGAATCATATCCTTGTCTCCTTGTTTACACTTGTTGTTTATCTTGTTACCTTACGCTTTACTTCCGTTGCGCATATTATCTTGTACACATAGGTTTCTCACCTAGATGCACATCTAGAGAACCTTATCTTATCTTGTCTAGCCCCACTAAAAGGAAAGGAAAAGAAAAATTGGTAGTCAACCTGTTCACCCCCCTCTAGTTGACCATAGTGCACTTTTACCGTCGCCTATTTATAGCCCCCAGCCGCACAGACTGGAATATTCCGGCATTAAGTCCGAAAATTTCAGGCCAGAAATTCCGCCCCAAATATCCGGTGTTCCTTCTGCGAGCGGGCACGATGGATTTTTGGGGTTTTATTTTTGATCAATCTCGAACCCCGGAAATTTCCGGGGCATAAGACACGGAATATTCCGGCCCCCGGATATTTGCTCCGGAAATTTCCGCCCAAATTTCCGGGGTGCCTTCTGTGAGCAGGCACCTGGGAAATGGGGGAAATTTTTTGAGGCAAATAACAGGGGCCTGAAATTTTCGGGCCTTAGGCCGGAAATTCCGTTGTTCCCGTGCACACTGATTTTTTGGAAAGAGATAAAAGATGTGAGCCTCCAAAAACAGCAAGAACACGAACAACAATGGCGATGAACACACAAACACAAACAAATGAAAAACAACTAACAAAATCAAAGAGAAATATGTTGGTGGACGGAGCCACCGTGTTTGAGTGTACACCAAGGAGCCGCGAAGATATATCTTGGGCCCAAAATTATGACTCACGTTTAAGCACAATAAGGCACATAATGACTAGATATGCATGAAGTTTTGATTGTTTTGCGCATGATAGGCGGAGTGTTGGTTCATGAGTTGAAATACACTCCCCCTATGTCCATGCCTACATATAAACCTAGATAAGATGTGTAGTGGGAGTACAAATGCAAGGGTTCAAGAGAAGTTAGACGCATCGATCACATTTAGTTCATTCCTCAAACCCCGAAACCTTGGTTCATCAAGGGCCTTCGTGAAGATATCCGCAAGTTGGTCCTTGGTCGGCACATAGGAGAGATCAATATCGCCCTTCTCAACATGATCCCGAATGAAGTGATGTCGAATTTCAATGGGCTTCGTCTTGGAGTGAAGAACGGGATTGTAGGCGATCTTGATAGCACTCTCATTGTCGCACAAAAGGGGGACCTTGTCAAAGTCGATACCATAATCTCGCAAAGTTTTCCGTATCCATAGCAATTGAGCACAACAACTAGCCGCGGAGATGTACTCGGCCTCGGTGGTGGAGAGGCCGATGCAGTTTTTCTTCTTGGAAGACCAACAAACCAATGAGCGACCAAGAAATTGACAACCACCGGATGTAGATTTCCTATCCGTCTTCTCGCCCGCATAGTCCGCATCCGAGTATTCAATGAGCTGAAAGCTTGAACCCTTGGGATACCAAAGACCGAAGTTTGGGGTATGAACCAAATAGAGAAAGATGTGCTTAACCGCTTCAAAATTACTTTGCCTTGGAGAGGCTTGAAACCTTGCATATTTACCTACGCTATACATGATATCGGGTCTAGATGCGCAAAGGTAGAGAAAAAGAGCCAATCATGGAGCGGTATATCTCTACCTCTTTACCATTCAGGTCGGGTTTTAAATCAATAGTCGTGGACATGGGAGTTTTCATAGGCTTGGCATCATCATGTTGAATCGCTTGAGCATGTCTTGAGTATACTTGGCTTTCTTGATGAAGGTGCCTCTGGGGTGTTGCTTGATCTCAAAGCCAAGGAAATACTCCAACTCGCCCATCATAGACATCTCGAACTTATCCGTCATAAACTTTCAAAACTCATCATTGAACGCGGTGTTAGTAGAACCAAAAATGATATCATCCACATAGAGTTGGCATATGAACAAGTCACTTCCAACCTTTTTGGTGAAAAGGGTGGGATCGATTAAACCAACATTGAACCCACGATCTACTAGAAACTCTTTAAGATGATCGTACCACACACGTGGAGCTTGTTTAAGTCCATAGAGAGCCTTATCGAGTTTGTAGACATAATCGGGGTGGTTGGGATCCTCGAAACCCGGAGGTTGCTTGACATATACCAACTCATGGACGGGACCATTCAAGAATGCACTTTTCACATCCATTTGTTGTAGTTTGAAATTTTGATGAGAAGCATATGCAAGCAACAGACAAATAGATTCAAGACGAGCTACGGGAGCGAAGGTTTCATCGAAATCAACACCTTCGACTTGAGAAAAGCCTTGAGCCACCAATCTTGCCTTGTTACGAATGACGATGTCATCTTTATCTTGTTTGTTCTTGAAGATCCACTTGGTTCCGGTGACGTTCTTGCAATCCTTAGGTCTTGGTACTAGCTTCCACACCTTATTGCGCTCGAAATTGTTGAGCTCATCGTGCATAGCTTCAAGCCAATCTTGATCTTCAAGCGCTTCATAGACCTTCTTGGGCTCAATGTGGGAGACGAAAGCATGAGCCTTGATAATGTCCGCCAATTGTCTTCTTGTGACCACCCATCCACGAACTTGTCCAAGAATCATGTACTCCGTGTGACCGGCACGAGAAAGATTTTCTAGCCTTCTCTTTGCCCTACGAGCTAGTAACTCCTCCAAAGACTCCTTGGATATGGCTTGATCATCACCGGAGTCATGTCCATCTCTTCCTTGATCTTGATCCTCAATGGGGCATGGATCTCTTATGTGTTGGATTTGATCACCATGATGAGTGTCTTGTCCTTGTCCTTCATTGTGAGCTTGGCCTTGATTATGAGCTTGGTCTTGAATGTTAGCTTGGCCTTGATTATTAGCTTGGCCTTGATCGATGGAATAATCTTGATCATTAGCTTGATCTTGATTTGTATCTTGAGGGCTTGGTGCATATTGTTGGGTAGCTTGTGTATCAATGGGTGTAGTCAATGGCTCCACTTGAGTAGAGCATAGTCCTTCTCCCTCCGTCATCCGACAACCCTCAATAGGGATTATTTCACCAATCCCCATTCTTCTTATGACGATGGGAGGAATTGCATCTCCTACAACACCATGATCTATACGGCCCCCTTGGGACCCATTATCCTCATCAAACACCACGTCTATAGCTTCTTCAACTTGTCTGGTGGACTTGTTGTAGACTCTATAGGCGTGAGCGTTTGTGGCATAACCAACAAAAATACCCTCATATGACTTGGTCTCGAATTTTGACAAGCGTTTACCTCTCTTGCGAATGAAGCACTTGCAACCAAATACCTTGAAGTATGAAACATCCGGCTTCTTGCCCGTGAGAATATCATATGGGGTCTTGTTCAAGATCTTGCGGAGATACAACCGGTTGCTAGCATGGCAAGCGGTGGAGACGGCTTCAGACCAAATATTGTATGGGAAAGAGAATTACGCAATCATAGTCCTTGCCACGTCCATTAGTGTCCGGTTCTTTCTCTCCGCCACACCATTTTGTTGAGGGGTATAGGGAGTGGAATATTGATGAGAAATCCCCTCCTCGCTAAGAAATCCCTCCATGGTGTAGTTCTTGAACTCGGAGCCATTATCACTCCGGATTGCCATAATGCTCGTATTGTGTTGGTGTTCCACCAAAGTGATGAACTCGATGACCCTCTTTTGAGTCTCACTCTTCCTCTTGAAGAAGTACACCCAACAATATCTTGAATAATCATCCACAATCACCAAGCAATACTTCTTGCCTCCAAGACTATCATATGACAGTGGACCCAAAAGGTCCAAATGAATGAGCTCGAGGATTCTTGAGGTGGTGATGTTGGTCTTGGTGGGGTGAGATTCTCCATGTTGCTTTCCAAGAACTCAAGAGCTACACACACGATCTTTGGCAAACTTAGCATTCATTAGTCCAAAACATGATTGCCACTTTGAAGGTCATGCAACGTCCTCATATTGGTGTGGGCTAACCGGCAATGCCATAGCCAACCCACATCAACTTTAGCCATTAGGCATGTCGCGGCACACGTGTCTCCTTTAGAGAAGTCCACTACATACATGCCTTTCTCGACATTCCCAACAAAGGCTACTTTAAGAGTCGTCTCCCAAGTAACAATCACATTCTCTTTATTAAAGAACGAGGTAAAAGCACTTTTTGCAAGTTGTAGGACCGAGATGAGATTGTAGCCAAGGGACTCGACTAGGAGGACATTCTCAATTGATAAATCATTTGAGATAGCCACCTTGCCTCGTCCCAATACCTTTAGCTCAGAGTTATCACCAATAGTGACACAATTGAGATGAGGTAATGGAGGATGAAGTTCACTCATTGCGTCTTTGCTTCCGGTCATATGTTGGGATGCACCACTATCCACCGTCCATTTGCTCGACCCGAAAGCAATTCCCTACAATATATTAGTGTCTTGATTTAGGTACCCATCGTTGAATGGGTCCTCTTTTGTTAGCAAGAAGGGTCTTTGGAACCCAAATAGTCCAATGATAATCATCACCATAAGAAGTACCGACATATTTAGCATACACATGACCATCTCTAGATTTCATAAGAACATAAGATGGGTTATATTTGCCGACAAAGTCATTATAAGTGGTGCTCCCCCTAGAGGTGTCACCACCCACAATGGTGTTGGTCTACTTGTCTTTGACCACCTCTCCCTCTTTCACAAATTTCACTCCTTGTGACGGAGAGGTGACATTTTTCTTGTTCTTCTTGTACTTCTTCTTTGACTTAGCTACATAGCCAAGTCCCTCCTTTCCATTCTTGACTCGTTGAGGAACCACTTCATTGAGAGCCTTCTCACCTCCTACAAGATTAGTTTCACCACAAGAATTGCTAGGCAAAGTGCCAATGCAAGTAGATGAAGAGGACATGACTTGCTTGTTTGATTGTTGAGATAGAAGATTGTCACGAGATTTGGTTAGCTTGTCATGGATTTCTTTAAGAGACGTGAACTCCTTTTCTAGTTTTCCATGATGAGCAACAAGTTCCTCGTGAGCAATTCCTAGCTTCAACTCTTCATTTTCAAGGGTTTTAACAAGAGCAAGAGATTGTTCATTATCTTTCCTAAGCTTGGAGACACTCATAGCAAAAGTCTCTTCAAGACTTGATAATTTCTCCTCAAGTGAGGCTCTAATGGAACACTCATTTTCAAGAGCCTTTTAAAGCTCTTTCTCATTGAAAGAGTGACCTCAATGGCTTTCCAAGGTCATGATAATTTCCTCCTTTTCATCTACAAGAGAGTTAGCATCATCAAGTTGCCGCAAAAGGGCTTTTACTTTCTCCTTAGTCTCACCTTTGAGGCTAGCTAACCAAATGCCTAGCTCCTTCGCCTCACTATCCCCCTCACAAACATTTTCAACACAATCCAATAATGAGGGAGTGTTAGTGTCAATGGTCTTGGAGTTGGGAGAGCATACCGAAGTGGCTTTTTCCATAAGACATGTAGGTCAGATAGCCGCAAACTCATTGGGGGATTCAAATAGAGAGACCGGTGGAGATGAGGCGGTAGCTATGGCAACATGGGCAACACCTACAACTTCATCTTCTCCTTCATATCCGGAGATATAGGTTTCCAACACCGCCCCTTCTTGAACATAAAGAGCATTTGGCACTCTTCTAGCGAAGTTCTTGTTTTGTGGAGCCTTGGCCTTGTTCTTGCGGATTAGCTTGCCTTCATTTTCTTATCTTGGCTCAAAAGGGCACTCCTTTACGAAGTGATTTGCACTTCCATAATTGTAGAAAGTCCTTGGTTGCTCCCCCTTCTTCTTGTAGTTCTTGTTTCGTGGAGGTCTTGGAGAGCCGGCCTTGTGAGCTTCCCATCTCTTCCAATATCCGTGCATAGCAAGGGCAATGCACTTATGAGCACCAGTGTAAGTATCCTCATAGTCTTCCTCATCATCATCCTCTTCTTCAACTTCTTCAACTCGAGCCATTGCCTTTGAATTCAATGCAAGATTGGGTGTCTTTACCATTCCTCTTGAGCGAGCAAGAGGATCATCCGCACTCTTGTGTGATAGGGATATGGCGATGAATTCACTAAGAACACCAATGGAGTTGAGAGAATTGTAGTCCGCCCTTGTACGAATGCTAGTGGAGAGGTTTTCTCGAAAGGTGTAATATCTTTGATGAACTTCCTCTTTATCCACTCATCAGAGATCTCTTCTTTTCCAAAGTCCCTCAATTGATTGGCGAGGGTGATAACTCTCCTATATAGCTCCTCGGGGGACTCATCCTCTTGCATAACAAATTTCTCGGACTTGTCAATGGCCACATCATACTTGGATGATTGAATGCTAGCATTGCCTTGAACCAAAGTGTCAAGCTTGCCCCATGCTTCATTGGCGGTCTTGCAACCTCGAATGTGAGTGACATGCTCCCTTGGAAGAGCCTTTTGAATGATGACAAGGGCCGTCTTGTTGAGTTGAGATTCCACATCTTCCCTAGGAGTCAAGTTGCTTGGGTCATGGGGATGGAACCCATGAATCACACTCCTCCACAAGGCGGTGCAAGAGCCGGAAATATGTGACTCCATTTCAAACTTCCAAGAAGAGAATTCATTAGTGTTAAGCATGGGAGGAAGTCCAACATTAAGAATGTGTGGCATTGATACTATAGGATGGATGGAGTCATAATTTTGAGGTGGTGGGACTTTTGAGTTGGACCCCGAACCATTAGCCGTTTGAGACTTGGAGCCTCCGGTATTCTCCTTTTCCTTAGCCTTTTGTGTGGCTTTCGCCTTAGCTTTGGCAATGTTGTCTTCGATCTCGGTATCGTCCGGAGAAGTTTCCTCTTCCGAACTTTCTGCATCGGAGACATGGGGAGAATCCGTGTGCCCCTTAGGTTTACCCATCATGATCTCCAACATATTCTTGATGGAGGAAACCTCCGAGCCAACACTAGAGCTAACCTTGGACAATTGGGTTTGATTGGTCCCAACCGTTGTCTCTAGGTTAGATATAGTCTCGGCCATTTTGGAGAGGTCCTCCTTAGAAGATTCGGGATCATCTCTCTTGGCCATGATACTGTTAGGCGGTTAAGCCCGATATAAGAGCCGAGGCTCTGATACCAATTGAAAGTACACAATGGTCAACTAGAGGGGGGGGTGAATAGGTGACCTACAAATTTTAGTCCTTTTTCATTTTTAGATGGGATTTTAGCAAGTAGACAACTTGGTTATCTAGATGTGCAACTAGGTAGACACCCTATGTGAAAAGCAACAAGTATGCAACGGAAGTAAAAGAAAGGCACCAGATAACCACAAGTGAAAAACACTGAGACAAGGATATGTTTCCCGTAGTTCCTTCTTGAAGTACGTCTACGTTGGAGAGGTGGGGAGCCACCTAGGCACTCCTCAATAGCACGGTTGTGCACACCTTGTTCTCCTTGAGCTTCTCCGGTGAGGGAGATTCTCGTTTCCACTATGAGGTCGACTTGAAGGCGTTGAGCAAACCTTTACAAGGGGGCTGAGGCTACTCCACAAGTGAGATGGAGGCTCTCAACAATCCGAAGCTTCTTGCTACAAGGTGGAAGCTACAAGCACTAGGGTTTCTCTAGGATGACAAGGCAACCAAGAGATTACAAGATCCCAAGAGGTATGGTATGGGAAAACACTTTTTGGCTTGGTAGAAAGGTAGATCTAGGCCTCCTCCATGAGATCCTTGAAGGCATCGAGTTTGGTTGGAGGAGGAGGGAGATCGGGGAGTTTTGAGCTCTTGAACAATGGATGAGAGAGGAATGGACGAACTGACTGTCTAGAGGAAGAAGACAACTATTTATAGGCTCCTCTAATTTCTGACCGTTGCAGAACACCAGGGTCGGAATATTCCGGGGTAAGGACCGTAAATTTCCGGGGCTGACAGGCCGAATATTTAAAATATCCGGGGGGGGGGGGATTTTGAATAGTCTGGGGTCGGAAATTTCTGGCCAATAGTCCGCCCCATCTCTGTGCGCGGGCAGCCGCACCACGCTGGAATTCTGCTAAGGACCGAGGCCGGATATTTGAAATATCCGGGGGACGGATTTTTGAATAATCCGGGGCCGGAATTTTCCGGCCAATAGTCCGCCCCCATCTCTGTGCGCGGGCACCTGCGTAATCTCCAGAAACTGCTAAGGACTTGAGGGCCGGAAATTTGCCCCGGAATATTCCGGGCAAATATCCGCCCCACCTTCTGTGCACGGGCAGATGGAGATTGACACTTAGTCGTTTGAAGAGGCCAGAGGGGCCGGAATATTCCGGTGCAAGGGCCGGATATTCCGCCCTATATCAACCGGAATTTCCGGGGTCATCACCTGAATAATCCGGCTGCAATATAAACCATTTTCAGAAATCCTCTGTGAACTTTTCCGAGATTATTATCGTTAATCATCTGAGAGGCCAGCTGTAGACACTTAAACAAAATTGTTAGTAGAGAGAATAACCGCGTTGTTTTCATCACCAAAATCATTAGAGGGATCATAAGCTTTCAATAGCGAGCAATCTACAATCAAGGATCTCCAAGGCATTTAGCCTACTCAGCGGGGAAATGAGCTCCGCATCGAGGCTCCACACATGTTGGACCTCATTCTGGAACCTAGGAATGGACGCCTAGAAATCCTCAAACTGGAACCGCCGCTTCGATGAAATATTACATGCAGATGACATAAGCAATGGAGCATGATCCGGAATCGACGAAGAAAGAGCGGACAACAGTTTGTCAGGGAATGCCAACTCATAATCCACAGTCGAAAACCATATGTCAAGCTTAGAGAGGGTAGGGGTCGCACGCTCGTTGCTCCACATGTAGGATCTACCTACTAGAGGCGCCTATTTAAGGTTGACAACATTCAGAGTGTCGTGGAATTTGAACATCAAACGGCGATTCAGTCAGCCATGATCTTAATTATCAGCGGCTTCAAGGATTAGGTTAAAATCACCCACAATAGCCCACGGCCCTGGGCAACCCGCCGCTACCGCCATGATCTCGTCAAGGAACACCTCCTTTCCACTCTCTACCAATGGTCCATAGACCAACGTGAACCATCATTTCCCACCCACCATAGGTGAAATCTCAAGCGTTAACGTATTTGCAGTAAGAAAGCAGTTGGATGCGGCAAACCTAGAAGATTGCCAAGCCACTATGATTCCACAAGAATACCCGAACACCGACAAATAAGCAAACGCGTCAAAGCGGGGTCCTAGTATTTGCATAATATCAAAGGAGTTTACAACATCAAGCTTGGTCTCGGAGAGGACCACAAGGATCACACCTGAATCCTTGACAAACTCGCGTACAAGGTCTTGCCGCACTTGCGAATTCATACCTCAGACATTCCACACAAGAAAAAAAAATCACTACGGTACTCTGACATCGAGCAGGCCTACAAAGTCCTCCAAGGAGCACCCTCAAATGTCCAGGCCCTCCACCTCGGGCACACGAAACCCAAACAGCAGCGCCAACACGCCCATCTCCTCATTCGTGAGAAAATTATCAAAAGCACCCAAGTAGCGGTGCAACTCAGCATCCGAGAATTGGCCCTTGTCTTGCTTGATTCCCATTTTCCGCATGAGGTTTCCCTGGGCCTTCTTGAGCGTCGAGGAACCAGCCCTCCTGTCCAACCCCAACCTGCTATTCCGGCGCGGCTTGCAGTTGGTAGGCAATGTTTTCAAGTAGGAACGCCGCACTCTAACCGGAGTAGAAAGTACCATGGACACAATCCCAGCCTCCACGTCAAGGAGGAAGCCCACAACCAGGCTACCCGTGGACGTCCTAAGGGACGAACCAACCTCCATAGAAGGTTCTCCCTCAACAACCAACAACGGCGAGTCCACTGCACCATCCGAGCAGGAAGGAACCACCCCCAGGACCTCCACACCACTAGAGGGCATACCAGAAACTGGCACCACGGCATGTAAGGCCTCCTCCCGCGGCGAGGCCGAGGCAACCGGCAAGAGGAGGTTTGAACGCCCCACCACACGACCCTCCACACAGAGAAAACCCGGTGAAAGCCATACCTTGCCTTCATCCAAACCCAACACAGTAGCAGGCACATGCAAGGTATCAGGCACCACCTAAGGAATAGAAGAGGGAGGGCCTCTCCCAGGCTAAGAAGACACCCCAGGGCTCCTATCCCCCACATCCACGCGTGCACGCACTTGATCTACAGAAGTTCCCGCCCTATCCGGCGCCGGAGGAGGCACATAACCGGTAGGCAAGGCCGATCGCCGCGGAACCTAGCGCCCCGACAACACCGAGGCCGGAGACACGACACCCACACCCACGAGCACCACCACAGTAGAAGCCAAAAATTGCCCACGTCGATTAGGGGGTGGTCCGGGAAGCCTACGACCACCCTGTCCACCATGACCCAGGACCCCGAGGCAGAGGGGACGGAGGAGGGAGCTCGTTCTCAAACCCCTCACTATCATCCCAATCACTAGGGTGGCCGTTGTTGTAACGTTCCCACATTTAAATAATGCAAGAAAATCTGTGTTATTGTGCTAGACCCTGGATTAGTTGCTAGCACCACAGTACAAGATGAAATATCATGCAAATGCATCAAATTCTATTACATCGCATGATCCAGTCTTACAAAATAGTATTACAACTTGCATAGTCTTAGATGGCTAGCAGAAAACAAAGAAATACAGCGCAAAACATAGAAAACTTTGAGCCCATCTTCATGTGCCACAGGCAAAACATGTTGGCGATAGTCTCGAGATCCTAAACGAAATCCTCACTCGTCTTTAGAAATATCTGCAATATGGAATATGCAGCCACAAGGGAGTCAATACAATTTAATGTATTGGCAAGTAACACTATGGTGGATATAAATGGCAAGACTAATACTACATGCTTATTTGGTTGAGTGGAGTTTTGGCTAAGTTTTCATAAAGCAAGTTTTCTCCTACATTTTTCATAAAACATTTTTGATCATTAGAGGTATCTCTGGATAGATACTTGTGAACCAAGAGTCATCTTCAGAAATGTTGACATATTCATAGGTCCAACCATGTGAATGATCCCCTACCATGCCATAGATAAGAGCATATTCATAGGTTCAACCACTAATGTGGTCCCCTACCATGCTAGAGTCATGAACATTTTCATAGGTACAACCACTAATGTGATCCCCTACCATGCTGGGTAATAAGCATTTTCATAGGTACAACCACTAATGTGATCCCCTACCATGCTGGAGTATAAGCATTTTCATAGGTACAACCACTAATGTGATCCCCTACCATGCTATGTAATAAGCATTTTCATAGGCACAACCACTAATGTGATCCCCTACCATGCTGGGTAATAAGCATTTTCATAGGTACAACCACTAATGTGACCCCCTACCATGCTGGTTAATAAGCATTTTCATAGGTACAACCACTAATGTGATCCCCTACCATGCTATTCATGTGAACATTTTCATAGGTTCAACCATGTAAATGGTCCCCTACCATGCCAAACTTGTGAGTATCTAGTACTCCACCAAAAATATTTCATAATCCCCTTAGGGTAATCATTCAAAACATAGTTATACTTTCCAATCACATCAACTTCATCTACAAGCATAGCTAAGCAATCAACTACCAAGCTGCTACATTATCAAGGTAATAAGGATGGCTACATACTACTTGGGATAATAGCATAGCATAATATTTTACCAAAGATTTTCCTATCATGCATACTACTCAAAAGCTCTAATGCATATAGGAAATAATAGGTAGTTTATGATGAGTCACTTGCCTTGTTAAATTTGGTGTAGAGGTACACTCTCTTCACCACTAGATAGTTTCTCTTTGTACAATCTGGCCAAGTCAAACAAATAACAATAACCAACTTTCACAAACAAAAAGGAAACAAGGAATAACAATCAACACACTTAGTCAAAAGGGTTTTATGTTAATCACAATAATTTAGTTTGCTAAGGAAACTATTGTGATTAGGTTAAGGTCTTCCAAAAGGGACTATAGTTGGTAAGGACTTGGGTTTGAAATATTCAAACTCAATTGGTCATACTTGTCAAGGAAGTTCCAAGAGTTCACCAAGGTGATCTAACTATCTCAACTAAAATAACACATAACAAAGTGTAACACTTAGCTGTTTTCATCAAAACATTTGTGTGATCTAGTTTAGTCTTTCCATTTTGGGTTAAGGTAGGTCTAGGTTCAACTAACTCTAATACAATAGAGATAACAAGATTATAGTCTTGGGATTTTCCATTTGGGTCAATGGTTGGACAAAAAAACTTGTTATTCTTCAACTTGTGTGGATGCTCCAGGTCTTCACATGCTTGTCTTCTTGAAGATTATCTTCATGCATATATTGTAGACTTGTTCCTTGGATGGATTATTCTCTAGGTCTTGATAAATTCTTCATGGCTTATCACTAGTTGGTCCAAGGTAGTATGGGCACAAATTACCACTAAGTCAATTTGAAAAGAAAGAAATAGAAAGGATAGAAAGAGAGGGAGATGTTTTCTTCTGGATTTCTTCACACTTGTACTTCCTTGAGTTGCTTCTAGTTGTTGTGAAGTCCAATTCCTTTACTTAAAATTCTTCAATGATCTTCTTTGCAGCTCTTCATGTTGCCACCAAGTAAATGAAGTGCCTTCTATTGCTTGAGTCTTGTTTTCCACTTGCTAACTTGATGAATTCTTGAAGCAAGAATAGGGGAGTGGAGGAGTAAATAGAAACTATGGTATTAGTGTTTGAGGTTCACTACTTTGTCATTTTAGGGACTTGGTCTTGGCTCCAAAATAGCCATAACAACAAAGATAAAGAGATGGAACAAAATCTAAGGCATGATAATGTGGGTGGATCACTATGTTGGGTTTTTGGTAAACAAAACACATGTTCATGGTCCAAGGTGTCAAAAATGGTTGGGAAATGTTGTTTCTGGTTCAAGGTTACCAATAGGAACAAAAATGCAAAAGGAACTATATTGAAATTATTTATAGAATTAAATCTATGTCAAAAGTACTCAAATATATCACTTAATTCTAAATTCCAATTTAACTTGTTCAAAAATTAATTTGGGACATAGGATATGAAAGTACACATCCTAAGGTTTCCAAATATGTTTTATTTGCAATTTTTGGACTTGTAGAATTTGAATTATGCCAAAATTCATCAAACAAGCATATTCAAATTTGAACCAATTTAAGTTTGTCAATTTTGAATTTTAACAGTGCTAAAAGATTCTAAACATTATGGGGATTTCAAAAAGTTCAAGTTTGCTAAATTTGGCCTTATGGTTAAAAAGATATGATGTTTCTAAGTTCTAGGGACTAAACTACAAAAACTACTTTTTATTTTCTATTCTAGAAGAAAAACAGAGACTGGGCTGCTATGCGCTGCACTGAGCGATAGATAACAGTTGGGCTTGGGCTGGTTTCACGTTGCGCTGAGCGACGGATAAGGTACTTAACGCTCGGCTGACTTGGCTTGTTCTGATTGGTTGATACCTGTTCGAGTAAGTGATCTAACGGTGGCCTCACGATCCAGATCCTACGTCTGAAAACAAAACACGGGGGTGAGAGGGCTCACCGGGCGGTGCGGTTCGCCGGAAATGACATCGCGGCGGCGCGGCTGCTCGAAAAAATGGTGGTGCAGTGCTCCGGCGTGTTCCAGGGCTCGGGGAGACCACTATCGGGTGCGGGATTCCACGGCAAACTCGATGGCGATCTTGTGGGGGTCGTGCAGGGCTCTAGGAGGAGACGCGAAGAGGATCCCGAGGCGGACGTGCGGGTTTCGGCTCCGGCGAGCTCGCCCTCGTAGCTACACTGCACCAAAAAGAAGAGAAAAGGCTTCAAAGCGTGCGCAAGGACACGGAGTTCCTAGAGGATTAAACAAGAGAGGCGGAAACTCACGCGGTTTGCCGGAAAGGGAGGTTCACGGCGGCGGCAGAGGGATCTCCGACGAGGAATTACGAGATCGAGGGCAAGTGAAACGGAGGGGGAGGAGAGGGGAAATGGAGAGCAGAAGCAGGGCTTCAAATAGGTGGTATCGTGCCTCCAATTGATGGCCTAATTGATCCGCAATCAAGTGCGCAAAATCAATGGCCGAAACGGCTCTGGCAGTTTCCATACGCGAGGAAGATGATGACGTCATCAATGTTTTTTTTTTATTCCTGTTTTTCTTATTTCATTAGTAACTTCTGTTTTCTCTATCCAATTTACCTCAAATAAATTTCTATAATTTTGATGAAATGTATATCAACTAATAACATTTTTGGTCAACTTTGAATATATTTAAAATTTCATATTTTGCAAATATAAATGAAACGTTAATAGTACTTAATATCATTTTATATAGAATATAGCAAATAATTTGTAATGAGTTTTTATAAAATTACAGAAACCTTCTTATTGTCAAATATTCTTTTTCAAAAACATTTCAACTTGTTTTCATATTTTTATAGTTTTAAAATATGAGAAAACATTAATAGCAAATTTATACAAAACAAGGATTTTAAAATAGAAATATGATTTAAATGACTTCAGAAATATTTCCATGGTTCAAGTATTGTTTTCTAGGACCTTTTAAAACATTTCATACATTATAATTTCAACATACTTGCAAAATTACTAGTAGTAACCTTTTGTTATATTCAAAATAGAGAATTATTTAATAAATTTTGAATTGGGGTTTAATAGGAATATATGGGTTTTCCCAAAGTAGAATGTTGTTTTCCCAATTTAAAAATATTGTTTTCTCCAAGGTGCTTTGTTTATTTACATACTTAAATAATTTATAAGACACTTTATTGTTTTTTGGACTGACATAAAACTTGGAATACAAATAACCAACTTTTATCCAGTTGAGGTTAATAATAATAGTGACATAATTTCTTGGACATAGGGAGAAAATATTAGAGATAGTAACTCTCTGGTTTTTAATTATCATAATCATTTTCACAATGGTAGTTGAGTTGAAAACATGTTTGGTAAAGATGTTGCTAAGAAAATATTTTATTCACATGAGGAAACATATTTTATTTTAGAAATAGGCCTTAGGGTTTATGGAATTATGGAAATTTGGATTCTTTATTCCAATTACACATTGTTTTATTTTGTTTCTTGCATTTCAATTGGTTTTTGGTGAATTGCTTTGTATGAAAACAAAAAGTTTCAAATTTTTGTGATTTTTGCACTTTCCAAAAATCAGGGATGTTACAGACTACCACCCTTAAAAGAAATCCCGTCCCGAGATTTGGGAAGGCTAGAAAGAAAGATTAGGTTTGGGCAACTGGGTTTCCAAAACAACTGGGTGGGCTACCACCCTTAAAGAAACTTTTGTGGGTAGTCTAAAATTCTTATCCAGTGGTTGCTGGGTTTATTATATCTTTAGTTGGATACACTTCATCATCCATTTTATTCTGGTATAGGATATATATCAACTCCTTGTTGGTATTTAGGGAGTGTTTATACTCATGGATTTTCCACATAAAGATTGCAAATGTTTCATAACACACTTCCCATACCAAATAAATCTTTTATTACAGTAAGAACATAGTCTAGGAGACTTTATCTTTGAGATGATACTAGTACAAGGCTCCAAGGTTTATGGCTGGCTCTAACTGCTAATTTTCTTCTCTGGGCAGTCTCGAACATAGTGTCCCTTCTTCTTACACTTGAAGCATCCTACCTTTCTTATGTCCTTCCTAATCGTTTTGAGGCCATTGTTTCCTCCATTTCTATGTCCTTTACTACCTCCATTACCAATGTTATTGCTTCGGCTATGACCATGTTGTCTATTTCGCCCATTAAGGTTGTGTAGATAACCATTATGATACTGATGGTTATTGTCGGTATGCTTGTCGATATTGTAATTATTGCTATTCTCATGGGCCTGGTGTGATTTCTGGTGTGATCTTGAGGGTAAATTATCATGGTTGTGCTTCCTCTTCATGTTTTCTTCTTTCCTAAGATTGTCGTCAAGAGTGATAGCTTGATCCAGCAAGGTTTGATAGTTTGGGGCATATGCTAATGACAATGGTATCTTCATTTCACCACTCAGTCCGTTGAGAAATTTCTCCTTCCTCTTGGCATCAGTGTCAATATCCTCAGGTGCGTATCTTGAGAGTGAGCAGAAGTCATCTATGTATTCCTTCAGTGTTCTATCTCCCTGCTTCAGGCTTCGGAACTCATCTTTCTTCAGTTTCATTACGCCAGAGGAGATGTGAGCATTGCGAAATCCTTCCTTGAAGGCATCCCATGTCATTCCTTCCAAAGGATGGGTAATCTGATAGGTTTCCCACCAAAGTGCTGCTGGTCCTTCAAGCAAATGAGCGGCAAATCTCACCTTCTCAGCATCAGTGCACTCACAAGTCACTAAGTCCTTGTTAATAGTGCGGAGCCAGTCGTCTGCCACAATTGGCTCAGACGAAGTGGAAAACTTAGAGGGTTTAAGTCTCAGGAATCTAGCAAGTCTATCCACTTGGGGGCTTGTGTTGTTGTTATTGTTGGCAATCGCAATAAACCGAGTCATCACTTGCATAAGCTGAGCTTGAGCAGTCAACATCTGTTGTAGTGCATCATTGTTGTTGTCAGGGTCACGACGTGGAGGCATCTGTGGGGTTTTAGGATGGATGGGTAGATGTTAGAAAGATATCTAAGGGAGGTTCCTATCCAAACACAGCGGATCAAGGAAACTCATCTTGCAAACAACACATAAGAAACATATAGCAACACAAAACAACATGGTTCTTAGAAAACAAACTAATATTGTCATACCACACTCATTGGTATGATCAATAAACTAACACGTTAACGTTGTTCTAACAAAGTAACTAGATTGGTGGTCTCATCTATATCTTCTTGAGGTTTCTTCAGATTCTTCTCTCAATGCCTTCAGGTGTTCTTGATTGTTGTGAAGTCGGGGTATATCTCCAGGTTTTCTTCAATTATCTTGAGTGTAGGTATACATGTGGTGAAAACACTTCTTGCACTTCATGGTATGGTCATCAACAATCTTGCCTTGAGGGTATTCAAGAGGTAGGTCATCTAGAAAATTTTGTAAGTGAATAATAGATGAGAGGATATGAGAAAGATTAAGATGATTGTTTGTTTCTAGAAAGTTTGAACATAGAAAGTTTCCAATCCTAGGGTGATCAATGGGTTATTAACAACTTGTTGCAAATTGGATATTCACTATAGTGAGAAGGACAATGCACCCTGATGGAGGGATGGAAACCCGGTATGCTAACACCAAGGTGTAACCCGACCCAAAGGGAACTGCGCAAGACCCGGCTTAAGGAAGAGGAGTTTCTAGAAGGCCCAAGAAGCGGTGTAGGCCTCGTAACCCGGCTTTAGGGTTACTATTAGGAAACTTAGGGTTTTGTATGCGGTTACCGGGTAGGACTCCGAGTATGCCTTGGATAAGAAGCTAGGGGGCCGGGTAAGATATAAACCGGCTCCTAGGCTCAGGAAAACAGAGCTTCACCAGATATTAGAGTATCCTTGTAACACGAGAGCTGATATTGTAACCCTAGATCGGAGACTTGGCGACTTGATTGCCAGAGCTACCAGATCGATTGATAGCATGTTTTCTCTTGGGCTAAACCCTCTCCCAAACACCAGAGTCGAATTGCCCCAAGATAAGTTACCCCCGGTAACGTCTGCCGTGAATATCCCACAACAGTTGGCGCCCACCATGGGGCCTACGTCCAAGGGTGTTTACATCACGGGAGAAGCTCGGGAAAGCATGAAGAACCTCGTCATTGGCAAGATCTACACCAACCCTAAAGGAGAGAACATGGTGGACGATTTTGGCTGGGGGCCAGAGTCGGATCTGCTGGATGCCGGATCAATCGTCACAATTGGCCGGGTCAACGTCTTCGTCGGCATGGTACGTACGTCCGGTTCTATCCCTGATAATGTTGAATATGATTCCATGTCAGGAGGAGCGACCTACGTTCAGTCGGATGGGGAAGAGTCGGTCGGGACGATCGATCCGACAGAAGAGCCCACCACGAAGAGGGAACAGCTGGAGGAGCCGGCATGGACCCCGCGTGGCCGGGTCACGAGGCAAGATGATACCGAGTCTATCCTGCACCTGCTGGGGGATCGGTACGAAGAGGATAGCTGTGATGAGGAAGAATATGAATCTGCACCAGGCATCGCGCGCCAGGTCGCGGTCTACACGGCCCCTGCAACCAATCTTAATCAGGGGGACGTGACTACGGCCGCGGTCGGAGCGGCGCGAGCGCTGGCTGTAACATCCAAGTATGAAAACAATCCTTAGAATGTTTGATTCCTTGTTTAATTTCAAGCAATGCATCATGGCATCATGTTTATTTATTGTTTGCATTTGTTTTTATCTTGTTTTCACAACTCAAATTCAAATCTTTTTCAAACATTGCTTTCATACTTGCTATATTACAACTTTGGAATAAAAATAACAACTAAAAACAACCATGTTATTCCTTTTCTCACTTATTAAATTGTTGCTTTAAATCCAACCAATATTTCAAACAATAATTCTCAAATCACCTTTTAAATTTCAAACCAAGTTCAAATCAGTACTTGTTTTGAATCCATCAATTTCACCACACTTTGAAATTGTAAAATCATGTTTAAAACAACCTAAGGGTAACCCTATTCAAATGTTTGTTTTCAATAAATAAATTTAATATGAAAATACCCCAAATTTGATTTCCAACACTAACTATGATTTTAAAATTTCATTTTTGAAATCCAAGTTGATAATGTGGTTTCTATTTAATTAAAAAGCTTAACCTAATTTTTCTAGAATTTTCCTCCAACAAAACCTTAACAACTTTATCCAAAAGCAATTTACAAAAAAAAATAAAAACCAGAAAAGAATAAAAGCAGCGCGCGCGAGCAGCAGATAGCAAAACCCAGCCCGCTAAGCCTACCCGCGCGCGCCCCAGCCCATCACTTAAGCCCCGTACCGCTTCGGTGCGTGGAGATTCGTGCGCCCCGCCTAATCGGCCTTCTCTCTCCCGTACGGCGCGCATCCGCCGGTGCCACGGCGGCCCGCGCGCGACTCCGGCGGCCGCACCACGCCTCCGGGCCTATAAATTCCCCTCTAGCCCCTGGGAGAAACCCTAGGCTCCTAGGGTTCCCCCTCCGTCTCGCCAACGCCGCCGATCGGCTCCTCCCCGACGCCAATTCCTCACTGCCTTCCTCACCGGCGGCGGGATCTCTGAATCCCCGTCAATGGCCACCACCGTAGCCACGCACACACTCACCTGAGTGCTGGAAACGCACCACCACTCTCCCAGCTACCGTTTGAACACCCGAGAGAGCCCGGAGAGCAGCCAGAGCCGCGCCGCCGTCTTCGTCACCGCCGCTGTCGCCGTCTCCGTCGAGCCCCTGCAACCACGACGACTCGGTGAGCGCCACCGTTCCCTCCCCTCTCTGTTGCGCGTCCAGTACTGCATCCGCTCGCGTCCAGCAGCAGCGCAGCAGCCCTCAGCACGAGCACGTCGTCGTTGCTCGCCGCCGGCGTCCGTCTTCTGTCAGCGAACGTTCAGGTTCAGTCTGCGCGCGTTTGGTTTCAGTCAAGTTCAGGTCTGAACCTCAACCTAGCTGCGTTGCTGTTACTAACAAGCAACCGAAAGCAGCGCAGCTGGTTCAGTCCTTGTGCGCGCGAGGGGAGATCGCGGGTTCGAGTCCCGGCTCCCTGGGATAAAATCCCAGCTTTTTGCGGCCAAGCGCTGACAGGGAGGGCCCCCTGTCAGCCTCTCCCTTGCCACGCAAGCTCACGGTCACCGTATGGCCCACTGGCAGTGGCAGGGTAGCCCCCCAGTGCGTATAAAAAGTTTACACACGTTTCTGTTTTAATTTTCTAAATTCTTTTAATATCAGATTTAAATAGAAACTTCAAAATTCCATATCTTTTATTTTATAAGTCCAATAAACTCAAACTTTATATGAAACTTGATCTAAATTTTATAATCTATTCAAATATGCAATTTGTGTTCTGTTTTGAATCTTCAAAATGCAATTTAAATTCAAATCCAAATAATTCAAATGCAATTTGAAATAAATCATAACTAATTCATACTGTTTTCAAATAATTCAACTAAAATATGTTTTTCACACCTTTTTGAATGCTCTATTCAAATATAAATTTTGTTTTCTGGTTTGAACAATTTAAATTGCCTAAACTATTTAAACCATGTTTAATTCAATTAAAAATTGTTTAATTTTGTTTAATTCATAACTAAATGATCCAAAGTCCAATTTCAAATTGTGAAACATGTAATCCAACCAAAATTTGATGTTCTTTTCAAATATCAACTTTGTTATTTGTTTTGCACATTTTAAAAGTTTGAAAAAACAACTACATGTGTGATACCTTTAATGCACCCAAAACTTTCCTAAAATAATAACAAACTTCTAAATTGCTACCACCTTTTCTAATTTGTTTCCAATGTTGTTATTTTGCTGTTATCCTGTTGCATGCATCATGCTAATCCATTATCACCTGTTGATTAGTTGGAAAACAAATAATCTAACCAAATTCCATGGGCTTTTCATATGCAACTCACAGTTGCATATCAGTCCATTTAAATTGTGTTACCATATCAAATAGTTTATTTTGTTGCATCTATTAAATTGTCATGCATCATAATTGATTGTGCACAATGCCATGTCAATGTTTGTTTACATACCTGTTTTGTTTGTTTGCTTCTTCTCGGTTAGACGACGACTACGTTGAGACCGACGATCCTTACGACACCACTCCCCAGGACCTAGCCCAGTACGATACTGAGCTGCCAGGCAAGTTATCACTCACATAAATCATCGAGTTTCCTTTCCACACTTGTTGTCGATACTATCCTTTTGTCTACTATTGCTAGCCATATGTATCGTTGCTTGATCTCCGAACCTATCACATGATACCATGAACCAATGATACTGCCTCACCGCCATACCTACAGCCTTTGCTTGTGCCTGTTCTTATCTAGCATGCTTAGGGTTGCTTTTACTCGAGTCTGTTGTCGGTTACTATTTTTACTATCTTATTATTTGTACCGGGGCTCGATGTTAATCAATCAATCCTGTTAATTGCTAATGGTAATAATAATTTGATGATAAGGCACCGGCAGGAGGCCCATGAGAGGTTTTGAAGCCTGCTAGTGTCGACCCTAATAGGAAAAGGGTCTTGTCTACTGATCCATGATGAGCGCACTACCCGCATTTGGGAAGCGAGTATGGGCGCCCCCTCAACTTGACCTGATACGCATCTCGTCCAAATCATCTCATTTAGTTCGTGCTTTCCATTTGCCGCATGCATGTTTTTGCGAGCCCAGCGCAGGGTGGAACTTTTGTAGTCGGCATATAGGGGGACACGTTCTTAGAGTGCTATGAGGGTCCATTTTCTTCTGGGCTCGATTAGCCGTGCGCCCAAGGTGCTTTGGGCTTGATGCGAGGAATGGTTGTTTGTGTTGAGTGCCCCGCTTGGTGGGAGGCATCCCATCTGGCGGGATATTCATGAGTGTACGGCCAAATTGGTGCAACCCTGCAGGGATAATCTTCTCGAGAAGCCGTGTTTTCCGCGGTTATGGATTACTTGGTGAAAGTACTGGCTAACAAGTACTCAGGACAACTTCAACTTAATGATCAATCATGATTCACCCACTGTTTAATAACCTGACTAGTAATAGGTTATTCACACAATAACTTGATTCACCTTATCACAACTGTGTGAGTTATCCTCGGATTGCTTCTTTGGATAAGGGGCGATATCCAGGATGGGTTTGGTTGAAGTTATCTTTCAGTTGGTTACAATCCTCGATCTCATCTTATTCTGTTAGCCGGAACTTGTAGTTATCTTCTGTAGTTGGTTAGCGCAGCCAGCAGCAACTTTTATATCACCCCTTCCTTCCGTTGATCCCAAGCATCAATGCTTGTGTTGACGGGTAACTCTTTGATGAACTGTGAGTCTTGCTTGCCAGTACTTGGATGTACTGACCCCGTTGGGGCTGTGGTTTACGCAGAGTACGGCTACGGCTACGATGCTTCCCAGGACGGCTACTTCGTGGAGTTTGACGACGCTGCAGACGAGTAGATAGCTGGACCAGGGCAGGATCCAGAACCTTCGTGGATGGGCTTCGTTTGTTTTATTTCCTCCGGCTACTTAAGCCTTCAGTTTTGTCTGTACTCAGACACCTTTGTTTGCTTCCGCTGATGTAATGAATGACATGTTGGGACATGTGTCCTCTGGATGATTGTATTTTCTATTTCTGCCTTAATGAAGGCCAGTTGCAACTTTATTTCAATCTTTTGTGTCTTAGAGATATGTTGTGATTATCATTCGTTCAAAACTGTTGACGTACAGTGCGTGATTGTTATGAAGTACGTCAATGGTAGTGCCTGTGATTTCTAGTGGATAGTTTACATCGACGGTGGAATAGCAGAGCTTGTGTTGTCGCGCATAAGCGCAGGCCTACCAGGAAGCTGGGACGTGGGAGCAGTTATGCCCCATAATCCAAGCATCTGCTATCCAGTTCGTGCGGTGAGTATCCCTTAGAAGTCAGGGTGCGACAAATGGTATCAGAGCCTGTCTGCCTGTAGGATCCCTTTTTACTGGTCGCAGTTGAGTCTAGAAACTATTTTGTAGCTATATAGGAAAAATGAAACGTGAGAGTAGGAATTCTGCCATTTTTCTTCTTTCCCCACCCACCCACCCTTTTCTGGTAAGGAAGTGCAACGTGTTTTCTGTTCTCACCTAAACTTTCAAGTTAGGATTTCACGTGTTTTGGGTTCTCCTTAGTACCTCAGGACTTTTGGTCTAAGTTTTCCCAGTGTTGCTTCAATATCATGTTCTTTTCAACATCCTTATCGTCCGTTGAACCTTGTTGAGTTCCACATCCTTTTCTTCTACCGGAGCCTAATCAAAACCTTTCCCGATCATCTGCAGATGGATCTCAGGTTCTACCCGCAGGTGGTTAGGATGACTCGCTGTGAGGATACCGCCGGTTATCCGGAGATGCTGAGGGATATGGTTACCTATCTGGGGTTCCGTTGGGCACCAGAGTACCAGGTCTACGAGCACCAGCGCGAGTTCGAGCAGACTTTCTACCGAGCTATCGTCTACATTCTGTCGGATGATGGCAGGAGCTTTGTTCACAGCTACGAGGCAGTAGGTTCCACAGTGGATATGGCCGTGCAGCAGGCAGCGTACGTGAGTCTCACCGTTCTACGTGCTGACTACTGGGGGTTTGATGATTCCATTTATCGTCATATTCCCCGTGGTTACATCACGGCAGCGGGAGTTCACTTCACTGACCACCGCGACCTGGACACCTACGAGTCTGATAGCTCCAGGCTGCACACTACTGCCCAGTTCGTGAGGCACAGTGACGCAGCTGTTTCCGCACTTTCTCAGGAGTTAGCCTCAGTCAGGGAGCAGCTCCACCTTGCTCTCACCCGTCTGGCGACGTACACCACAGACTTTGTTGGAGACGAGCGCTTTGCACGTATCGTTCAGTCAGCTGGTCTTCCGTTACCAGATGCTGGAGGTTACGAGCCGGTCAGAGGTCCACTTCTCCACCTCGGTGCAGGTTACACGGGGATCCCTCGATATGGAGCACAGGAAGAGGATGCCTTCTACTTCACCACTCCGAGAGTTGCTCTCAGAGCATTTCCTATCTACAGGGATCGTCGTGATACCTACTTCCGTGGGGTTCCTCCTCACCGTATCTCTCGTCGTACTACTCACCGCCGTCCTGCGTGATGAGCATGAGAGTACCGATGTATCCGTTCCTAGCTATGTTTAGTTATCCTTGTCTTTCGAACCATGTGTTGGTCTGTTGGATATTCTGATGTATTTGAACATGTGATGATGTACCTGTTGGTTATCTATTCATGCGTCGGAATAATCTATCTTTCGGTTACCAAGTCTATCCTGTTGTATTGTTGTGCTAAAATGCATTTCTGTTCAGGATGCCTCCAACCAGGAACACCCCACCTCCGCCACCACCAATGGGGGAACTGTTGGCTCAGATGACCCAAGTGGTGACTCAGATGGCTCAGATCCAGGCTAACCAGCACAACAACCAGAATGCTCCGCGAGTCAGTATCAAGGAGTTTCTGAGCGTGGGTCCGAGGGCTTTCGTGGCAACACGTGAGCCTCTGGATGCTGATGACTGGATCAGGGAGATCAACAGGGCTCTGGAGATTGCTCATGTTGCTGAGGAAGATAAGGTCAAGTATGCCACCTACCTACTGAAGGGTCAGGCAGCTACTTGGTGGGAGAACTACCAGACCATGAGAGCTGGCTATCCTATCACCTGGGGATGTTTCAAGGATGCCTTCCTGAAGCACCACATTCCGGATGGTCTCATGGAAAGGATGCGTGAGGAATTCTGCTCTCTCAGACAGGGCAAGCTGGACGTCCTCGGCTACCAGAACGAGTTCAATCGCCTCGCTCGGTATGCTGGTGACGAAGTGTCCACCGAAACCAAGAAGATGGCAAGGTTCCGCCGAGGCTTTAACCCGGAACTGAAGTACGCTCTCACCAACATCAAGTGCAAGGACTTCGTTGAGCTCGTGAACACCGCGCTCAATGAGGAGAATGGGCGCAAGGCGTTCGAAGAGTCCCGCAAGCACTCGCGTGAGGGTGGTTCCTCCTCCAACATGACCACCCCTCCGCAGAAGCGCCGCATCTGGGTGCCAAATGGTGCTGTCACTCGGGCTCCAAATGCCCAAGCTCCTCCAGGCTTTGGTCCCCGCCCGCCCAACCCATCTCAGATGCAGGGTCAGAGGATTCCAATGGGGCAGCCAAGGCCAGGTCCTCCTCGTGTCGTCACTTGCTTCAAGTGCAAGGAGACTGGACACTACGCTGATAAGTGCACTCAGAGGCAGCTACCTCCACCTCCTCGCCCCAACACCAACCAGGCTATGGTTCGTGCTCCCCCGGCTAAAGCCTTCAACTCCAACAACAGGCCTGTCGGGAGGAACGCGAGGGTGAACCATATCAAGGCTGGCAAAGCTGAGGAAGCCGCTGACGTCGTTCTCGGTATATTACCCGTAAACTCTATTCCAGCTAAAGTGTTGTTTGATACTGGAGCATCGCATTCATTCGTGTCAAAGATTTTTGCAAAAGCATACAACCTAGTTCTGGTTCCGCTAAGCAATCAAATGACTGTTCACTCTCCGGGACCGCAAATGTTGACTTCCAAGATAAGCATGGACAATGAGATCCTAATTGGAGGTCGCATATTCCTTGCTTCACTCATGTTGCTGGGAAATTCTGACATTGATGTCATTCTGGGTATGGATTGGTTGAAGACCCACAAAGCTAAAATTGACTGTGCTCAAAAGTCAATAACTCTCTCTCACACTTCAGGCCAGATAGTCTATTCTCCATATGGATCAAGTTCTGTTCAGCTGTTCAACCTCGATGCCAAACCCCTTCCTGAAATTGAAAATGTTCCGGTGGTTTGTGAATTCCCTGACGTCTTTCCAGAAGAATTACCAGGGATGCCTCCGGACAGAGCAGTTGAGTTCGTGATCGAGCTTGAGCCAGGTACTGCTCCAATCTCTAAGCATCCATACAAGATAGCTCCTCCTGAACTGAAATTGTTGAAGGAGCAAATCGATATGTACATGGAAAAAGGTTACATTCAGCCTAGTTCCTCCGCTTGGGGTTGCCCAACTCTGTTTGTTGCCAAGAAGGATCAAACAAAAAGACTCGTGGTTGACTATCGTCCTCTCAACGAGAAAACCATCAAGAACAAGTATCCACTCCCTCGTATCGATGATCTTTTTGATCAACTTGCTGGAGCCTCAATATTCTCAAAGTTGGACTTGAGGATGGGTTACCATCAGATAAAGATCAGAAAGGAAGATATTCCAAAAACAGCCTTCACCACTCGTTACGGTCTATATGAATTCACCGTCATGTCCTTTGGTCTCACCAATGCACCGGCAACGTTCTCAAGACTCATGAATTCTGTCTTCCATGAATACCTCGACAAGTTCGTTGTGGTATATCTTGATGATATTCTAGTCTACTCAAAATCCGAGGAAGAGCATGGAGAACACCTTCGTCTCACTCTCATGAAACTTCGCGAGCATCGTCTGTATGCCAAGTATTCCAAATGTGAATTCTGGATTCCAGAAGTTGCATATCTTGGTCACATAATCTCTGCCAAAGGCATTGCCATTGATCCTGAAAAGGTTAAGGCAATTGTTGATTGGAAACCCCCTAAGACGGTGAAACAAGTTAGAAGCTTTCTTGGCTTGGCTAGCTATTGCCGTCGTTTCGTCCAAAACTTTTCCAAGATTGCCAAACCTCTCACTGATCTCACAAAGAAGGACAAAAAGTTCGTTTGGACTCCACAATGTGATGAGAGTTTCAACCTCCTGAAAGCTAAACTCACTTCCACACCTGTTCTGGTTGGTCCAGATACTACCAAACCTTTCCAGATATTCTGTGATGCATCTCTTCAAGGCCTAGGAGCAGTTCTTATGCAAGAACGTCAGGTTGTGGCTTATGCTTCACGTCAGTTGGACCCACATGAGCAAAACTATCCCACTCATGATCTTGAACTTGCAGCAGTTGTGTTTGCCCTCAAGAAATGGAGACAATACTTGTTGGGTAACAAAACTGAAATCTGTTCCGATCATAAGAGTCTGAAATACATCTTCACTCAGCCAGATCTGAACCTCAGGCAAAGGAGATGGATTGAGAAGATTAAAGAATTTGATCTCACCATTTCTTACACTCCAGGCAAGGCTAATGTTATGGCCGATGCTCTCAGTCGCAAATCCTATTGCAATAATCTCATGATCATGGAAAGCCAACCTCCACTTCATGAGGAATTTCAGAAGCTAAACCTTGGTCTTGTTCCTGAAGGATACCTTGCTAGCTTGACAGCAAGCCCAACTCTCGAGGACAAGATTCGTTCTGAACAACTTCGTGATAATGAAATCAAGAAGATGGTAGAGCAAATCAAAGAGGGCAGTGATAAATTCAAGTCCTTCTCAATTGATGACAAGGGAACTGTGTTCTTCGAAGGACGCATTGCAGTCCCTCAGATTCAAAGTCTCAAGGATATCATTCTCAAGGAGGCTCATGAAACTCCTCTATCCATTCACCCTGGAAGTACAAAGATGTACCAGGATCTTAAGACTCTGTATTGGTGGTCTGGCATGAAACGTGAAATTGCTCAATACGTTTCTGAATGCGACGTTTGTCAACGTGTTAAGGCAGTCCATCAAAAGACAGCAGGTCTACTCCAACCTCTGAAAATTCCTGACTGGAAGTGGGACATGATTGAAATGGACTTCGTTACTGGGTTTCCAAAGTCCAAAAAGGGCAACGATGCAATCTTCGTTGTTATTGATCGTCTCACTAAGGTTGCTCACTTCTTTGCTGTCAAGGAAACTATCTCAGCTAGCCAGTTAGCAGAGCTCTACACAGCAAGGATTGTTCCTCTTCATGGTGTTCCTTTGGAAATAAGCTCAGACCGTGGAAGCATCTTCACTTCTCATTTCTGGAAAAGCTTTCAAGAAGCATTGGGCACTAAACTTCTGTTCAGCACAGCTTATCACCCTCAGTCTCAGGGGCAAGTCGAAAGAGTCAATCAGATTCTCGAGGATATGCTCAGAGCATGTGGTATCTCATTTGGCATGAAATGGGAGGATTGCCTTCCATATGCTGAATTCTCCTACAACAACAGCTACCAGGCAAGCCTAGGCATGGCACCTTTTGAGGCACTGTATGGTCGCAGATGCAGGAGTCCAATCAATTGGTCTGGAGCTGGTGAACGTTCACTCTTAGGCCCTGACATGGTTAGGGAAGCCGAGGAGAAAGTTCGTATCATTCGTGACAATCTCAGGATTGCACAGTCTCGTCAGAAGAGCTATTATGATAGCAAGCACAGGGATATGGTCTATGCACCTGGTGATAAGGCATATCTCCGTGTAACTCCCCTCAGAGGCACTCATCGTTTTGGTGTGAAAGGAAAGCTTGCACCAAGATACATTGGTCCTTTCAACATCCTCTCAAGACGTGCAGAGAATGCTTATCGTCTTGAACTTCCAGAAAAACTATCCAAGGTGCACGATGTTTTCCACGTGTCACAACTCAAGAAGTGTTTCAAAGACCCAGATCGTGCAGTTGATCATGATTCCATTGAGCTGCAAGATGATCTGTCTTATGAGGAGCACCCTATTCGTATTCTCGATGAGACCGAGCGTAAGACTCGCAACAAGAGCACCAAGTTCTTGAAAGTCCAATGGTCGCATCATTCCGATAAAGAGGCAACGTGGGAGACCGAAGAGGATCTTCGCAAGAAATATCCGGACCTTTTCACTTCTCAGTAGGGAATCTCGGGGCGCGATTCCTTCAAGGGGGGGCGTTTTGTAACATCCAAGTATGAAAACAATCCTTAGAATGTTTGATTCCTTGTTTAATTTCAAGCAATGCATCATGGCATCATGTTTATTTATTGTTTGCATTTGTTTTTATCTTGTTTTCACAACTCAAATTCAAATCTTTTTCAAACATTGCTTTCATACTTGCTATATTACAACTTTGGAATAAAAATAACAACTAAAAACAACCATGTTATTCCTTTTCTCACTTATTAAATTGTTGCTTTAAATCCAACCAATATTTCAAACAATAATTCTCAAATCACCTTTTAAATTTCAAACCAAGTTCAAATCAGTACTTGTTTTGAATCCATCAATTTCACCACACTTTGAAATTGTAAAATCATGTTTAAAACAACCTAAGGGTAACCCTATTCAAATGTTGGTTTTCAATAAATAAATTTAATATGAAAATACCCCAAATTTGATTTCCAACACTAACTATGATTTTAAAATTTCATTTTTGAAATCCAAGTTGATAATGTGGTTTCTATTTAATTAAAAAGCTTAACCTAATTTTTCTAGAATTTTCCTCCAACAAAACCTTAACAACTTTATCCAAAAGCAATTTACAAAAAAAAATAAAAACCAGAAAAGAATAAAAGCAGCGCGCGCGAGCAGCAGATAGCAAAACCCAGCCCGCTAAGCCTACCCGCGCGCGCCCCAGCCCATCACTTAAGCCCCGTACCGCTTCGGTGCGTGGAGATTCGTGCGCCCCGCCTAATCGGCCTTCTCTCTCCCGTACGGCGCGCATCCGCCGGTGCCACGGCGGCCCGCGCGCGACTCCGGCGGCCGCACCACGCCTCCGGGCCTATAAATTCCCCTCTAGCCCCTGGGAGAAACCCTAGGCTCCTAGGGTTCCCCCTCCGTCTCGCCAACGCCGCCGATCGGCTCCTCCCCGACGCCAATTCCTCACTGCCTTCCTCACCGGCGGCGGGATCTCTGAATCCCCGTCAATGGCCACCACCGTAGCCACGCACACACTCACCTGAGTGCTGGAAACGCACCACCACTCTCCCAGCTACCGTTTGAACACCCGAGAGAGCCCGGAGAGCAGCCAGAGCCGCGCCGCCGTCTTCGTCACCGCCGCTGTCGCCGTCTCCGTCGAGCCCCTGCAACCACGACGACTCGGTGAGCGCCACCGTTCCCTCCCCTCTCTGTTGCGCGTCCAGTACTGCATCCGCTCGCGTCCAGCAGCAGCGCAGCAGCCCTCAGCACGAGCACGTCGTCGTTGCTCGCCGCCGGCGTCCGTCTTCTGTCAGCGAACGTTCAGGTTCAGTCTGCGCGCGTTTGGTTTCAGTCAAGTTCAGGTCTGAACCTCAACCTAGCTGCGTTGCTGTTACTAACAAGCAACCGAAAGCAGCGCAGCTGGTTCAGTCCTTGTGCGCGCGAGGGGAGATCGCGGGTTCGAGTCCCGGCTCCCTGGGATAAAATCCCAGCTTTTTGCGGCCAAGCGCTGACAGGGAGGGCCCCCTGTCAGCCTCTCCCTTGCCACGCAAGCTCACGGTCACCGTATGGCCCACTGGCAGTGGCAGGGTAGCCCCCCAGTGCGTATAAAAAGTTTACACACGTTTCTGTTTTAATTTTCTAAATTCTTTTAATATCAGATTTAAATAGAAACTTCAAAATTCCATATCTTTTATTTTATAAGTCCAATAAACTCAAACTTTATATGAAACTTGATCTAAATTTTATAATCTATTCAAATATGCAATTTGTGTTCTGTTTTGAATCTTCAAAATGCAATTTAAATTCAAATCCAAATAATTCAAATGCAATTTGAAATAAATCATAACTAATTCATACTGTTTTCAAATAATTCAACTAAAATATGTTTTTCACACCTTTTTGAATGCTCTATTCAAATATAAATTTTGTTTTCTGGTTTGAACAATTTAAATTGCCTAAACTATTTAAACCATGTTTAATTCAATTAAAAATTGTTTAATTTTGTTTAATTCATAACTAAATGATCCAAAGTCCAATTTCAAATTGTGAAACATGTAATCCAACCAAAATTTGATGTTCTTTTCAAATATCAACTTTGTTATTTGTTTTGCACATTTTAAAAGTTTGAAAAAACAACTACATGTGTGATACCTTTAATGCACCCAAAACTTTCCTAAAATAATAACAAACTTCTAAATTGCTACCACCTTTTCTAATTTGTTTCCAATGTTGTTATTTTGCTGTTATCCTGTTGCATGCATCATGCTAATCCATTATCACCTGTTGATTAGTTGGAAAACAAATAATCTAACCAAATTCCATGGGCTTTTCATATGCAACTCACAGTTGCATATCAGTCCATTTAAATTGTGTTACCATATCAAATAGTTTATTTTGTTGCATCTATTAAATTGTCATGCATCATAATTGATTGTGCACAATGCCATGTCAATGTTTGTTTACATACCTGTTTTGTTTGTTTGCTTCTTCTCGGTTAGACGACGACTACGTTGAGACCGACGATCCTTACGACACCACTCCCCAGGACCTAGCCCAGTACGATACTGAGCTGCCAGGCAAGTTATCACTCACATAAATCATCGAGTTTCCTTTCCACACTTGTTGTCGATACTATCCTTTTGTCTACTATTGCTAGCCATATGTATCGTTGCTTGATCTCCGAACCTATCACATGATACCATGAACCAATGATACTGCCTCACCGCCATACCTACAGCCTTTGCTTGTGCCTGTTCTTATCTAGCATGCTTAGGGTTGCTTTTACTCGAGTCTGTTGTCGGTTACTATTTTTACTATCTTATTATTTGTACCGGGGCTCGATGTTAATCAATCAATCCTGTTAATTGCTAATGGTAATAATAATTTGATGATAAGGCACCGGCAGGAGGCCCATGAGAGGTTTTGAAGCCTGCTAGTGTCGACCCTAATAGGAAAAGGGTCTTGTCTACTGATCCATGATGAGCGCACTACCCGCATTTGGGAAGCGAGTATGGGCGCCCCCCTCAACTTGACCTGATACGCATCTCGTCCAAATCATCTCATTTAGTTCGTGCTTTCCATTTGCCGCATGCATGTTTTTGCGAGCCCAACGCAGGGTGGAACTTTTGTAGTCGGCATATAGGGGGACACGTTCTTAGAGTGCTATGAGGGTCCATTTTCTTCTGGGCTCGATTAGCCGTGCGCCCAAGGTGCTTTGGGCTTGATGCGAGGAATGGTTGGTTGTGTTGAGTGCCCCGCTTGGTGGGAGGCATCCCATCTGGCGGGATATTCATGAGTGTACGGCCAAATTGGTGCAACCCTGCAGGGATAATCTTCTCGAGAAGCCGTGTTTTCCGCGGTTATGGATTACTTGGTGAAAGTACTGGCTAACAAGTACTCAGGACAACTTCAACTTAATGATCAATCATGATTCACCCACTGTTTAATAACCTGACTAGTAATAGGTTATTCACACAATAACTTGATTCACCTTATCACAACTGTGTGAGTTATCCTCGGATTGCTTCTTTGGATAAGGGGCGATATCCAGGATGGGTTTGGTTGAAGTTATCTTTCAGTTGGTTACAATCCTCGATCTCATCTTATTCTGTTAGCCGGAACTTGTAGTTATCTTCTGTAGTTGGTTAGCGCAGCCAGCAGCAACTTTTATATCACCCCTTCCTTCCGTTGATCCCAAGCATCAATGCTTGTGTTGACGGGTAACTCTTTGATGAACTGTGAGTCTTGCTTGCCAGTACTTGGATGTACTGACCCCGTTGGGGCTGTGGTTTACGCAGAGTACGGCTACGGCTACGATGCTTCCCAGGACGGCTACTTCGTGGAGTTTGACGACGCTGCAGACGAGTAGATAGCTGGACCAGGGCAGGATCCAGAACCTTCGTGGATGGGCTTCGTTTGTTTTATTTCCTCCGGCTACTTAAGCCTTCAGTTTTGTCTGTACTCAGACACCTTTGTTTGCTTCCGCTGATGTAATGAATGACATGTTGGGACATGTGTCCTCTGGATGATTGTATTTGCTATTTCTGCCTTAATGAAGGCCAGTTGCAACTTTATTTCAATCTTTTGTGTCTTAGAGATATGTTGTGATTATCATTCGTTCAAAACTGTTGACGTACAGTGCGTGATTGTTATGAAGTACGTCAATGGTAGTGCCTGTGATTTCTAGTGGATAGTTTACATCGACGGTGGAATAGCAGAGCTTGTGTTGTCGCGCATAAGCGCAGGCCTACCAGGAAGCTGGGACGTGGGAGCAGTTATGCCCCATAATCCAAGCATCTGCTATCCAGTTCGTGCGGTGAGTATCCCTTAGAAGTCAGGGTGCGACACTGGCCCAGCAACAAAATCCGGTTGATGGAAACCCGGTCATAGCCCAGGTTGACGGAGAGTCGGCTTCAGTCACCAGCCATACCCCGGAAAGCGAATTGCAAAGAAACATGTTTGGGTTTATGACAAACAGAACGCCAGGAGCGGGGCCCTCGAATCCACGAAATCCGGCTCTGTTCAACAATAACCTGATCTTAGATCCTACGGTGCTAGCAACAGTGATAACCCCGGAAAACGCGGCGGCACGCGCTGTGGATCTGGATGTGGACCACCGTGCATTGGATCTGCAGAGGAGAGATATGGAAGCTGAAAGACAGGGGATAGCAGCGCGCCAGCGCGAGCTGGAAGCATTGGAGAGCCGGCTCCAGGTTCAGTCGACCAGGATGCACAATCAGAGATATCAGTCGAGATTACCGGCGACGGGTGGAACTATAAACCCGGCCGCACTGTTTATTACACCTCAGGATCAACCGATTCCAGCTGTGAATCAGGAAACCGGACATCAGCCTGCAATCTTGGGAGGACAACCGGCAAACGTACAAGCCGGGTTACCCACATTGCAAACAGGGATCGTAACTGGCAATACAGCGCCACCACCGCCACGATTTCATACTCCACCGGGCCACTTTAACAACCCCATGGACAATGTATATGCGGCAACATTGGCATTGGATCGCATCCCCGTAAGAGAGTCGCCCCATGCGGAGGAGACCCGACGGGCGATAGATCTATTGCGCACAGCAGTGGCTCAGCAGGCCAATTACCCGGATAACAGGAGTGGAATGCATGGAACACCGTATGTTAGCCGGTATAATGGAAATACCGGCAATATTCAGACGAGCTCAGCACGGCGGAGGGCAGAGCAGCAGCAAATGCCGCCTCCTCCCCGTAGACCAGCAACACCTGCAGTATCGGCGGCGCAAGCTATTGTGGACAGTTCTCGAGCCAGGCGCGCAGCAGCCGGATCTGCGGTACGAGGGCCGGTAGCGGTTGCACCCCCCGCCGTACCTGCAGCAGGATCACATGTTTCCCGGGTGAGGCCAGTGCCGGCAAATTTGGCCGGGCCCAAGTGTTTGTCGGACGCCATCAGAGCCAAGCCTTACCCGGATCAGTTCAAGGAGCCGGGTAAAGTGGTCAATTACGAGCCAACCATGGATCCAGAAACCTGGTTGAGTAGCTATGAGATGGCCATGTCGATTCGCAATGCGTCTGAAAATCTTGAAGCCAAGTTTATGTACCTGATGATGTCAGAGGGAGCAACAAAGTTATGGTTCAATAATCTACCCGAAAAGTCCGTCAATTCATGGATCGAGCTGAAAACGGCCTTTGTCAAGCACTTTCATGGAACGTGCAGGAAGCTGTTTACAATTGATGATTTAGAGCGATGTGTCCAGAAGAAGGGAGAGTCGGTGCGCAGTTGGGTGCGCCGGGTTATGGAAATACTCCACTCTTCCACAGATATTCAACCAAAAGATGCATTACTGGCCATGGCAAAAACATGCAAGTATATACCCTTAGTGCAAAAGCTGACGCGCATGAAATCTAGTCGGAATGCTTCGGAGGTAACTATGGGAGAGTTGATGGACGCGTGCAACAAGCACGCCGCCATAGATACCACAGAAGAGGATGTTGATGATAAGAAAGCGAAAGCTAACGCGAGCAACAGCGGAAGACCCGGCAATGGATCTGCGCCGGGTAACAATGGAGGAAATAATGGAAACAACCAGAACAAGCGCCCGTATGAGGGCAGTTCCGAGTTCGTCGCCAATACAGAAGCCGGGTTCGCCAGACCCAGAGCGGAAGGAAATTTCAACGGAGGAAATTTTAATGGAGGAAACTACCAAGGACCACCAAGGCCTGCTAAGCATATAGAGGCCTTCAGGATGCCCTGTCCGCGTCATAGCAGGAACGGCAGGCCGGCTAATCATTCATTGGAACAGTTCGTAGATTTACAGAGATGGAAGAACGAAGAAATATAGAAGGCAATGCGAGGTGCAGGCCGGGGATCAGGACCGGGTCCGGTTGGAAACCCGGGCAATGGCCCACCCCCGGCTGGCAACCCAGGAGGCGGTAATCCGGGTAACAACCAAGGAGGCGCTGGGGGTTTCCAGGCCAACCCAAGCAGCTAGGGCAGTACCACGTTCACACTACAGGAACTTCTAACAAGGATAGAAAGATACTCAAAAAGGCAGTAAACTCGGTTTCTTCAGCTGTCCCGAGGTACTTGAGATGGTCGGATCAAGCGGTAACATGGAGCAGAAGGGATCACCCGGAAAGAATAGAGCATCCGGGTGTGTTAGCTTTAGTGGTTGCGCCACATGTCAATGGTTATGAGTTGAAAAAGGTTCTAATGGACGGCGGAAGTAGAATCAATATCCTATATTGGGAAACTTTCTTGCGCATGGGGCTCAAGGAGTCTCAGTTGCAGAAAAGTTCTACAGTTTTTCATGGGATTGTGTCGGGTCATTCGGCGTGCCCCGAAGGGAAGATTACATTGGAGGCCGCTTTTGGAGAATCAAAGGATAATTTCCGAGTGGAGTGGCTCACGTTTGAGGTGGTAAAGTTGCGCAGCCCCTATCACGCGCTGTTTGGAAGGCCGGCTTACGCCAAGTTCATGGCCAGACCGTGTTACGTATACCTACAGCTAAAGATCCCGGGTCCCAAGCAAACCATCACCATACATGGGAGCCGGGTTATAGCAGTGAGTGTGACGAAGGAGACGCGGCAATGGCGGAACAGGCTTGTAGAAAGAAAGAGCTCAAGTATTACCGGTCTCAGGTAGACCCGGACGACAGAACAGCATTGAAGAGACCAAATAAGGAAGATGAGAGAGCCAAATTCAAAGCAACACATGATACAAAGATGGTGGATTTTGTCGAAGGTGATCCCTCCAAGCAATTTGCTATAGGGTCTAACCTAGACAGTAAGCAAGAAGAGGCGCTCATTGAGTTTATTCGTGGAAATCAAGATGTTTTCGCTTGGACACCTAGTGATATGCCGGGTATCCCGACCAAGTTAGCTGAGCACAGTTTGCATGTTGATCCTAAGTCCCGGCCTGTGAAGCAGGGCCTGAGAAAAATGAACGAGGAAAGAAGGAAAGCTATAGGAGCAGAGATAGCCAGGCTGCTTGCAGCCGGCTTTATCATGGAGGTTTTTCACCCGGATTGGTTGGCAAATCCGGTTCTAGTAATGAAAAGGAGTAATGAGTGGAGAATGTGCATTGATTACACGAGTCTCAACAAGCACTGCCCAAAGGATCCGTTTTCTCTTCCAAGGATAGATCAGATCATAGACGCAGTGGCTCGAAGTGACCTATTATGTTTCCTGGATGCATATTCCGGGTATCACCAGATCAAGCTCAAGAAGGAAGATTGGGAGAAAACATCGTTCATAACCCCCTTCGGAGCTTTCTGCTACAAAACCATGACTTTCGGATTGAAGAACGCCGGTGCAACCTACCAGCAGTGCATTCAGAAGTGTTTTGAGGACCAGATCGGACGCAATGTTCATGCCTATGTTGATGATGTGGTGATCAAGACAAGGAAGGCAGAAACGTTCATTGACAACTTAAAGGAAACATTCAGGAACCTGAGAAGATATCAGATGAAGCTTAACCCCACAAAGTGTGTATTTGGAGTTCCAGCAGGAAAATTACTCGGATTCATTGTTTCCGAGAGAGGAATTGAGGCAAACCCGGACAAGAGAAAAGCTATCCAGAGCCTGAAAAAGCCGGAAAACTTAAAGCATGTTCAAAAGCTTACAGGGTGCATAGCAGCATGTAACGTCCCAGTGTTTGGGAGGTTATAAGGATATAAATTTAATATGTGCATTTGCAAAGCATGCATCTAAAAATACGGGAAATTTTGGCGCGAAAGTTTAAACGAATCAAAGTGACCAAAGTTTCACTTGATATGATGAAATAGGTCTAGTTCATCTGGTCAAGAGTACATTTGGAGTGATCTTTATAACATAGTATCTTTACAAACCAAATCATCTGATTAGACAAACCATAGTTGGTTATGACCAACACTAACTCTCAACAACCTTAACCACAAGTCTATAAGTGACTTGGGATAACTCACTAGGTATCTAGAACTTAAAGAGGGGTGAGTATCCAAATCTCATAACTGATAATCATACTTTCAGAAATAAGCAATATACAACTTAACCGTCACATCAACAGAGATGTTATCACCTATAAAACAACAACTCCCTAAGTTATCAATTCATTTCCACAACATCTCTATAAATCATATCATAACTATAAGGTGAACCATCACAAGTAAATAACAAAGTTTCAATAGAACACAGGTGATTCATACAAGTGATAACTCAAACCCACAAGTGGGAAGTGACATAATAATTGTGTTAATATATTTATCGAATACGTACATATCTCATCAACTATAAAAGAAGTACTTAAGGGAAGAATCAAATCTTCTTCAACCACTGTTAAAATCTTGATCATCACCTAAGATCTTTCCAAACACTGTGTCTGAATCATGAATACAAATGAATAATATAAACTAACAACATGACACTCTGAGTAACCAACTAACAACTATTACATAAGTCATTAAACCCTAACAACATTCACATGCTCATTGTCTTATTCATCTTATATAAGTGAGCCTATGAGATCTCAACACATCAAGGAACCACTTGATCAACTTACTATCTTAAGTCATCATTCCACAAACACTCTATATTTCCACCCACATCAATAATCAACAAATCAAGTATCCCTGGATATAAATAATGAATAACAACAAGATATAACCTCTATTAGAGGAATTGGATTGAAAGCTAAATAAAACCAATCATGTACGCGATAAGTATCTATCTTATGGGAAGCAAAACAAGCAATGTATGGAAGGATAATAAAAGCATGAATTAAATCTTAATCTAGATCTTGATAGTCTGGCTAGACCAATGTACCTTGTTTCCTCAATCTCCTCCAAGATATTCTGCAAGAGAAGAAACCACAAGACAGGAAGAACTACCACATGAAGATCTCCAAGAAGATTATTTAGAGTGCGCTTGAAGTGCTACTCTAATCTTCTATAAGAGTACTTGGAAACTCTTATATCTTGATATGATCTTATTAAACCTCTTGAAATAGTACGATATTCCAATGTTAGTGCTATATAGAAGTAGTTTGATAACAAGCCTTGCAACCTTGTTAACAGATCACTTTTGTTTACTCAAACAATGGAGTGTCATACACAGACCAACAAAAGATTTAATTACATGGTACATCTCAGCCCATGGTATAGGAGTAGTAATTTGGAGGCAAGTCTGGCCCACTTGTTAACAAATTCTTCTTATATGCATATGGAAACTTGATGTCATAAAATAAACCTACATTCTTTCATAATCCTCTAAGTAAAATCTTTGCTTGGAACAACTGGTTGTTTTCACCACAAGGGTGAGAGAATTGAAGTTGGAAACCAAGAGAGGAACCTACCTGCAATGGACAAAGGCAATTTGAAGACTAGTGGCAACTAGAGATAAGAACATCAAGCAACAGAAGACTACATGAAGCAACACTGCCTTAGTAAGGGAGCATAAGAATTTATCCAGTGAATCATTAGGATATAATAGAGAATCAATAACCTTTGTCAAGCTCATCAGAGATGAGGAACTCATAATAATGTCCTTAATGAAAACAACTATCAAGTATGGGATAATAACAAGCCATTACATCCACATGTCTTGATATGTGGAGGTAGATGAAAACAAGCTTAAAACCTTGTTTTCCAAATCCTTTTCACATGTAAGACTTACAGATGATAACAAAAACTCATCTATATATAACCATGCAAATGATTTAATCTCTTAAAACAACATGAGATATTATCCACACTTCGAAACTGGTGGAAAACAAACTAATAAGCTTTCAAGGCCACTCAAGTTTACCATTTGATCAAGTACTGAAAACAGCAAACATAGAATACACAAACTTCAGTAAAATGCCAACCAAACTTGCTAGGAGTTTCAATTAGTAAATAACAAAGCCTCATAAGAGAAAACAAGTTCATTACCTAATAAAAATAATTTAGTATGTCATGGGATACAATTCTCTATTAAGTGAATTTCATTTCCCTACACTGAAACAATACCAAGTAATGTTATCAAATCATTTTCTAAAAGAATTTGTATCTAAGATGGTCCAATGAGAACACACCACTTGGTGAACCATATGTGTGTGGTGTGATTATGATATTCATGCCTAAAATAATTTTTAAGACATGTAATAAATTAAATAGAGAGAAAATAATAAAATCACTTAATCTAGCACCCTAAATAAAAAATACAAATATTCTTCAAATCCACCAAAACAAAACATGGTGGGGCGTAAAATTTGATAAGGAATTCAAATATGAATTTTAATAATTTTTATCTTTACAAGAAAGCCCTGAAAACAGTGTTTTCTTCTCAGTTTTAAAGACAGAAGGACCAAGCTGTAAATTTCAGAAACTCTAGGGGGTTATCGAAATTTCACATTTCCTTTTCTCTTTCTTCTTCCTCTGCTAGAAGGCAGAGGAGATCGATGCCGTGGCATGGCTGCTGCCACCTCCCAACCGCCGACTTCGGGCGTGGATGAGGATCAGGGAGACGTCCCCATCGGGCTCACTCTTCTCCTCTCTCTCCCGCTCACTCCCTCGCCTGCTCTCTCTCTCTCTCTCTGTACCAAACCCTAACCCTAATCCTCTCGGCCGCCGCTCGTCGCCGTCGTCTCCGGCCACGGCTGGACTGTTTGAGAGCTCCATTAGCTTCGTGACGTCCTCCTCTATATCCTCGTTGAGTATGGCTTCCAGGGATGCCCGAGAGGAGGCGAATCGGGTCATCCCTTACAACTCCGGCCGCCGGCCAATTCTGGATGCCGCCGGCGATTCCGACCACGCCGAGCCTCCTCGTTTGCTCCAATGGAATCCTGGTGAGCTTGTGATCATAACGGTGTGCTCCAATCTTTTATTCGTCAGCTAATTCATAATCATCGTCACTCACCGTGCGCCGCCGCCGTATTCATGGTCGCCGGCGCAACTCCGGTGACCATTTGGTCGATGCGACGCCACCCCTAGCTTCCCCTTGTTCCTCTCTAGCTGTAGGATCAAACGAATCATGCCAATTCCTGAAGAATCAATCGATTTGATTATCACAGTAGAAATATCCTCCGGTGATGACACAGGCCTGATGTCAGCATGACATCATAATTGTTTTTTTCCTTTTAATTAAATTATAAACTGCTACGTGGACCCACCTGTCAATTCAAAAATAACAGAATAATTCATAATGTTATTAATTCAATTACTTTAAATCCATAACTCATAATAATACAAATAATATACCAAATAAAACAGAAAAATATAATCTAAATGATTATCAACTTTTTAAAAATATTTGATAAAGTTTAAAAATTAATATATTCTATAATTAAAATAAATCATTTAAAATTGAGAAAAATAATGAATAATTCATAAAAATCAGAAAATTACAAGTTATATACCAAAATGCTCCAAATGACTAATGCAACTCATCTATGATGTTTTCATGGTCATTTGACCAAGTTTTTAAAAGTGCAATATTTTGTCTAATCATTTAACCCATTTAAAATTAATAAATTAATATCTTATTCAAATATTTTCAGAATACTTCAAATGATATACCAAATTAAAGAGAAAAACATTTCCAACTCAGATATGACAAACATAACTTAACTTATAAACTTGTTTCTAAAAGCCTAGTGAAATTCGATAGTTTTCCATTACAACCAGAAAACAATTACCACAATAGTATTCTCATTATTAATAACACCCTAGTGTTTCACACCTACTAAACCTATCATCACAAGTTATTAGTAAGTTATGTGATGATAGAGTTAGTTGTAGTAGTTCATCATTTTCAACTAAACCCCTCTTCAATAACCCTACAATTTTGAACATAAAATCAAACATGTATATTATCTTGTCAACAGTTGTTTTCCACATGTGATCGTTTTCTCGTTTAATCATGTAATAACTATTTATAACCTAAACATAATAACAATTGTGTGATAAGTAAAAGTGAAACCCATGTGGGTCTAAAACCAGTAATAACCACATCACCACAAGTAACAAAACAACTCACCTAAAACCTGTGTGATTAACTTATCGTATCGATCATGGCTTACACTTGTAAGTTGGGGTGTTTTCCAGGGTAATTCACGATGCATCTCATTACTATGCATGTATCATCTTGCCATTGTTTTCTGTAGTCCTTACCAGGACTACTTTGCTATCTCTCAGATGTTGGGAATTGTCTACGCGACCCTCGAACCCGAAGACATTGATTATTCTGGTTATTTCAATCTCAGGCAAGTTCATCACTTGCTCATATCCTTTGCAGTACTTCATAACAAACTAATTGCAAAAACCCTATCGTATTATCACCTACTCTCAAAAGAATGCATGATCCTATTTTTATAATAATATGACTAATTGAATGACTACCCGAGTGGTAGTGTTCTGTTTGGTGGGCGGGTGCAACCATGGTAAGATGAATAGGTCTAAGGAAGGTTCCATCTGCACGGGAACGTATTACCTAGGATTAACCACAACTGCCGTCAGGATTCTTGCGCCGTAAATTCGCGTTGACCATGGATCTTCTATGGGGGAGTAAGTCAGCCGTGATACTTTTCTCGTTCGCATGTCAACGGGCTGCCAGAGACGTACGCTGTAGGTTCTGCGGGACTACGTGCACATGGGTGGGATCCCTTAATTCCCACGGACTCTGCGGGTCTATGATGGTCTGCCAGGGGCGCGTAGATATCCATCGTGAGGGGTGGAATCAGGCGTTCAACCTGCTGGCAGGAATGGGTGGGCATGCGTTGTGCGGAGAAGCACGGTTTGGCTTGGACCAACAACCGGGCCCCACACCTGAGTGGGAGTGGACAGGATCTCGAGCCTGGTTGTGCAACATGGTCTTGGTCGTCCATGGGTAAAGTAACGCACCTCTGCAGAGTGTAAAAGGATGTGACATGTTACCCCTTGTTCCGGGAAGGAGCTGCGAACGCCGCAGGAAAGGCAACTCCATGAAAGTTCTAGTCCTGTGAAGATCTGGCGGGCATAGTCTTCAGAATTAAAAGCAACCTCTTGAAGAAAGATTTACAAAAACCTTGCATTAGCTTATGACTCTTTCGAGTCTAAAGCTGTAGTTAGTGCATCAAAATATCCCCTATATATCATGAACTTGCTGAGTAACGCTCGTTACTCATTCGTTCCCATTTGACCCCCTGCTTAGAGTTGAAGCCTGAGGGAAGTCGTCATCGTGAAGCCATCACTACCTCATGAAGCCAGATGGAGTCATATCTTACTTAGCCAGGAAAGCATCGTCATCAACAACGCTGATGGAGGAGAAGCTAACAAGGTGTAGGTGGAGTCTATTCCCGAACTTAGTTGATCAAGCCATAGATTAGGGCTGACATCAGCCATAGTGGATTTAGTTCTGTGCTAGAGTTCTTCTCCAGCTTGGAGCTTCACGTTGTTTCTTCTGATGTATACTTTTGCAGGAGATCTTCTTGATTCATCAAAGAGATTCTCAAGATTTTGTAATGAAGTTTGTATCCTATAGTTTTGCCTGGACCCGCTGTGTTTCTGTTGTACTACTCTGAGGGATGTAATATTCACAGGTAAGTACTTCTGAGGGATGTAATATTCACAGTTATCTGAGGCACCAGTCTTAGCAGCTCCGGGTCCTAAGGAGCCCATGTTACTATACATTGCGGCTGGGCCCCGGGCGGTTAGCGCAGTGGTTGTTGTTGAGCGTAAAGAGGATGGAAAAGATCACCCGGTACAGAGGCCGGTTTATTACGTAAGCGAGGTACTATCGGAAGCAAAGCAACGTTACCCACATTGGCAGAAGTTGGTTTTCGGGGTCTTCATGGCCAGCCGGAAATTGAAACCCTATTTTAAGGAACACCCCATAACAGTGGTTAGCTCCATACCAATGTCGGATATTATCAGAAACTCAGATGCAACAGGTAGAATAGCCAAGTGGGTCATTGAGATGGGAGATTATAACATCAACTACGAGCCCAGGTCTGCAATCAAATCTCAAGCTTTAGTCGATTTTATCAATGATTGGACTCACACAAGCATGCCCACAATGACACCAAGTTCCGAGTCTTGGGTGATGCACTTTGATGGTTCTAAGCAGTACGAGGGATCAGGAGCTGGGGTGGTGCTTACATCGCGCAAAGGAGATAAACTGAGCTACGTGTTGCAAATTCACTTTGATTGCTCCAACAACGTGGCCGAGTACGAGGCATTATTACACTGATTGAGAATAGCCAAGGAGATGAACATCAGGCGGATACGGTGCTATGAAGATTCGGATCTTGTGGTGCAGCAGGTCTCAGGAACCTGGGATAGGAAGGATGCAACTATGGCAGCATATCGCAGAGAGGTGGACAGGGTTGCCGGGTGTTTTTCCGGGTATGAGGTGGAGCATATTGACAGGCGAAAGAACGAGGCAGCAGATGCGCTTGCAAGACTCGGCTCGCGCAGAGAGCCGGTTCCACCCAATGTTTTCCTAGACGAGTTATGGCGGCCATCTGTTAAAACCGAGTCTGAGGATGAGGTAGCCAACCAAGACCCGGATTTGGAGCTCGTGTCCACGGTGCATGCTGTTCCCGAATGGACAGAGCCGTTTTTAGCTTATCTATCACGGGGCGAGTTACCACCACAGAAGGTTTTACCAAGGAAAATTCTGAGACGAGCAAAGGGCTATTCCATCATCAATGGAGAGTTATATAAAAGGAGTGTAGCCGGAGTCTTTTTACGCTGCGTGGCACCAGAAGAAGGCCGGCAGATTCTGAAGGAGATCCATGAAGGTGATTGTGGGCATCATGCATCCACAATATCCCTTGTGGCCAAAGCATATCGACACGGTTTCTTCTGGCTCACAGCCTTAGCGGACGCGGAGCTCTTGGTAGCAAGGTGTGACGGATGTCAAAGGTACGCTCGCCAAACCCATGTGCCGGCTATGGAGTTGCAAACAATCCTGCTGACCTGGCCGTTTTCTGTTTGGGGTATGGACATGGTGGGCCCCTTCCACATGTCACCGTGCAAAAAGACTCATCTTTTGGTAGCTATTGATAAGTTTACCAAGTGGGTTGAAGTTATGCCAGTTACCAATTGCAAAGCAATCACAGCAGCCAAGTTCTTAAAAAGGATCATCTACAGGTTTGGGTATCCTCACAGCATAATAACAGACAATGGAACCAACATGTTCCTTGGCGAGATGGAAAAATTCTGTGGGAACAATGGTATCCGTCTTGACATAGCCTCAGTAGCCCATCCACAAGCTAATGGACATGTGGAAAGGGCAAATCAGGAGTTACTTCGTGGGTTAAAGCCACGGCTGTGGGTCCCGTGCATCAGAGCTGCTGGAGCATGGGTGGAGGAGTTGCCATCAGTGGTTTGGGGAATTAACACTACACCTAACAGATCTACCCAAATGACCCCATTTTTCATGGTTTATGGTGCAGAGGCGGTATTGCCGAGTGACATTATTCACGACTCTCCCCGAGTGTCAGCTTACGTCGAGGTGGAGAACGAGAAGACCCGGCAAGACGCCGTGGATATGCTAGAAGAGAACAGAGAACAAGCCTTGGAGCGATCAGCCATATATCAGCAGGATCTGAGGAGATATCATAGTCGGCGAGTCAAAACCCGGGTCTTCCAGGAAGGAGACCTGGTGTTGCGATTGGCACAATCAAAGGAAGGAAAACATAAGTTATCACCACCATGGGAAGGACCGTTCATCATAAGCCGGAATTTACACAACGGATCATATTACTTGATAGATGCAAGGGAAGAGTCGAACACTGTCAATGACACCGCTCGCACAACTTCGTCTATGCAAGAGAGGGAAAGACCATGGAACGTGGCTCAGCTACGTCCCTACTACACCTAGACTAGACTAGGCTTATAAGTGGAACTACACGATGTAGCAGGCAGCAGGTTTCAGACGCACTCTTTTCCTATCCAGGGTACCTAAGGGGACTGGAGGGTTTTTAATGAGGCGGCTTGCTGACCTAACTTTTCTCATATCAATAAAGAGATGGTTACACTATGATGTTGTTTCTTTCTTATGTGTTTTTTTTTAAGTTTTATGTTTCCTGTTTTTTCTTTGTGTTTTCTTATCTTTGTCGGGTAAGTGTTATTTGTTTGTTTATAGTACAGTAGTTTTTCTAAAGGTTGCATATATATGTCTTGGGGGCTGATTGCTTGAATAGCACAGTTGCAAACTCAAAGACCCGGCCACGATGCCATGAAGTTATAAGGACCGATTACTTGCAATAAGTACGGTTGTAATCTTATAACTGGACAATAGAGCCAAATTTTTCTTGATTTCTCTTGTTTAAGCTTGATGTGACTCGCAAAAATATGGCATGCTTTGCTAGCGTGTAATTACAATCAGTCATGATGCCCAATGGGACTTGCCTGACCCTGTTTTTATACAGTTATAGCAGCATTGAATATCCACGCGAAAGCCGGCTTACAGCAAAGAGAATCAAAAGGGTCATCCAAACCACAAGTTATGCAGAGTACAAGGTTAACAGCCGGAAACTCGCAACATATTAAGCATAACTTCAAACCTATGTGAGTAACTCTAGGTTTTGGGGCCTTAGCAGACACAATTTGCTCTTTGGAAACCACCAAACCCTTATACTCGGAAATTCGGGTCTTGGGGACTCGGGATTTCGAAAACAGCAACAAATTGTCTAGCTATCAAGCCTAAAACCCAAAAATCCGAGTCTTGGGGACTTGGGGACTTAGGAAATAAAGTCCACTTGTCAAAAATCCCCGAGACCCGGAAACCGAGTCTCGCAAAAGGAAAAATAGCGAAAACCAGCAACAAAAAGTCCAAGACCAGGAAATAACAAATCCATGAGAAAGGCCAGAAGGGCCACAAAGGCTATTAAGGTTCTTAGCGTATTACAAACCAATGAAGTTGTATCGAAAAGTGCACAGGCGCACTATTAAAAGGATAAATTGTTTTAGGCATATTACAAAATGCCCATTGGCCGAATGAAGTGTTTGGAGCGGTAGAAGGTGAAACTTTACTCGGCATTCTTGGCCGAGTCATCAATGTTGTCCTGGGCAGCCGGGTCTTTGACTTGCTCGTCGGCGGTCTTTTCGGCCTCAGCGTCCGGGTCAGCAGCAGTACCGGCGCGCGCTGGAAGAGGGATAGCCGGCGTTGAGGTGGTAGGCGCAGTATCGGCCTCAGCCTTCTTCTTCGCAGCTTCCTCCTTCGTCTGGGCAACTTCCGCCTTCCACCGTGCCAGCATGTCAAAAGGCTTTGGCAGATCCGACTGAATTGGCTTGTCTTCGGCGTCGTAAGGCGGAACAATCTTGCTTAAATCCAGACTGTCGGCGATCAACCTCGCCGAGTGACGCACCTCAGTATTGATGGCCTTGAAGTTCTTACCAGAAAATTTGGAGCCGTCATGGTTGAACTCGGGAAACCCGCCAACGAGCTTTGCCGGCTCAAGTTTGGGAAAGTAGGTGTCACGACCCCGGACCCAAAGATATACATACTGTTATGTGCTCCTAGCCATGGACTCACAAGGGCTTCAGGGTTACCAGCCCCGGCCGCAACAAACAACGGCAGGCAGACTGGATTGATCGGCACGTAGTCCGGATCCCCAGTCTACTACTCCTTGTATCCATGCTAGTCATAACCAACTATGCATATCAAAGCGTCCACGAATCGAATGAAACTGAAGGAAACGGGACCAAAGCTATACAGAGATGCTATGTGTCCAGAAAGTGCAACAACAATCGAGGGTTACTGGGGTTACCTCGCCCCAGGCCGATCACATCGACAGGCGGGCTCGGACATGGATCATCGGCTCCACAACCCCTCGACTGCGACAACTATGCAGGCATAGCCAAAACTGTATAACAATGAGCTCGAAACCAACAACCGATCAAAGCAGTACTCTAAACATGAAACTTGTATTAAACAGGTGTTACTAGAGTATAGCTTACAAGCAGAGGTCACATGACCCAACATTACATCAGACAACGGAAGGCAAATTATGTTGCTAATCAACAAGAACCAAAAAGGCCTAAGAGGCCGCAACATAAGGCGACGTCCCAGCCCATAGATTCCAGGCTGCTACCTGGGAACCCCAAACTACTCGTCGATGTCCATGTTGAATCACCACCGATGTGAGATCTTCTCCTGAACCAAAATTAAGTAAACCTGAGTACGGGAGGTACTCAACAAGACTTAGTTAACCTATTATATATCTGCTTATTTTCAGAAAGGTTTTATGACAGCTGTTTTGCGTAAAGCAATTCTTTGTTTTCCAAAACGAGGAAGAATAGCACGTCTCATGGATTTTTTTCAAAACAGATGAGAGGACTACTCAAATACTGAATCATCATCTTTTCATCCACCAACATCATTTCCCAGCACCTCACATGCTACAAGGATCACCCCTCCCGGCATCTCCGGGGAGGCACCCCTCAAACATTGCCAACATCTTTTACGCCACTTTCAAATTATCTATGACCCCGTGACTTTCACCAAGTCGTCCATAACCGTGGACACGGCTTTCCGAAAGATTTATCCCTGCAGGGTGGTACACTTTACCCACACGTACCATCCGACTCTTAATGCCAAGCTATTGGCACAATTCCGACGATGTGCCGGCAGAGTGTGGTTGGCTCCGACCTTTACCTTGCTCGACCCTATTCATGAGTCATCCCAAACAGGGCCACCCCGTCAACAGGGAGTTGGCCACCTCCTGACGACACCTGTTCTATGAGTCGGGATCAAGATCCGTGTACGTCCATCACTTGTCCCGGTCACGCCCTAGTTTTTCTCCAAATCGTTTTCTGACTCACACGCAGATGGAAATAGCAAACTACGTGACTCATGGATGTGGCCAAACAAGTTAGTTAATCGAGCGAGGTTCATTGGCTCGCGCGTGTGGTTGCACGCTCAGTCTTGGTTTCCGCGGCGAGACCTTACTCCTAGGGTTGGCAAGTACAGGACAAAGAACCACTTCCCAAGTGGCCTCCCGTCCTCGCCTTAGTCAGGTTAACCACACAATGCTCATCTCACCACGTCATCATATCATACTAGATTGTCGTAACTCTGATTCATCAACCGGATGGAGCAGAGGTAACAAACATATGAAACTAAGCGGTAGCAGGTATGAGGCTCTGGCGATGCGCACAAGCAAATCTATGGCGGCTAGGAGCAGTGGATCAGGATATTGAGGCAATGCAGCATATAGGTGAACTATGTCTACTAGCATCAAATACTTTGGAATCGAATGTAAATACGAGATTCAAATGTTGTTCGAAAGCATATATGAGCAGATAAGAGGTTATGCTTGCCTTGGTTATAAGAAAACCAGATAAAGATCTTCAGGAATAAGTGCTTGACTTGTCGGTTAAGATCAAGTATTCGCCATTGGACTACTGGCCTTCTCTTCGGAGTCACGTTCTACCGAGGGGGAAACAACACCGAAAAGAAGAACAACAATCAAACATGGCATCGATGCAATGCACAACATGTATGCATGAGCAATTTAATGCACTGAAATAAAGCCCTAAACATGCTCGATGAGTTGCTAGGGTTCGTATGTCAGTTATGCAATTTTAGTGAAATTATCCCGAAATAGACCCCGGAGGGGCAATTCGGGCAATTATGGAAGTAAGTGCAATTTAAAAAGCTCAAATGAGTTTGAAAACACCATAACTAGATTCCATTTGTCATTTTGAGCAAAATGGTATATAACTTTTAATTTTCCAATTTTAATGAATACAAACTTATTTTTCTATTTTAAAATGAATTAACAACATTAAATAATGTTCAATTTTCAACTTTGTCAAACATGTATAAAGGTGACATATTTGGGTAGATTACATTTTTCTGATCAAAACCATATTTTTATTTTATTTTTCTGATAAACAGAATAGAAGTTATTCATTTTACAAGTTTTACTCATTTTCTGCAATTTCCTGGAATTTCCAAAAAAAGGGATTATGACATCAGCACGGCGTCACTGTGACGTCACCCTATACTGGTTCTTCACAGAGGAGATGAAATTCGATGAATTGGATGCAAAATCGATGAAACAAACTATACCACGATGGAGAGAAGATCAAGAGGGAACTAGGGGTACCGGCGATTGACCATTTGGTCGCCGGAATGCCCACCGGCGGCGAGGAACCGCGGCGGCGGCAAAGGGTGCACGGCGAGCGGGAGCTACAGGGGGTTAGGGAGCGAGTGTAGGGCATGAGGACGCTCACCATGGCGAGGGGAGGCTAGAGGATGGGTCAGTGGGTGGAGGGAGGGCCGGAGACGGCGGCGCCATCCATCTCCCCGCGGCGGCCGGAGAAGATGGCGGGGGCGGATTCCGGCGCTGCAGGCCATCCCGGCTCCCGAGCGCTCTCGAGGTGACAAAGGGTGCTCCGGTGGTCCTCCTGGTTCTCTCAATTCGGCCGGAGATGGCCAGAGTCCACGGCGCGCGGCGGCGGCCGGAGGCAACAGCTAGGGTTTCGTCTTCGGGTTTCCATGCGTGTTACATACAGAGAACGGGAGAGAGAGGACAAGAGGAAGGAGGGGAAAGTGAACACGACGACCTCATCGTATCCTCGCGGGAGGATCGAGCTGGAGGTGGCAGCGATGCAGCCGAGCTGCCACGCAGCTGCTCCCTCTGTCCCAAGGTAGAAGACAAAAGGAAGTTTTCAAAAAACCCCTAGACTCTCTGGATTTTACAATATGGTCCTTTTCTGCTATAAAGGAGGACAGAAAACAAAGTTTTTGAGACCCTTTTTGCAAGAATAAAATTTAGCAAAAATTATATTTGGGAAGCTCATAAAATTTCCAACCTCACCATGTATTGCTTTGGTGAAATTGAAGTATTTTTCAGAACAAGATTTTAGAAACCAAATTAAGTGCTTTTTGTGAGATTTTCTGGAACCACTTAATTTCATAGTTTAAATTGGCTGAAACATGATTTGAATTTTTGATTCATGCATGTATGAGATGAACACAACACCGCACACTTTTGTTAGCAAAATTGGGATGTTACAAATCTACCCCCCTTACAAGAATCTCGTCCCGAGATTCTCGAAGGAGAAGAAAGAAGGAACACCGGGTTTGAACGATCTTCTTGAACCTTACGGTTCTTTTCTCGAAGAGGTTGATCCGTAGCATCTTGAAGTATTGAACGGATACACCTTAGGTAAGAGGGAAACTCTTAGGAAATGATCTTCACGAAGATCGAGTATTTCATGGCTAACTCATGACAGGAATGTTCATAAAGAACTTTTGAGTTAACATGCATGAAACACATCAAGATAACGGAGGGAACAGGAGAAGGTTTCAAGTTTGCGGACGAATGTTCTGGAAAGGATTTAGAATATGAGCGTTGCACAAGATTTTAAATCCTTTTGGGAAAGAAAGGCTGAACAACTTATAACTTCGAGGTTTCTTCAAACAGAATACCAAGATGGAAAAGATTGTCTTGAATATCACAAGGTAATATTCGTAGAAGAGGGGAAACACGAAAAAACACTGTAATCGTGCGTCAGAGAGAAATCGATACAAGATCATGTTCACTCTTCAGAGTGGACACGGAAGATAACGGAACTTTCACTCCGTCAAAACTTTGTCGAAATCTTTGTCAAAGATCGGGATGTTACTTCACAACAGAAGATGAGTAACCGAAAGATGTGGAAACACCGTAACAAAGGAGGAATTCTTGATCACATCATGAGGATGGGTAACCAATGAGGGTTAAAACACCGGAAGAGGATAGGGAATCTCTTTCCTATTGTGGATTTGACATAGCAGTACACCGAACACGTGGTTAAGATCCCATGGCTGAAGTAACTGACAAATTCACACAATGTGTGAGATGAACAGAACTTCAGGTACCAACAACTTGAAATAGTGAACTGATCAAAGGTGGTTACAGAACACCACGAGTTTTCTCATGATGAACTTGTTTCCACTTAAAGAAAAGTTTGGAGGATCAATGAAGAGACATTGGAAGAATCAACTTCCAGGTTCTGTTGGATGTTCTAGATACCGTCAGCAGGCTCACGACAAGCCTTCCATAGGTCATCAAGTGAAAATAGAACTCCGGTTTGGAAGAACAGAAAGGGGGAAACTTGTTGGAATGAGCCGCACCAGAATGCTCATGGGGAGTGGCTGTTCTTACAGATTCAAAGAGATATGACATTAGTCCTTCCGGCTAATTGTGTCAACCACAACATCAACCATGCCGGATTTTGAAAAGACCTGATTCAATACTCTTGAGGAAACACTAACCATCGTTGTTGCTTGAGATTCAGCTCTGGTTAGAGGGTTGATAACCGAAACTCTGTAGGTTTGATCCGCGGAATTTCACCGGTTACAATTGAGATACATTTACTGGATTCTCAAGGTATGGACTACGATGTCAAGCTCAAGAAGATGAGCAGGATTGCAGAACTCATGTATTAGCAACTTACGAAAGACGGTTGCACCTACATGAATTACTTGCGACAAAACACATCGGAGTCCCTGTGGAAAAGATGATTACCGAGATAATGAAGTTCTTAGACTTCTTCTCTTTCACGGATGGTCAGTCAGTGGCTTGGTGTGGATACAAAACTGGTTCAAAAAAAATGGAGGTAACAACCCACCATCTCAAGGATAGACTACACGTGCATGACCGACTTGGGATTATTCCCGAAGGAACAAGAAAACTTTACTCAGATCCATGGCAAAAACCTTCACCATAAGCACATGAACCGGAGTAAGTGACTACAAACATCTAGAACACGACTTCGTGATGACACAAAGATAGTTCTCAAAAGTTTCCAACATTAGTGCCAAGTGTTAAACATGAACCTCTTGCAACTTGGAGAAATTAGGGAAGTCATCGATGGGCTCGACAACACGCTTATCAAGATACTCCAAGCAGAGGGATCCATATGTTACATGGACAGGGCAAAATATTGGTCAGACCAAAGGACATAAAGGTGTACCTAGGAAAAATACCATGAGTGGGAACACCATCAGGGTAGTCCTTGGATCTTTTCTCGATTTGACGATAGCCCAAATCAAATCAAGGGTGGAAAGATAGCATGTCAATTCAGGAGATACTATCATGCTTCAACGCGAAGGAAAGTGGGCATCCAGTAACGAAGGATCAAGTTAGGCGGAGCTTTTGTCTTTCAACTCTCCAAGTTAGTGATTAAGCTCAACCAACTAGTCCAGGACATCCAGCAGGGTTCCTTGGAGAAAGGAGTGGTTCAAACTACCCCTTGCTTAGACATCGCGGTCAGGTAACAACCTGGTGATACTTCTAGAGAGACAACTAGAATATCACAACCTACCGGCATGTCTTAGAAATCGAAAGGAGGCATGCTTTTCAAAGCAACCGATATGGTCTGGAGAACTTTGGCATGAACCTAACTCTTTGAGCAAGAATTGCATTGGAATGAACGGATTTGGTGACTCAGTCAACTTCAAACAGAGGCTGGGTGACCAGTAGTGCTAAGAAGGATACAGATGTTTCTTAGGTTTCCAAAGCAATAAGAATTGCTAGGAATAGAAGATACACACATTAATGCACTGACCCATCATACTCAAGCATTCAAACTTGGAGGAAGGGGGAGTGAATACAGTAAGAGCATCACTTCATCAATAAGGCCATGAAAGTTAACACAACCTCTTGATATATAAGAGTGTGATACTCGAAGGTGGAACATAACAGAAGCTAATGAAACTTCTTTAATCTGTGGATTACAAAACTTTGACCTGGTCCTGGAGATGAACGAGGTACTGGAGTTTGTTTCTCCTGACATCCCAAGGTGGAATGTTCTGACGGAAACCAAGAGCAAATGTATTGGAGGAATCCAACACCCATATGAAACTTGGTGTCCATAACAACGGTTAGAGATTTAAAAGCAACTGAAGGGTAGAATCATGCTCAGAGAAGATCCTCAGATCAAGTTGAAGCACAGGGTAATACTCATTTGTAAAACCCATGCAAAAGAGTTGGTATAACTGAAATAAGAACGAAGGTGTGGAATTCAGGATGATCACTCTTGCTGTGATCCTTTTTGGTTCCAGTAAAGAACCTATGGCTATGAGAGTTGGAATTTTCTAGCTATCCTGAGGTAGAAGATGTTCCTCTGGATTCAACGAAACAGAACTTGGGTTAAAGGTCAGCATCCTGTACTGATAGCGTGAGCATTACATGGTTAAGAAACCACATAACTCAACCCACTACAACTCAGCACATTCCGGGACCTTCGGTTAAAGTCCAAGGTTAAAACATTGAGAAAGGAATAACTACTATCTTAGTGCCTTGAAGGACACTATGAATAGCAATCACAAAGTATCCTTCCAAACAACAACGATAGCTCCGGAAGAACTTGAGCAGAGGATAACGGATATATTCGAGGTGGCAAGCAGATCTCGAGGTTCAGGATTTAGAACTTGGAAACATGTAGGAATGTGGAATCCACACAACTCTGAGAGACTAGGATGGAAAGGAATCTCCCAGTTGAACAACAATCAACGGAGTAAGGAACACACACGACTCTAGAAACTTTAACACTAGGTCAACTTGGTAAAAGAACGTCTTGCCATAGAAGACACCTAAGTTTTGAATAATCAGAACCTTTTCAAATCAAAACAGGTAAGGAGACCCAGAGTTAGAGCGATACCAGATACGGAGTAAAAAGAATCCTAAGAAGGGTTTTTCACAATCATTTTGGAGTTTCAAAGTAGTTTTCACAAACACTAGACTCAACATCGACCAAGCAGTAAGGTTTTCCTACAGGCAGTCCTGCTCTGATACCATGACTTGTCACGACCCCGGACCCAAAGATATACATACTTTTATGTGCTCCTAGCCATGGACTCACAAGGGCTTCAGGGTTACCAGCCCCGGCCGCAACAAACAACGGCAGGCAGACTGGATTGATCGGCACGTAGTCCGGATCCCCAGTCTACTACTCCTTGTATCCATGCTAGTCATAACCAACTATGCATATCAAAGCGTCCACGAATCGAATGAAACTGAAGGAAACGGGACCAAAGCTATACAGAGATGCTATGTGTCCAGAAAGTGCAACAACAATCGAGGGTTACTGGGGTTACCTCGCCCCAGGCCGATCACATCGACAGGCGGGCTCGGACATGGATCATCGGCTCCACAACCCCTCGACTGCGACAACTATGCAGGCATAGCCAAAACTGTATAACAATGAGCTCGAAACCAACAACCGATCAAAGCAGTACTCTAAACATGAAACTTGTATTAAACAGGTGTTACTAGAGTATAGCTTACAAGCAGAGGTCACATGACCCAACATTACATCAGACAACGGAAGGCAAATTATGTTGCTAATCAACAAGAACCAAAAAGGCCTAAGAGGCCGCAACATAAGGCGACGTCCCAGCCCATAGATTCCAGGCTGCTACCTGGGAACCCCAAACTACTCGTCGATGTCCACGTTGAATCACCACCGATGTGAGATCTTCTCCTGAACCAAAATTAAGTAAACCTGAGTACGGGAGGTACTCAACAAGACTTAGTTAACCTATTATATATCTGCTTATTTTCAGAAAGGTTTTATGACAGCTGTTTTGCGTAAAGCAATTCTTTGTTTTCCAAAACGAGGAAGAATAGCACGTCTCATGGATTTTTTTCAAAACAGATGAGAGGACTACTCAAATACTGAATCATCATCTTTTCATCCACCAACATCATTTCCCAGCACCTCACATGCTACAAGGATCACCCCTCCCGGCATCTCCGGGGAGGCACCCCTCAAACATTGCCAACATCTTTTACGCCACTTTCAAATTATCTATGACCCCGTGACTTTCACCAAGTCGTCCATAACCGTGGACACGGCTTTCCGAAAGATTTATCCCTGCAGGGTGGTACACTTTACCCACACGTACCATCCGACTCTTAATGCCAAGCTATTGGCACAATTCCGACGATGAGCCGGCAGAGTGTGGTTGGCTCCGACCTTTACCTTGCTCGACCCTATTCATGAGTCATCCCAAACAGGGCCACCCCGTCAACAGGGAGTTGGCCACCTCCTGACGGCACCTGTTCTGTGAGTCGGGATCAAGATCCGTGTACGTCCATCACTTGTCCCGGTCACGCCCTAGTTTTTCTCCAAATCGTTTTCTGACTCACACGCAGATGGAAATAGCAAACTACGTGACTCATGGATGTGGCCAAACAAGTTAGTTAATCGAGCGAGGTTCATTGGCTCGCGTGTGTGGTTGCCCGCTCAGTCTTGGTTTCCGCGGCGAGACCTTACTCCTAGGGTTGGCAAGTACATGACAAAGAACCACTTGCCAAGTGGCCTCCCGTCCTCGCCTTAGTCAGGTTAACCACACAATGCTCATCTCACCACGTCATCATATCATACTAGATTGTCGTAACTCTGATTCATCAACCGGATGGAGCAGAGGTAACAAACATATGAAACTAAGCGGTAGCAGGTATGAGGCTCTGGCGATGCGCACAAGCAAATCTATGGCGGCTAGGAGCAGTGCATCAGGATATCGAGGCAATGCAGCATATAGGTGAACTATGTCTACTAGCATCAAATACTTTGGAATCGAATGTAAATACGAGATTCAAATGTTGTTCGAAAGCATATATGAGCAGATAAGAGGTTATGCTTGCCTTGGTTATAAGAAAACCAGATAAAGATCTTCAGGAATAAGTGCTTGACTTGTCGGTTAAGATCAAGTATTCGCCATTGGACTACTGGCCTTCTCTTCGGAGTCACGTTCTACCGAGGGGGAAACAACACCGAAAAGAAGAACAACAATCAAACATGGCATCGATGCAATGCACAACATGTATGCATGAGCAATTTAATGCACTGAAATAAAGCCCTAAACATGCTCGATGAGTTGCTAGGGTTCGTATGTCAGTTATGCAATTTTAGTGAAATTATCCCGAAATAGACCCCGGAGGGGCAATTCGGGCAATTATGGAAGTAAGTGCAATTTAAAAAGCTCAAATGAGTTTGAAAACACCATAACTAGATTCCATTTGTCATTTTTAGCAAAATGGTATATAACTTTTAATTTTCCAATTTTAATGAATAAAAACTTATTTTTCTATTTTAAAATGAATTAACAACATTAAATAATGTTCAATTTTCAACTTTGTCAAACATGTATAAAAGTGACATATTTGGGTAGATTACATTTTTCTGATCAAAACCATATTTTTATTTTATTTTTCTGATAAACAGAATAGAAGTTATTCATTTTACAAGTTTTACTCATTTTCTGCAATTTCCTGGAATTTCCAAAAAAGGGATTATGACATCAGCACGGCGTCACTGTGACGTCACCCTATACTGGTTCTTCACAGAGGAGATGAAATTCGATGAATTGGATGCAAAATCGATGAAGCAAACTATACCACGATGGAGAGAAGATCAAGAGGGAACTAGGGGTACCGGCGATTGACCATTTGGTCGCCGGAATGCCCACCGGCGGCGAGGAACCGCGGCGGCGGCAAAGGGTGCACGGCGAGCGGGAGCTACAGGGGGTTAGGGAGCGAGTGGAGGGCATGAGGACGCTCACCATGGCGAGGGGAGGCTAGAGGATGGGTCAGTGGGTGGAGGGAGGGCCGAAGACGGCGGCGCCATCCATCTCCCCGCAGCGGCCGGAGAAGATGGCGGGGGCGGATTCCGGCGCTGCAGGCCATCCCGGCTCCCGAGCGCTCTCGAGGTGACAGAGGGTGCTCCGGTGGTCCTCCTGGTTCTCTCAATTCGGCCGGAGATGGCCAGAGTCCACGGCGCGCGGCGGCGGCCGGAGGCAACAGCTAGGGTTTCGTCTTCGGGTTTCCATGCGTGTTACATACAGCGAACGGGAGAGAGAGGACAAGAGGAAGGAGGGGAAAGTGAACACGACGACCTCATCGTATCCTCGCGGGAGGATCGAGCTGGAGGTGGCAGCGATGCAGCCGAGCTGCCACGCAGCTGCTCCCTCTGTCCCAAGGTAGAAGACAAAAGGAAGTTTTCAAAAAACCCCTAGACTCTCTGGATTTTACAATATGGTCCTTTTCTGCTATAAAGGAGGACAGAAAACAAAGTTTTTGAGCCCCTTTTTGCAAGAATAAAATTTAGCAAAAATTATATTTGGGAAGCTCATAAAATTTCCAACCTCACCATGTATTGCTTTGGTGAAATTGAAATATTTTTCAGAACAAGATTTTAGAAACCAAATTAAGTGCTTTTTTTGAGATTTTGTGGAACCACTTAATTTCATAGTTTAAATTGGTTGAAACATGATTTGAATTTTTGATTCATGCATGTATGAGATGAACACAACACCGCACACTTTTGTTAGCAAAATTGGGATGTTACAGTAGGCCTTGGCCAGAGCGAGCCCCCGGGTTACTCCAACCCGGCACGACAAGCGCTTCCAGTGGTCGATCCACTCGGGGATGGTGGAACATGCGTCAAGCAAGGTGTTCAAATCACCATACCCGGTACCCGCCACTTGATAGCCTGCAAAATCCATTTGGGGCCGGCACAGAGTTGCCGGATTACGGCCTTTAAGGTCTTTAACTTCTCGATATCATCTTCATCTGGGACCGCCTCACCCGGCCCTGCAGAGTAACAGAAAGGTTAAAGCTAGAAATTCCGAGTGTTTTGCAGAATAAGAAATCCGGGTTATAGTTAATCAGTTAGAAATTATTACCAAGCAAGGTGCGATAAGGATCGGCAATTTGGGCCGAAAGCCTCTTCAGCTCACCCTCAGCAGTGTGGGATCTCTTCCTATATTTTGTCACATTTTTCTCAAGTTTATCCACATCAGCTTCCAGCGATTCACGCGGCTTTGTTTCAACCTCTAGGAGCTTGTTGGTTTTAGCCAACATCTCCTCCGATTGGGCCACGTATGCCTGCGAAAAAAGAAAAGGAAATGTTAGTCGGACAAAAGACATATCCGGGTGTGATTAATCATAGCGTTACAAAGTACCAAGTAAACTATGCATAGTTCACTCGGAACTTGGGGACTAGGTGAATATACAAGCAGTGTTGGTTAATTTACCTGGTGCTTAGCCGCCATGGCTTCCAGAATGCCCTTTTCATCAGTTTTCAAGGTATAAAGAGCACCTAGCATTTCTTCAAAGTTCAGATCATCAAGTTTCACCCCGGAGGAGCTGGGGGCCTGGTTACTCGGAGGCAGAGTCCTTTCCCGCTTGGGGGGGGGGGGACACCCGGGTCGCCTGGGTATCAGGAGTGGGATCACCCCTCCTCGCGCCCAGGACCTCGACGTCATCACCTCCGGGTCTGTGTGACGGAATAGGATTCTCGGCCTCCTGCTCGGCCGAGTCTTTCAGCGGGCCTTCTTCTTTATCTTCTTCTTCAATGCCGCCAGCCGCGGCCTTCACAATGTCTTCCAGATCCTTCATCGCCGGGTCATCCACATCCATATCGTCCGGGTCACCTTGGCTCTAAGGAAAAAGAGAAAAAGAAACAGTCAGCACACGGTAAATGAGAGATATGGAAAAGCTAGTGTATTGAATAGCAAGAAAGGTGACTTACCCGGTGTTCATGACGAAATCCGTCGGGAGATCGTTGCTAGACCTGGACGAGGCTGATAAAGATTGGGAAAGTGAGACCCGGATTTGCCCGGCTAGTGGATGGTTTGGAGATGGAAATCTTTGAGGAGAGCGGGAAGAATGAGTTTGGGGAATACCGGCTTTGCGAACGGGGGACGAAGGGATGCCCGGGTTGAGAGGATCATCACCCGGAGAGTTCCGAGTTACCCTACGTTTGGCTGGGGCGGGTTCCTTCAAGCGCGATGAGACGATCAAGTGTTGGTTAAGCTCGCACATGTTAGCGTATGAATATGGTTTGGAGGCAATAGAGGAGTAAGGAACCTTGAATACAACTGTCCGGGCCTTCCTCTTCGTCCCAACGTCAATGTCCGGCTCAGCTTCGCTTTCATCGGATTGGGTCTCCTCTTTATCCTCCAATCCTGGAAAACATAGCATATTGTCGGAAAATTGAAGCAAGTTGGGATAAAAGTTAACAGAAAGGGAAATGAGTAAGACTCGGATGTTACCCTCATCGGTATCAACCAGCTCTTCATCCTCTTCCGAGTTTTCGGAAGGAGGGGGGGTCTCGATCTTCCAGAAAGCGCTACCTTCCTGAGATGAAAACACAGTGATAAAGGTTAGTGGTTGTACCAGAAAAATGTCAGTCGGATAAAAAGTGAGGGCCGGATCTTACTGCTGGAGCCGGGTTATCCCGCGTGTAGGGGTCCAAGCCGGCTATAGTCCGGATCACCTCCATTTTCTCGGTCAAGAAATTTTTAATTATCTTGTTCGCGTCCGCGGCCGGGTAATTCCTCAGTGAGTAACGAAGGGAATCCGTGAGGTGTCCAGAGTAGTTGCACATAAGTTTGGGCCGGACAGCGTTGGATTGGATCCGGAAAGTTACCCAAGTTTTGACTAAGTTAAGCCCAAGGAGGCCGTGGGCCGAGAGTACAGCGAGCTTGGTGAGGAGGGGTTGGATGGACTGCCTATCCGACTCAGAAGCGAAGGAGCTGAGATTGTCGGAAAGAGTGAGGAGATCTTCGGTGAAACCCGGCAAATGTTTTTCACCGGCTGATGAGGTGTCCTGGCAATAAAAATAGGTCTTTTGCCAGTGTTTGACGTGGGAGTTAAGACTCAGCGTCGTCATTAAGGAATTCTTCCGTCTCTGGATAGAAACCCCGCCGCAAACCAGGAGGGCTCCGTCGCCGCTCTCGCGGCACGGTTTGCATTGGAATAGCTCAAGGAAGAGTGCAAGATTTGGGGAAATGCATAAATATGACTCACACAAGACAATAAAATGAGTGATGTTTAGCATGGAGTTAGGACCAATATCAAACATTCGGAGCTTGTAATGATCTAGCAATTCGCGGAAGAAAGGGTGACCCGGGGGGTGAAAACCCCGGATCACATGCTCTACGAAGATCACTACCTCATCAAGACCCGGGGAAGGCCGAGTCTCGTCCCCAGGTACACGCCAATGGATTTCTTCCCGGACGGGTAAGACACCAGATTCGGCAAGTTCATCCAGCTTGGCCTTGGTCACTGTCCACCTCGCCCAGTTGGTGGAGATCGATTGACTCGGCTTCGCCTTGCCAGCCGGCTAATTGCCCTTCGTTTTCCCGCTGGCCTTAGGTGCCATGGGTGTAATCTGGGAAAAAAGACAAAGTGCAGGGCATAAATAACTTGAGACCCGGAAAATGGTCGTTATCCGACTCAGTGAAGAATATCTGCGGGAAATCTTGACAGATTGGATCTAGGCGGAAAGGTTTACGGGAAAAATTATGATTACAAGTAATGGAGATGCGCTATAAGGTGTGCTACTGAATCTAGAACAAGCATTGGATATGAAAGTGCAAAGCATGGTGTGAAAAATCAAGGGGAATAAAAAGGGCATCTAGTCACGGAGCTAGATCCAATCTACTCGCAAGAAGAACATAGTTCAGATTAAAGGTGAAATCCATGGAGTAAAGTGGCTTACCGGCGGGATCGGGGGCGAGAATGCAGCGGCGGCAGATGGCGCGACGGCGGCGGTCCCTAGGGCTCTCCGGTGAACTGCTCGAGGACGCGACGGCGGAGGTCAACAACGGCTTCACGGCGTCGCGAGTGCGGGTGCGGACGGATTGCGGTGGCCCGTCTCCGGCGAACGTGCTCGCGGGTAGCGCAGCAGTACAGGCTCGAGCTTGGAGGCGAGAGCACCGAGAGAGGAGAGGAGATGGAGATGTGGTGGCCAATGACGGAATGGATCTGGGCGGTGCCGTTTGGGTACCTATATATAGGAGCTGAGCGGGAGCGCCCTAGGTCTAAGCGGCGGGAGCCAAATTTTCGGAAAAGATACTCAACCGGATTTTTTGGGATAGGCATTGAAGGCGCCCGTTACGAGAAATCCGGAAAGGATTGGAACAGATTGCGAGCGAGATATTTGGACTGACTGGCGGGCGATGCGAGCCGGGTCTTGTGTGTTTTCTCGGAGTGTTGACCCGGGAAAACAATGCTAGATTCGGGGAAAGCCGGGTTACTATATGGACCGCCTACAGAGCTAGGCCTAGCTATTATCAAAGCATTCTAACCCGGTATTTTATAGACTTGTATGTTTCTTATTTTGCAGGGAATAGCGTGCGCTTCATGGTTGATCCCGCGAAGCCCAAGATATTCTGGGGACTACTGATGGAGGGATGGAAACCCGGTATGCTAACGCCAAGGTGTAACCCGGCCCAAAGGGAACTGCGCAAGACCCGGCTTAAGGAAGAGGAGTTTCTAGAAGGCCCAATAAGCGGTGTAGGCCTCGTAACCCGGCTTTAGGGTTACTATTAGGAAACTTAGGGTTTTGTATGCGGTTACCGGGTAGGACTCCGAGTATGCCTTGGATAAGAAGCCAGGGGCCGGGTAAGATATAAACCGGCTCCTAGGCTCAGGAAAACAGAGCTTCACCAGATATTCGAGTATCCTTGTAACACGAGAGCTTATATTGTAACCCTAGATCGGAGACTCGGCGACTTGATTGCCAGAGCTACCAGATCAATTGATAGCATGTTTTCTCTTGGGCTAAACCCTCTCCCAAACATCAGAGTCGAATTGCCCCAAGATAAGTTACCCCCCGGTAACGTCTGCCGTGAATATCCCACGATACACCCGCGAGCCAATCAGGGAACGGTCTCGTGTCCGTGGACACGTAAAGCTGTCCGGTCCACTTCATCTGACTATGCCGCTAGGATCCAACATACTCTAAGGAGATAATAACATGATAAAAAATGGCTTCCAAACCTAAGGGTCTCGAATCCTACAGGCAACACAATGCTCTGATACCATTTTGTAGCGTTCCCACATTTAAATAATGCAAGAACATCTGTGTTATGGCGCTAGTCCCTGGATTAGTTGCTAGCACCACAGTACAAGATGAAATATCATGCAAATGCATCAAATTCTATTACATCACATGATCCGGTTTTACAAAATAGTATTACAACTTGCATAGTCTTAGAAGACTAGCAGAAAACAAAGAAATACAGCGCAAAACATAGAAAACATTGAGCCCATCTTCATGTGCCACAGGCAAAACATGTTGGCGATAGTCTCGAGATCCTAAACAAAATCCTCACTCGTCTTTAGAAATATCTGCAATATGGAATATGCAGCCACAAGGGAGTCAATACAATTTAATGTATTGGCAAGTAACACTATGTTGGATATAAATGGCAAGACTAATACTACATGCTTATTTGGCTGAGTGGAGTTTTGGCTAAGTTTGCATAAAGCAAGTTTTCTCCTACATTTTTCATAAAACATTTTTGATCATTAGAGGTATCTCTGGATATATACTTGTGAACCAAGAGTCATCTTAAGAAATGTTGACATATTCATAGGTCCAACCATGTGAATGGTCCCCTACCATGCTATAGATAAGAGCATATTCATAGGTTCAACCACTAATGTGGTCCCCTACCATGCTAGAGTCATGAGCATTTTCATAGGTACAACCACTAATGTGATCCCCTACCATGCTGGGTAATAAGCATTTTCATAGGTACAACCACTAATGTGATCCCCTACCATGCTGGAGTATAAGCATTTTCATAGGTACAACCACTAATGTGATCCCCTACCATGCTATGTAATAAGCATTTTCATAGGCACAACCACTAATGTGATCCCCTACCATGATGGGTAATAAGCCTTTTCATAGGTACAACCACTAATGTGATCCCCTACCATGCTGGTTAATAAGCATTTTCATAGGTACAACCACTAATGTGATCCCCTACCATGCTATTCATGTGAACATTTTCATAGGTACAACCACTAAGTGTTTGCTGACGGAGGAGGTAACGGTCATGCCGGTTTTTCCGGAGCGAGGCGATCGCTGGGCGAACGGAGAATGCTTCTCGCCGGCTAGTCGTGATTGCTCAACGGCGTTGGGGGGTCGTTTCTGGGCCCTAGCTACCGAAGATGAGGAGGAGGACGATGAGAAGGTTGCGGTGGAGGGCTCGGAGGGAGATTTCTCGCGGTTTTGCGCGACGCCGGCGTCCGAGTATGACCAGGATCTCCTGGTGTTGTCCGGCGGGAGAGCAGCGAAGAGAGCGGCCAAGTGTTTGGCGCAACGGCAGGCGGCGCATCAGGTAATGGCCCTCTCTCCTCCTCGATTGTGTACGCAGGTCTTGAAGCCTAGGAGCGCGCCGATCAAGTTACCGGTGATGTCGCCATCGACGTCGATGCCTGGTGACCAGGACGGTGTAGGGTGGATCACGGTGCAGCGCCGGAGACGGACTTCCAAGGGATGGTCGGCTGATACACTGACTGGCATGAGTTCTAGATCTTCTTCCCTTCCGATGCTGATTAGGAATGTTGGTTCCCGATCCGTAATTGGGAAGGGGCAAGAATTTCGGGGTTTTCAAAACGGGAACGTTGGATCCCGTAAATTGGATTGGACTTTGCTTGATTCTAGGCCATTGGGCTGTAACAAGCACGTTTCTTCATCTGATATGGTCGGTGTCTTGGGCCGTGGGGTCAGAGCCCATGCTGTATCGGGATCGGAGGTTTATCCTAGCGGGCGAGGGGTTCGGCGTCTGTTAGGTCATCTTTGGAGGTGCGCTGCCGCCTCTTCGCCTGTTGTTTGTGTTCGCCGTGAGGCAGTGATGGCAGGTCGCGGTGGAGGTAGACAGTACGCCGGCGGTAATCAGTATCATGGCTATGGTGGTGGGTACAAAGAGGGAGGACCCAGTGGATTTGCCGGCCGTGGCAACGGTGCTCTGGTTCCGGGAGCGGCTGCTCCTATTGATCATCATCAAGGTGCAGGCAGGGGTTTTGGGGGGGGGGCACCTGCTGCTCCGGTGGCTCCCTTGGCACAACCTTTTGCTTTCAACGCAGCTCCGATGGGAAACTATAACCAAGGTCATAGGTGTAACAGCCCTACTTTGTAATAAAGTTGTGTTGTGTGTTGTGTACATGACATACATGCATGGAAAACGTTGCTAAAAATTCGCTTTTGATAATAACAAGTGAAATGACAAAAATCACTTAAACAAGCAACCCACAAAGTTGTTCTAACAAGTTTTTCCAAATGAACAAACTAAGGTATGGTTTTGTTGGAAATTTGAAGAGCTTTTCAAAACTTATTTTTGTGTAATTTCTACTATTCAAAAGGGCCCCAATTTCTCAAAAACATTCTCTGTTTTTAAAAGAAGGAGGGCTTCTTCGCAATTTTTGCAAGTTACGGGGGGTTATGGGAAAACTGTTTTATTTCCCTTTCTTCCACCTCCTGCCAGAAGGATGAACCGGCCATGGAGGTGCCACCTCCTGCTTCGATTCCCTTCGAGGATAAGACCCAGGAGAGGGTCGCGCTCCCCCTTCTCTCTCGCTCGTTGCCTCCCTTCCTCCCTCGTTTACGCTTCTCCCGTGGAAAAGAACACAGGGCCGAAACCCTAGCCTCGCCGGCCTTCCTCGCCGCCGGTGTTCGGAGCTCCCCCGCGCCACCTCGACCCACTCCAACGGTTCCCCGCCTCCTCCTCGTCCTCCCCAGCAAGTGAATCGACCCAAAACGGCCGGAGCCGGCCGCGCCATCGCCGTCTTCCCCATGGCCGGCGGGGAAGACCGCCGTTGATTCGCCGCCATGGATGCGCCCCTGCCCTCCCCGACACCTCCCTCGCGTTCCTGGTGAGCACCCGAGTGTCCCGGTGGTCTCCTCTTCCTCCCTCCCCCTCCGCATCTCCCCGCCGTCGACGACCGCCGTCCGCCGCCGCAAAACCTCCATGCCGGCGAGCTTCCGGCAACCAATAGGGGGCGGCGCCGCTACCATAGCACTCGCCGTGATCCCCTCCGCCCCGTGGTACCCTTCGATTCCATTTTGGCGCGCGAAATCGATCAATCGCTTGATCAACAGAGGAGTTCTGCCCCGAGTGATGTCATTGTGACGTCACTGTGACGTCACAAATCCAAATATCTTGTTTTCCCGAAATGTTTAATAATTACAGAATTTGGATTAAAATAAAATAATTAATATCTCCACTTTGGTAACTCAGAAAAATGTGATAAAAATATGTTTGTGTTCAGAAAAATAAACTTTACATGAATATGTCATTTTCATATATGTTTACCAAACTTTATTTTTTGGGCATTATTTAAATGCAATTAAATCATCTAAAATAAATAAAATGAGATTTTAATCAATAAAATCTGAAAAATACAAGTTATATACCAAAATGCTCAAAATGATAAATGCAATCCACTTATGATGTTTTCAAACCTATTTGAGCTATTAAAATTGCACTCACTTTTAGAATTGCCCGAATTGCCTTCCGGGGTCTATTTCGGGACTGTTTTCCGATAAAAATGCTTAACCATCATATGAACCGTAGCAAACCCTTGAACTTGTTTAGGTCTTTCTTTTAAGTGCATTAACTTTGCCACGCATACATATTGTGCATTGCATCGATGCCATGTGTTGATTGTTTCTTCTTTGGTTTTTGCTTCTTATCGGTAGAACGCTGCCCGAAGAGAAGATCAACAACCCCAGTGGCGAATACTTGATCTTAACCGACAAGTCAAGCACTTATCCAGAAGATCTGTCTATTTGGTTTTCTTATAAGAAAGGCAGGCATAACCTCTTATCTGCTCATGTATGTTTTCCAAAGTAGTTTCCTCTCTCGTACGTTGCATTTGGTTCCAAAGTATTTTGTGTCAGTAGGTAGAGTCCTCCTATATATGATGCATTGATTCAATGACCTGTTCCACTACTCCTAGATGCCATAGGGTTGTTTGTGAGCACCGCCAAAGCCTTATATCTGCTATGCTTAGCTATACATGTTTGATACCTCTGCTCCATCCGGTTGATGAATCAGAGCTGCGAGAACCTAGTTTGATATGATGACGTGGTAAGATGAGTATGGTGTGGTTAACTTGACTAAGGCTTGGACGGGAGGCCACTTGGGAAGTGGTTGTTCGTTCCGTACTTGCCAACCCTAGGAGTAAGGTCAGGGCGCAGAAGCCAAGACTGAGTGTACAACCATGCGCGATGGCCATGAGCCTCGCCGACCAACTAACTTGTTCGGCTTTATCCATGAGTCACGTAGTTTGAGATTCCATTCGGCAACGCAAATAAACCTTTTAAACGTTTTGGAAAATGCTCCGCCTAGGGCGTGACCGGGGTCAAGTGATGGACGTACACGGATCTTACCCCGCCTCACAGAGACAGGTGCCGTCAGGAGGATGGCCAACTCCCTATTGACGGGGTGGCCCTGTCTTGGGTTGACTCATGGATAGGGTTGCGCAAGGTAAAGGTCGTGGCCGAACCACCCTCTGCCGGCACTTCCCGGACTAGTGCTAAAACGTAGGCACTAAGAGTTGGTTGGTACGTGTGGGTAAAGTGTACCCCCTGCAGGGATAAATCTTTTCGAGAAGCCGTGTCCGCGGTTATGGACGACTTGGTGAAAGTATTTTGGCCATAGATAACTTGAACGTGGCGTAAAGTATGTTGACAATGATTGAAGGGTGCCTCCTCGGAGATGCCGAGAGGGGTGATCCTTGTAGCAAGTGAGATGCTGGGAAATGAAGTTGGTGGTTTCAAAGGATAATGATCTGCAATAGTTGAGTCCTTTCTCATCTGTTTTGAAAACCCTCTACAGTACGTGCTATTCTTTCTCGATTTGGAAAACAAACATTGCTTTACGCAAATCAGCCTTCATAAAACCATTTATGAAACTAGCAGATATATAATAGGTTAACTAAGACTTGTTGAGTACCTCCAGTACTCAGGTTTGCTTAAATTTGGTTCAGGTGAAGTCTCACATCGGTGGTCTTTCAGCGTGGACATCGACGAGTAGTTTTGGGGTTCCCAGCTAGCAGCCTGGAATCTATGGGCTGGGACGTCGCTTTATGTTGCGGCCTCTTAGGCCTTTTTGGTTCTTGTTGATTAGCAACATAATTTGCCTTCCGTTGTCTGATGTAATGTTGGGTCATGTGACCTCTGGTTGTAAAGCTATACTCTAGTAATACATGCTCATTACAATTTCTTTGTCTAGAGTGTTGCTTTGATCGGTTGTTAGTTTCGAGCTCATTGTTATACAGTTTTGACTATGCCTGCATAGTTGTCGCAGTCGAGGGGTTGTGGAGCCGATGATCCATGTCCGAGCCCGCCTGTCGATGTGATTGGCCTGGGGCGAGGTAACCCCAGTAACCCTCGATTGTTGTTGCACTTTCTGGACACATAGCAGCTCTGTATAACTTTGGTCCCGTTTCCTTCAGTTTCATTCGATTCGTGGACGCTTTGATATGCATAGTTGGTTATGACTAGCATGGACACAAGGAGTAGTAGACTAGGGATCCGGACTACGTGCCGATGAATCCAGTCTGCCTGCCGTTGTTTGTTGCGGCCGGGGCTGTTAACCCTGAAGCCCTTGTGAGTCCATGGCTAGGAGCACATAACAGTATGTATACCTTTGGGTCCGGGGTCGTGACAGGTCATGGTATCAGAGCAGGACTGCCTGTAGGAAACCCTTTGCTATTGGTCGATGTTGAGTCTAGTGTTTGCGAAAACTACTTTGAACTTGCAAATGAGTTGTGAAAACCTTCTTAGGAACTCTTTTTACTCCTTATCTGGTGTCATTCTAACTCTGAGCCTCCTTATCTCATTTGATTTGAAAAGGTGTTCCTTTCTCCTGTTACCTTCAAAACTAGGATCAAAACCGTTGGGTGTTTTCTTTCCGGTACATTGTGTCAGGTTGCTAACCTCTCAAGTTCTGACTAACTCAAGTCCTTTGATCTATCAATTCCTTAGCCGGGTTTGCATCTCTGTGTGACTCCCCGGTTGTTCGTTTAGGCGTTATCGCTTACTCCTTCCACATAATGTCATGTATCTTGCCTCCGTTGAACTATCATGTACCATTCCGTTGTTTTCTCCTTTCATGAATGTGTTATTCATGGTTCCTTTCCTTTTTACTCAGGATGTCCGGTGGTACTCGTAGACGTCGTGGACGTAATCCTCCTGAGGCAGAAGTTCCGCCTTCTCCCACAATGGCGCAGGTTCTGCAGAATATCGAGACCAACCGCCTAAGAAGTGAACATCTTCTTGAACGTGTGGCGCAGAATACTGAAAGTCGCGCTGAAGGTGTTACACTTGGGAGCTTTCTTAAAGCTCAGCCTCCTACCTTTGCTGATTCCAAGGAGCCTATGGATGCTGATGACTGGCTCCATACAATCGAGCGCAAGTTTGTTGCTCTCCATGTCCAAGATAATGACCGTGTGAACTTCGCCACCTACAAGCTAGAAGGTTCTGCTGGTGCTTGGTGGGAAGGTTTCTTGGCGTGGCAGGCGCCAGGACATGAGGTCACCTGGGCAGAGTTATGTATTGCGTTCCGTGATGCTTATATTCCAAAGGCAATCATGGACTTCAAAAGGAACGAATTCCTTGATCTCACTCAGGGAAACATGAATGTTGAACCTTACGGGCGTGAATTCATCCGTTTGGCTCGCTATGCTCCTCGAGATGTCAGAGATGATGAGGACAAGCAGGAACTGTTTCGGAAGGGTCTGAATCCAAATCTCCATTATGAGTTGCTTCCTTTCAATTTCCGGAGTTTCCAGGAGTTGTATAATCAGGCTATTACCCTTGAATATGGCAGAAAGGAGATGGAGACTGCTGTAAAACGGGATGCTGATAATTCTTGTGCAACTTCCTCTGGCTCCAAGAAGCGCCGTGTGTTCATACCATACAGTGCCATTCCTAGAGCCCCGTTCGCACCCAGTTATGAGGGACACATTCCTCATCCGCCTCCATCAGTTGCTAAACCACCTGATCTTATGTGTTTCAAGTGTGGTCAGCCGGGTCATCTTTCTCGACAGTGTCTTCAGAAGAAAATTGGTCGTGGAGTTCCTCCGCCCAAGAAAAATGTGAAGAACACTGGTACAATACATGCTTGCTTAACACATGTTACCCTTGAGAAGGCTCAAAATGATCCAAGCATTCTCTGGGGTACAATTCGAGTTAACTCCATTCTGGCTATAACGTTGTTCGACTCTGGAGCATCTCATACCTTCATGTAGGAGAAGTTTGCTGAAATGCATGGGATACCTTTCCAAAACATGTCCAAGTCCTTGGTGGTCCAGTCCCCAGGGCTTAACTGGAGAACCACGATGGTTACCCCAGAGCTCATGATCGATTTTGGGTATCGGTGGTTCCCTACCACCTTCTATGCCTTAAAGTCAACTGACATTGATGTCATCCTAGGCATGGATTGGCTCAAAAGGTTTGGAGCTGTAATTGACTGCGCATACAAGTCCATCGTTTTGACAGATCCTTCTGGTGCTAGTGTTAAATGTTGGACATGTGCAGATCTAGCTCCATCAGCATGCCATCAACTTTCACCCGAGTCACAACTATACTCTATGCAAGCTGACTACCCTCCTGAAATTCATGAGTTGCCTGTAGTCAGTGAATTCCCTGATGTGTTCCCTGAAGAGTTACCTGGCATGCCACCTGATCGAAGTGTGGAATTTGTCATTGAGCTGGTCCCTGGCACCGCTCCTATGTCCAAAAGACCTTATCGTATGGCCCCCAAAGAGTTGGCTGAATTGAAGCGTCAAATAGAGGAGTTAGAAGAAAAAGGTTGCATCCAACCTAGTACGTCTTCTTGGGGTTGTCCGACCATCTTTGTCAAGAAGCGGGACACAAATGTTCCGCGTCTCGTTGTTGATTACCGGCCGCTGAATGCAGTGACCATCAAAAACAAGTATCCTCTTCCAAGAATCAACGACCTGTTTGATCAGTTAGCTGGTGCAACTGTCTTTTCTAAGATGGATCTGCGATCGGGATACCATCAAATAAAGATCAGAAAGGAGGACATTCCTAAAACAGCTTTCACTACTCGTTATGGTCTTTATGAGTACACTGTTATGTCCTTTGGTCTTACCAACGCTCCAGCTACCTTCATGAGGCTTATGAACTCGGTATTCATGGAGTATCTCGACAAGTTCGTCGTGGTCTACATCGATGATATCTTGGTCTATTCCAAAACCGAAGATGAACATGTCGAACACTTGCGTTTGGTGTTATCCAAACTCCGTGAGCACAAGTTGTATGCCAAGTTCTCTAAATGTGAATTCTGGTTGAAAGAGCTCATCTATCTCGGACACGTGGTGTCTGCCGAAGGTGTTGCCGTGATTCCAGACAAGGTCCAAACCATTCTGGATTGGGAAGCACCTAAATCAGTCAAGGATGTTCGGAGTTTTCTCGGGATGGCAGGTTATTACCGTCGATTCATCGAGAACTTCTCCAAAATTGCTAAACCTATGACTGAACTTCTAAAGAAAGGCAAGTTTGAGTGGTCAAAAAAGGCAGAAGAGAGTTTCCAAACTCTGAAAACTAAACTGACTACCGCTCCTGTGCTTGCTCTTCCTGATACGAGCAAGGACTTCGTTATCTTCTGTGATGCCTCGCAACAAGGACTCGGTTGTGTGTTAATGCAAGAGGGTCATGTGGTGGCCTATGGTTCTCGTCAGTTGAAACCACATGAGCACAACTACCCAACTCATGACCTCGAGCTAGCAGCTGTGGTCCATGCTCTCAAGCAGTGGCGTCATTAACTTCTTGGTAACCGTTGCGAGCTATACTCAGATCATCAGAGTCTGAAATATCTGTTCACCCAACCGGATCTAAACCTTAGACAGAGAAGATGGTTGGAAATAATTAAAGACTTTGATTTGGGCCTCAACTATCAACCCGGCAAAGCCAATGTCGTGGCTGATGCGCTAAGCCGGAAGTCCTATTGCAATAACTTGATGATACAGCAAGCTCAACCTTCTCTTCATGAGGAGTTCTCCAAGCTTAACCTTGAAATTGTTCCTTCTGGTTATCTTGCTAACCTAGAGGTAAAACCTTCTCTGGAGGACCAGATCAAAAAGGTTCAAAAGAATGATTTAGGCATTGCTAACATCAAGAAGAGCATTGCTAACGGAGTTGCTAAGTGCTTCAATGTTGATAACGAAGGTACCGTCTATTTTGGCAATCGTTTGGTGGTGCCAAAGACACGGAATCTGAGAAGGCTTATACTCCAAGAAGCTCATGAAACACCTCTTTCTATTCATCCTGGTAGTACTAAAATGTATCAGGATCTACGTAAGAGGTTTTGGTGGACTGGTATGAAGCGAGAAATAGCTAAGTATGTTGCTGAATGCGATGTTTGTCGTCGTGTTAAAGCTGAACATCAAAGACCAGCCGGTGTTCTCCAACCTCTACCGATTCCTGAGTGGAAGTGGGATGAAATCGGTATGGACTTCATTACCGGTCTTCCCAGAACCAAGAAGGGTCACAATGCTATTTGGGTAGTGGTTGACCGACTGTCCAAGGTTGCTCATTTTCTCCCTATTCGAGAGGCCATCACCACTAGTCAGTTGGCAGATCTATACATCTCCCGAATAGTCAGTCTTCATGGAGTTCCTAAAAGGATTGTCTCCGATCGTGGGAGTATATTTGTCTCCAGGTTTTGGGGATGTCTCCAAGAATCTATGGGAACTCGTCTCTCTTTCAGCACCGCTTATCATCCACAAACCGGTGGACAAACCGAAAGAGTGAATCAAATCCTTGAGGATATGCTTCGAGCTTGTGTTATCTCCTTCGGCAGGGTTTGGGAAAAGTTCCTTCCCTTTGCTGAGTTCACCTATAACAACAGTTATCAATCCAGTTTGGGCAAGGCTCCTTTTGAAGTTCTGTATGGCCGTAAATGCCGAACTCCGCTGAATTGGTCTGAAACCGGTGAAAGATCATTCTTCAGTCCGGATACAATCAAAGAAGCGGAAGAAACTGTTCGCATCATTCGTGAACGTTTGAAAACAGCTCAATCTCGTCAGAAGAGTTATTATGATCGTCGTCATCAAGACGTTCATTATGAAATCGGCGAGAAAGCTTATCTTCGAGTCACACCTTTGAAAGGTGGAAAACATTTCGGAATCAAAGGCAAACTTGCCCCTCGTTACATTGGTCCATTCCCCATCATCGGAAAACGAGGTCAAGTTTCATACCAGTTGCAGTTGCCTCCAGGATTTCCGGATGTTCATGATGTATTCCATGTCTCCCAACTCAAACGTTGCTTCAAAGATCTTGTCCGTGGTGTGGACCATGAGACTATCAAGCTCAAGGAAGATCTCTCTTACAAAGAGGTCCCTGTCCGTATTCTCGATGAGGCTGAACGAAGAACTCGCAGTCAAACTATCAAGTTCCTCAAAGTTCAATGGTCACATCATTCCGAGAACGAAGCAACCTGGGAACGAGAGGATCGTTTGCGATCTAAGTACCCCGGTTTCTTTTCTAAAACCTAGGAATCTCGGGACGAGATTCTTGTAAGGGGGGTAGACTTGTAACAGCCCTACTTTGTAATAAAGTTGTGTTGTGTGTTGTGTACATGGCATACATGCATGGAAAACGTTGCTAAAAATTCGCTTTTGATAATAACAAGTGAAATGACAAAAATCACTTAAACAAGCAACCCACAAAGTTGTTCTAACAAGTTTTTCCAAATGAACAAACTAAGGTATGGTTTTGTTGGAAATTTGAAGAGCTTTTCAAAACTTATTTTTGTGTAATTTCTACTGTTCAAAAGGGCCCCAATTTCTCAAAAACATTCTCTGTTTTTAAAAGAAGGAGGGCTTCTTCGCAATTTCTGCAAGTTACGGGGGGTTATGGGAAAACTGTTTTATTTCCCTTTCTTCCACCTCCTGCCAGAAGGATGAACCGGCCATGGAGGTGCCACCTCCTGCTTCGATTCCCTTCGAGGATAAGACCCAGGAGAGGGCCGCGCTCGCCCTTCTCTCTCGCTCGTTGCCTCCCTTCCTGTCGCACCCGGACATCTAGGGGATACTCACAGTCCGTTAAACAGCAGATAAATGGCTTACGGGGCATACCAGCACCCGCATCTCAATATGAGCAGGCCAACACGTAACCGTGTGACAACCATTCTCTTACTATTCATCGTCTGCGCAAACCATCCCGTAGAAATCCAGATACTTCCGTTGACGTACTTCAAAACATACACACATGGTACGTCAACGGCATTGGAACAAGTGATATCACAACAGATCTCTACGACACAAAAGATTGAAATAAGTTGCAAATAGCTCTCATTAGAGCAGAGATAGCAAATACAATCATCCAGAGGACACATGTCCCAACAATTCATCATTACATCACAGCGGAAGCATCCAAGTGTCTGAGTACAGACAAGATCCAAACAGGCCTAAGAGGCCAGAAACGAAAAGACGGAGCCCATCCACGAAGTCTCGGATCCTGCCCGGGTCCGCTATCTACTCGTCAGCAGTCTCGTCATACTCCGCGTAGTAGCCACCATGTAGATCCTCGGAAACGTAGGTCTGCGGAAACCACAACCCCAAAGGGGTCAGTACATAAACGTACTGGCAAGCAAGACTCGCAGTTCACCAAAGTGTAACCCGTCAACACCAAGCACAGATGCTTTGGGTTCAACGGAAGGAAGGGGATATGAAAGATGCTGCAACTGGTTGCTCTAACCAACTACAGAAACATACTACAACTTCCGGCTAACAGAAAGGAGATAAGTATCGTAACCAACCTACCAACTAACTCCAAACAAACCCATCCTGGATCTCGCCCCTTATCCAAAGAAGCAATCCGAGGATAACTCACACAGTTGAATTAATGATGGTTCATATTATTGTGTCAATAAGCCTATTACTAGTCAAGTTGTTAATCATTGGGTGTAAGGTTGTTAATCATTAGGTTTAAGTTGTCCTGAGTACTTGTTAGCCAGTACTTTCACCAAGTAATCCATAACCGCGGAAAACACGGCTTCTCGAGAAGATTATCCCTGCAGGGTTGCACCAATTTGGCCGTACACGTATGAATAACCCGCCAGATGGAAAGGCCCTTCCACCAAGCGGGGCACTCAACACAACTCAACTCTTCTTCGCATCAAGCCCAAAGCACCTTGGGCGCACGGCTAATCGAGCCCAGAAGAAAATGGACCCTCATAGCACTCTAAGAACGTGTCCCCCCATATGCCGACTACAAAAGTTCCACCCGGGTACCAAGGGCTCGCAAGATCGTGCATGCAGCAAATGGAAAACCCGAACTAAATGAGGCGATTTGGACGAGATGCGAATCGAGTCAAATTGAGGGGGGGCGCCCATACTCGCTTCCCACATGCGGGTAGTGCGCTCATCATGGATCAGTAGACAAGACCCTTTTCCTATTAGGGTCGACACTAGCAGGCCTCAAAACCACAAAGGGCCTCCTGCCGGTGCCTTATCATCAAGTTATTATTAACAATAACATTAGCATGATTCCTTGTTTAACATCGAGCCCCCAGAACATAATGAAATAGTAACAGAAAGTAACAGGTAACAGACTCGAGCAAAACAACCTAAGCATGCTAGTAAGACACTGGCTCAATCAATGGGGTTGTAGGAGTGGTGGTGAGGCAATATCAGGGTTAAGGGATTCATGTGATAGGTTCGTAACAGAAGCAACTATTCATAGGGCTAGCAGAATAGACAACGGAAAGTATCGGTAACCAATGTTGAAAGGAACATGATGGTTCATGTGAGTGATAACTTGCCTGCAAAACCCAGTAGCCTGGTACTGAGCTAACTCCTTAGAAGGGGTGTCGTAAGTATCGTCGGTCTCAACGTCGTCGTGTATCCGAGAAGAAGCAAACAAACAATGCAGAAAGATAAACAATCAATAACATGGCATAGTGCACAAACATGGGATGATGCATGACCATTTACTTGATGCATCAAAATAAACTAGTTGATGTGGTAACAACATGATTAAATGGACCCACATGCAACTGAGTTGCATATGAAAAGCCCATGAATTATGGTTGAATTAATTGTTCTACAACTAATCATCATGTGGAAGTGAATTAGCATGATGCATGGATGAGGAAAACAGCAAAATAACAACAATAGAAGCAATTGGAAATAAGGTTGACCAAGTTTGGAAATTCATTTATTAAGTTATGAAATTTTGGTTCCTTAAAGGTGTCACACAAGCATTTGTTGTTTTCACCACTTTAATTTGTTCAAAATAGATAACAAAGTTTATATTTGAAAAGAACACACAATTTTAGGTGGATTACATGTTTCAATTGTTGAAAAAGGATTTCAAATAAATTATTTAGGAATTAAACAAGTTTAAGCAAGAATTAAATGAATTTAATTCAAACATGAACTTATTTGAATTTTATTTGTTCAAAACATTAAGTGAAGTTCATATTTGACAAGGTTATGTTTTTATGGTTTGAAAACATATTTTATATGTCCCAAAAGAATTTGTTTTGATCAAGTTATGAATTTAACAATTTTAAATGATTTAAACAAGGTTTAAATTATTTAACCAATGTTAATTATTCAAAACATGAAACAAATTTTATATTTGAAAAGTTGGTTTAATTTTGCATGGAAAACATATTTCATTTGTGGAAATTGGATTTAAAATGAGCAAGTTATTATTTTGGCAATTTTAAATGCAATAATTAAGAAACAGTTGTTTTCAGCAATTTAAATTATTCAAAACAGCAAACAAAATTTATATTTGGAAAGTACATGAAAAATTGGATGGAAAACATATTAAGTTTGTTGAATTTGGAATTTTTATGCCCAAGTTATGAATTTTGCAAATTTAAGTGATTTAAACAAGATTTCAAATTTTGCACCAATTTCAAATATTCAAAACAGTAAACAAATTTTATATTTGGATAGATCATTTAATTTGGGACAGAAAACATATTTAAAAAGTTAAAATTGGAGTTAAAATGATTTTCTTATGCAATTTACAATTTTAGGGTGCAATCTGCCATTTTTTAGTAACTAGGGACTTAGGAAAAATTATTACAGGGGCTAGAAATAATTGGCAAGGGCCTATGTGTGATTTGCAGAAGTTTCTGTAACCAAAACAAACAAATAAAAAAGTTGGTTTTTAATTGAGGGAGTGGGGGATCGAACCCAAGCCCTCTGCTTCTGTGAGCAAAGGGGCTAACCAGTGGGACTGCTGCTGTTTGTTGGTGAGAAGGGGAACTGTGGGGGGTTATGGTTCAGATAGTGGGCTTAACTGAAATTAAACAAAAATTGCGCAGAAAGGAGTGGGGGCTGGGATTCGATCCCGTGACCTCCAGTGCGCGCACAAGGGTTGCTGCCACTGCGGTGGAGTTCTGCTTGTTGACAGAGAGAGGTTCGGGGGGAGATGAGGTGTTGGCTCGGGATGTTTTTGTTTTCTGAAACTGCACGTAACTGAACGTTACTGACCCACGAGCGGACGGAACAGGTCGATGGTCGCCGGCAGTTCTCTCGCGGTGGCCGGAGGGGGCGGCTGGTGGAGGCGCTGTGGGGTGCGGTGGGGCGAGGGACTGAGGGAGGAGAGCGAGCGGGAGGGAGGAGGAGCGGGCGCTCACCTTGGACAGAGGAGGCGCACGGACGTGCAGCAGGGAGCAGAGGGCGTCGGGCGGCGATTGGAGGCGACGGCGGTGGCGCTCCGGGCAGCCACGGTCCAAGCCGAGGGCATGGAGGGGAAGCCCGTGGCGGGGCTTTCCATTCCCGCCCCTAGCCACGGCGGAGGGAGCCCCTAGCCACGGCGATCACCGGCGGCAGTGGAGCTTTTTTTTCGGTTCCATGGTTCAGTTACAGAAGGAATACAGAGGGAAGAGAGATGGGAGAGAGAGGAGATGAGGGAGGAAGAGGATGGCGGCGCTAGGCTAGGGTTAGGGTTTAGGTTAGGCAGAGGGGAGGAGGCCAGAGTTTTATGGAGGGGGAGGAGGTGGTACGGCAAGCATCAGAGGGTGGGGGAGGAGGATCGTGTGGTGTGGCTGCTGTTCGTACAGGGGGAAGAAGACGACAAGGGGGAAGATGACTGAAACGGTATCGGGCTAGATAGGGAAGTGGGCTTGGGGGGAGAAAAATAAAGGGCTGGGCTGCCTCTCTCCTCTCTTGTTAGTTGTTGGCTTTTATTTTTATGTTGTCCCTCTATTTTTTTTTGTGCTGAAATGTAATAGGAAGAAAAGGAGGTATATTTGGGGTAGAACATTTTAGGGAGAAATTTTGTTATAGTTATTTAGGTTAACATCAACCACTTGTTAACTTTGATTTTCAAAATTTTCAAAAGAACTTGTGGTTTGCAAATTAATTCAAATTTGAATCATCTTTATATTAAGTGGTTATTGAAAACAATAATTTAATTAGGGTGGACATTAGTGTTTAAAATGGAACAAAAAGATTGGAATTGTTTTGGTAATTTGCACATATTCAATTGGGGTGTTGTTTGATGATTTGAATTTGAGTTTTGAATGCAATTTATATTAGGTGGATTATTAAATGACAAATAAGAGTTGAGCTTATTATTATTTCATGGAAACAATTGGAAGTGTTAATTGAACCATTTTATTTGGAGAGTTTGGTTTTGCAATTTTCATAATTTCAACATGGTTGTTGTTTGGAGGAAAATCATAATTGAATTTGAAAAGGGTTTGGTTATTGGATGCATTTTTATAGAAACAACACAACAGTTTTGAAATCACACTTTAATGGAAACAAACAATTGTTTTATTTTGAGATATCTTTTTAGAAATTGTAACATCACAAGTATGAAACAAAGGTTTGAAATTTGAGTTGAAATTCAAATAGAAACAAAGGAAAATAAATGAAAACAGTTGGAAAACAAATGAAAACAAGCAAAACAATTGCAATCAACATGATGCCATGATGCGAAACATAAAATAACAGAGAGCAAAACATTCTAATGGCTATTTTTCATACTTGGGATGTTACAAAACGCCCCCCTTGAAGGAATCGCGCCCCGAGATTCCTACTGAGAAAGAAAAGGTCCGGATACTTCTTGGGAAGATCCTCTTGAACTGTGACACGTGAAACACATCGTGCACCTTGGATAGTTTTTCTGGAAGTTCAAAACGATAGGAATTCCTGGCAACTCTTCTGGAAAGATGTCAGGGAAATTTGGTAACCACCGGAACATTTTCAAGTAAAGGGATTGGTTTTGTATGGAGGGTGTATAGCTGGAAGGAACTTGATTCATTTGGAGAATAGATTATCTGGAATGTGGTGATTTAGGAATGCTTCCTCGAAACAACCCCAGGTGATAGGAATGCCAGCTCTCATAGCCTGGAAGTTTTCGAAACAACAACAACAACAACAACAACCTTCCTGTCCAGATAGACTTGATATTTGGGAAGTTTTGATTAGACGCCGGTAGAAGAACTGAAATGGAAAATAACAACAAGATTTCAACGGACGAAAAGGATGTTGAGAAGAACAGGATATCAACATCGGGGAAAACGAGAACAAAACTCCTTAGGTACTACGGAAAACCCATCCGGGCTTCTAAAGGATCATTATCTACTGCTTAAGGAATAGAGGATTTGCTTCCGGGGCTTACACGCCTCTGTTCTCAATCATGAGTAGGCAACATGATAAATCATGTCACAACCACCTCCATTCCTATGGTCTAGTAGATATAACCATCCTAGAGAAACCAGAATACGTGAAATCCTAACTTGAAAGTTTAGATGAGAAGGGAAAAAACAACGTTGCACTTCCTTACCAGAAAAAGGGAGGGTGGGTGGGGAACGAAGAAAAAGAACAGAATTCCTACTCTCACGTTTCATTTTTCCTATATAGCTACAAAATAGTTTCTAGACTCAACTGCGACCAGTAAAAAGGGATCCTACAGGCAGACTGGCTCTGATACCATTTGTCGCACCCGGACTTCTAGGGGATACTCACAGTCCGTTAAACAGCAGATAAATGGCTTACGGGGCATACCGGCACCCGCATCTCAATATGAGCAGGCCAACACGTAACCGTGTGACAACCATTCTCTTACTATTCATCGTCTGCGCAAACCATCCCGTAGAAATCCAGATACTTCCGTTGACGTACTTCAAAACATACACACATGGTACATCAACGGCATTGGAACAAGTGATATCACAACAGATCTCTACGACACAAAAGATTGAAATAAGTTGCAAATAGCTCTCATTAGAGCAGAGATAGCAAATACAATCATCCAGAGGACACATGTCCCAACAATTCATCATTACATCACAGCGGAAGCATCCAAGTGTCTGAGTACAGACAAGATCCAAACAGGCCTAAGAGGCCGGAAACGAAAAGACGGAGCCCATCCACGAAGTCTCGGATCCTGCCCGGGTCCGCTATCTACTCGTCAGCAGTCTCATCATACTCCGCGTAGTAGCCACCATGTAGATCCTCGGAAACGTAGGTCTGCGGAAACCACAACCCCAAAGGGGTCAGTACATAAACGTACTGGCAAGCAAGACTCGCAGTTCACCAAAGTGTAACCCGTCAACACCAAGCACAGATGCTTTGGGTTCAACGGAAGGAAGGGGATATGAAAGATGCTGCAACTGGCTGCTCTAACCAACTACAGAAACATACTACAACTTCCGGCTAACAGAAAGGAGATAAGATCGCGTATCGTAACCAACCTACCAACTAACTCCAAACAAACCCATCCTGGATCTCGCCCCTTATCCAAAGAAGCAATCCGAGGATAACTCACACAGTTGAATTAATGATGGTTCATATTATTGTGTCAATAAGCCTATTACTAGTCAAGTTGTTAATCATTGGGTGTAAGGTTGTTAATCATTAGGTTTAAGTTGTCCTGAGTACTTGTTAGCCAGTACTTTCACCAAGTAATCCATAACCGCGGAAAACACGGCTTCTCGAGAAGATTATCCCTGCAGGGTTGCACCAATTTGGCCGTACACGTATGAATAACCCGCCAGATGGAAAGGCCCTTCCACCAAGCGGGGCACTCAACACAACTCAACTCTTCTTCGCATCAAGCCCAAACCACCTTGGGCGCACGGCTAATCGAGCCCAGAAGAAAATGGACCCTCATAGCACTCTAAGAACGTGTCCCCCTATATGCCGACTACAAAAATTCCACCCGGGTACCAAGGGCTCGCAAGATCGTGCATGCAGCAAATGGAAAACCCGAACTAAATGAGGCGATTTGGACGAGATGCGAATCGAGTCAAATTGAGGGGGGGGCGCCCATACTCGCTTCCCACATGCGGGTAGTGCGCTCATCATGGATCAGTAGACAAGACCCTTTTCCTATTAGGGTCGACACTAGCAGGCCTCAAAACCACAAAGGGCCTCCTGCCGGTGCCTTATCATCAAGTTATTATTAACAATAACATTAGCACGATTCCTTGTTTAACATCGAGCCCCCAGAACATAATGAAATAGTAACAGAAAGTAACATGTAACAGACTCGAGCAAAACAACCTAAGCATGCTAGTAAGACACTGGCTCAATCAATGGGGTTGTAGGAGTGGTGGTGAGGCAATATCAGGGTTAAGGGATTCATGTGATAGGTTCGTAACAGAAGCAACTATTCATAGGGCTAGCAGAATAGACAACGGAAAGTATCGGTAACCAATGTTGAAAGGAACACGATGGTTCATGTGAGTGATAACTTGCCTGCAAAACCCAGTAGCCTGGTACTGAGCTAACTCCTTAGAAGGGGTGTCGTAAGTATCGTCGGTCTCAACGTCGTCGTGTATCCGAGAAGAAGCAAACAAACAATGCAGAAAGATAAACAATCAATAACATGGCATAGTGCACAAACATGGGATGATGCATGACCATTTACTTGATGCATCAAAATAAACTAGTTGATGTGGTAACAACATGATTAAATGGACCCACATGCAACTGAGTTGCATATGAAAAGCCCATGAATTATGGTTGAATTAATTGTTCTACAACTAATCATCATGTGGAAGTGAATTAGCATGATGCATGGATGAGGAAAACAGCAAAATAACAACAATAGAAGCAATTGGAAATAAGGTTGACCAAGTTTGGAAATTCATTTATTAAGTTATGAAATTTTGGTTCCTTAAAGGTGTCACACAAGAATTTGTTGTTTTCACCACTTTAATTTGTTCAAAATAGATAACAAAGTTTATATTTGAAAAGAACACACAATTTTAGGTGGATTACATGTTTCAATTGTTGAAAAAGGATTTCAAATAAATTATTTAGGAATTAAACAAGTTTAAGCAAGAATTAAATGAATTTAATTCAAACATGAACTTATTTGAATTTTATTTGTTCAAAACATTAAGTGAAGTTCATATTTGACAAGGTTATGTTTTTATGGTTTGAAAACATATTTTATATGTCCCAAAAGAATTTGTTTTGATCAAGTTATGAATTTAACAATTTTAAATGATTTAAACAAGGTTTAAATTATTTAACCAATGTTAATTATTCAAAACATGAAACAAATTTTATATTTGAAAAGTTGGTTTAATTTTGCATGGAAAACATATTTCATTTGTGGAAATTGGATTTAAAATGAGCAAGTTATTATTTTGGCAATTTTAAATGCAATAATTAAGAAACAGTTGTTTTCAGCAATTTCAATTATTCAAAACAGCAAACAAAATTTATATTTGGAAAGTACATGAAAAATTGGATGGAAAACATATTAAGTTTGTTGAATTTGGAATTTTTATGCCCAAGTTATGAATTTTGCAAATTTAAGTGATTTAAACAAGATTTCAAATTTTGCACCAATTTCAAATATTCAAAACAGTAAACAAATTTTATATTTGGATAGATCATTTAATTTGGGACAGAAAACATATTTAAAAAGTTAAAATTGGAGTTAAAATGATTTTCTTATGCAATTTACAATTTTAGGGTGCAATCTGCCATTTTTTTAGTAACTAGGGACTTAGGAAAAATTATTACAGGGGCTAGAAATAATTGGCAAGGGCCTATGTGTGATTTGCAGAAGTTTCTGTAACCAAAACAAACAAATAAAAAAGTTGGTTTTTAATTGAGGGAGTGGGGGATCGAACCCAAGCCCTCTGCTTCTGTGAGCAAAGGGGCTAACCAGTGGGACTGGTGCTGTTTGTTGGTGAGAAGGGGAACTGTGGGGGGTTATGGTTCAGATAGTGGGCTTAACTGAAATTAAACAAAAATTGCGCAGAAAGGAGTGGGGGCTGGGATTCGATCCCATGACCTCCAGTGCACGCACAAGGGTTGCTGCCACTGCGGTGGAGTTCTGCTTGTTGACAGAGAGAGGTTCGGGGGGAGATGAGGTGTTGGCTCGGGATGTTTTTGTTTTCTGAAACTGCACGTAACTGAACGTTACTGACCCACGAGCGGACGGAACAGGTCGATGGTTGCCGGCAGTTCTCTCGCGGTGGCCGGAGGGGGCGGCTGGTGGAGGCGCTGTGGGGTGCGGTGGGGCGAGGGACTGAGGGAGGAGAGCGAGCGGGAGGGAGGAGGAGCGGGCGCTCACCTTGGACAGAGGAGGCGCACGGACGTGCAGCAGGGAGCAGAGGGCGTCGGGCGGCGATTGGAGGCGACGGCGGTGGCGCTCCGGGCAGCCACGGTCCAAGCCGAGGGCGTGGAGGGGAAGCCCGTGGCGGGGCTTTCCATTCCCGCCCCTAGCCACGGCGGAGGGAGCCCCTAGCCACGGCGATCACCGGCGGCAGTGGAGCTTTTTTTTCGGTTCCATGGTTCAGTTACAGAAGGAATACAGAGGGAAGAGAGATGGGGGAGAGAGGAGATGAGGGAGGAAGAGGATGGCGGCGCTAGGCTAGGGTTAGGGTTTAGGTTAGGCAGAGGGGAGGAGGCCAGAGTTTTATGGAGGGGGAGGAGGTGGTACGGCAAGCATCAGAGGGTGGGGGAGGAGGATCGTGTGGTGTGGCTGCTGTTCGTACAGGGGGAAGAAGACGACAAGGGGGAAGATGACTGAAACGGTATCGGGCTAGATAGGGAAGTGGGCTTGGGGGGAGAAAAATAAAGGGCTGGGCTGCCTCTCTCCTCTCTTGTTAGTTGTTGGCTTTTATTTTTTATGTTGTCCCTCTATTTGTTTTTGTGCTGAAATGTAATAGGAAGAAAAGGAGGTATATTTGGGGTAGAACATTTTAGGGAGAAATTTTGTTATAGTTATTTAGGTTAACATCAACCACTTGTTAACTTTGATTTTCAAAATTTTCAAAAGAACTTGTGGTTTGCAAATTAATTCAAATTTGAATCATCTTTATATTAAGTGGTTATTGAAAACAATAATTTAATTAGGGTGGACATTAGTGTTTAAAATGGAACAAAAAGATTGGAATTGTTTTGGTAATTTGCACATATTCAATTGGGGTGTTGTTTGATGATTTGAATTTGAGTTTTGAATGCAATTTATATTAGGTGGATTATTAAATGACAAATAAGAGTTGAGCTTATTATTATTTCATGGAAACAATTGGAAGTGTTAATTGAACCATTTTATTTGGAGAGTTTGGTTTTGCAATTTTCATAATTTCAACATGGTTGTTGTTTGGAGGAAAATCATAATTGAATTTGAAAAGGGTTTGGTTATTGGATGCATTTTTATAGAAACAACACAACAGTTTTGAAATCACACTTTAATGGAAACAAACAATTGTTTTATTTTGAGATATCTTTTTAGAAATTGTAACATCACAAGTATGAAACAAAGGTTTGAAATTTGAGTTGAAATTCAAATAGAAAACAAAGGAAAATAAATGAAAACAGTTGGAAAACAAATGAAAACAAGCAAAACAATTGCAATCAACATGATGCCATGATGCAAAACATAAAATAACAGAGAGCAAAACATTCTAATGGCTATTTTTCATACTTGGGATGTTACACTTCCTCCCTCGTTTACGCTTCTCCCGTGGAAAAGAACACAGGGCCGAAACCCTAGCCTCGCCGGCCTTCCTCGCCGCCGGTGTTCGGAGCTCTCCCGCGCCACCTCGACCAACTCCAACGGTTCCCCGCCTCCTCCTCGTCCTCCCCAGCAAGTGAATCGACCCGAAACGGCCGGAGCCGGCCGTGCCATCGCCGTCTTCCCCACGGCCGGCGGGGAAGACCGCCGTCGATTCGCCGCCATGGATGCGCCCCTGCCCTCCCCGACACCTCCCTCGCGTTCCTGGTGAGCACCCGAGTATCCCGGTGGTCTCCTCTTCCTCCCTCCCCCTCCGCATCTCTCCGCCGTCGACGACCGCCGTCCACCGCCGAAAAACCTCCATGCCGGCGAGATTCCGGCAACCAATAGGGGGCGGCGCCGCTACCATAGCGCTCGCCGTGATCCCCTCCGCCCCGTGGTACCCTTCGATTCCATTTTGACGCGCGAAATCGATCAATCGCTTGATCAACAGAGGAGTTCTGCCCCGAGTGATGTCATTGTGACGTCACTGTGACGTCACAAATCCAAATATCTTGTTTTCCAGAAATGTTTAATAATTACAGAATTTGGATTAAAATGAAATAATTAATATCTCCACTTTGGTAACTCAGAAAAATGTGATAAAAATATGTTTGTGTTCAGAAAAATAAACTTTACATGAATATGTCATTTTCATATATGTTTACCAAACTTTATTTTTTGGGCATTATTTAAATGCAATTAAATCATCTAAAATAAATAAAATAAGATTTTAATCAATAAAATCAGAAAAATACAAGTTATATACCAAAATGCTCAAAATGATAAATGCAATCCACTTATGATGTTTTCAAACCTATTTGAGCTATTAAAATTGCACTCACTTTTAGAATTGCCCGAATTGCCCTCTGGGGTCTATTTCGGGACTGTTTTCCGATAAAAATGCTTAACCATCATATGAAGCGTAGCAAACCCTTGAACTTGTTTAGGTCTTTCTTTTAAGTGCATTAACTTTGCCACGCATACATATTGTGCATTGCATCGATGCCATGTGTTGATTGTTTCTTCTTTGGTTTTTGCTTCTTATCGGTAGAACGCTGCCCGAAGAGAAGATCAACAACCCCAGTGGCGAATACTTGATCTTAACCGACAAGTCAAGCACTTATCCAGAAGATCTGTCTATTTGGTTTTCTTATAAGCAAGGCAAGCATAACCTCTTATCTTCTCATGTATGTTTTCCAAAGTGGTTTCCTCTCTCGTACGTTGCATTTGGTTCCAAAGTATTTTGTGTCAGTAGGTAGAGTCCTCCTATATATGATGCATTGCTTCAATGACCTGATCCACTACTCCTAGCTGCCATAGGGTTGTTTGTGAGCGTCGCCAAAGCCTTATATCTGATATGCTTAGCTATACATGTTTGATACCTCTGCTCCATCCGGTTGATGAATCAGAGCTGCGAGAACCTAGTTTGATATGATGATGTGGTAAGATGAGTATGGTGTGGTTAACCTGACTAAGGCTTGGACGGGAGGCCACTTGGGAAGTGGTTGTTCGTTCCGTACTTGCCAACCCTAGGAGTAAGGTCAGGGCGCAGAAGCCAAGACTGAGCGTACAACCACGCGCGATGGCCATGAGCCTCGCCGACCAACTAACTTGTTCGGTTTTATCCATGAGTCACGTAGTTTGAGATTCCATTCGGCAACGCAAATAAACCTTTTAAACGTTTTGGAAAATGCTCCGCCTAGGGCGTGACCGGGGTCAAGTGATGGACATACACGGATCTTACCCCGCCTCACAGAGACAGGTGCCGTCAGGAGGATGGCCAACTCCCTGTTGACGGGGTGGCCCTGTCTTGGGTTGACTCATGGATAGGGTTGCGCAAGGTAAAGGTCGTGGCCGAACCACCCTCTGCCGGCACTTCCCGGACTAGTGCTAAAACGTAGGCACTAAGAGTCGGTTGGTATGTGTGGGTAAAGTGTACCCCCTGCAGGGATAAATCTTTTCGAGAAGCCGTGTCCGCGGTTATGGACGACTTGGTGAAAGTATTTTGGCCATAAATAACTTGAACGTGGCGTAAAGTATGTTGACAATGATTGAAGGGTGCCTCCTCGGAGATGCCGAGAGGGGTGATCCTTGTAGCAAGTGAGATGCTGGGAAATGAAGTTGGTGGTTTCAAAGGATAATGATCTGCAATAGTTGAGTCCTTTCTCATCTGTTTTGAAAACCCTCTACAGTACGTGCTATTCTTTCTCGATTTGGAAAACAAACATTGCTTTACGCAAATAAGCCTTCATAAAACCATTTATGAAACTAGCAGATATATAATAGGTTAACTAAGTCTTGTTGAGTACCTCCAGTACTCAGGTTTGCTTAAATTTGGTTCAGGTGAAGTCTCACATCGGTGGTGTTTCAGTGTGGACATCGACGAGTAGTTTTGGGGTTCCCAGGTAGCAGCCTGGAATCTATGGGCTGGGACGTCGCTTTATGTTGCAGCCTCTTAGGCCTTTTTGGTTCTTGTTGATTAGCAACATAATTTGACTTCTGTTGTCTGATGTAATGTTGGGTCATGTGACCTCTGGTTGTAAAGATATACTCTAGTAATACATGATCATTACAATTTCTTTGTCTAGAGTGTTGCTTTGATCGGTTGTTAGTTTCGAGCTCATTGTTATACAGTTTTGGCTATGCCTGCATAGTTGTCGCAGTCGAGGGGTTGTGGAGCCGATGATCCATGTCCGAGCCCGCCTGTCGATGTGATCGGCCTGGGGCGAGGTAACCCCAGTAACCCTCGATTGTTGTTGCACTTTCTGGACACATAGCAGCTCTGTATAACTTTGGTCCCGTTTCCTTCAGTTTCATTCGATTCGTGGACGCTTTGATATGCATAGTTGGTTATGACTAGCATGGACACAAGGAGTAGTAGACTGGGGATCCGGACTACGTGCCGATGAATCCAGTCTGCTTGCTGTTGTTTGTTGCGGCCGGGGCTGGTAACCCTGAAGCCCTTGTGAGTCCATGGCTAGGAGCACATAACAGTATGTATACCTTTGGGTCCGGGGTCGTGACAATAGGGCACCCATCCAGTACAACAATGGCTATAATATAGGGCGTGGTAGACAGAGATACGAGAACCAAGGTCGGGGATTTCCTCGGGGGCGTGGTGCTGCTGGCAGAGGTAATGGCTATGGGTATGTTCATCGGGATGGTCCTAATGCTAGAGTGGTGGTCGGTCCAGATCAGGTGGTTGCACCCGTGGCGACTGCGGCACCTGTTATTCCTCCTGCCTCACATCAAGAACAACCGAGACAGCTAGCCACTGCTGCTTTAGTGAATGGAATCAATGAGGCTCATCTCGCAGGGAGTTCTTCGGGCCAAGTACAACGTCATTCTGGTAGTCTTGCTATTGGCACTACTGTGGCTGTTGGGAATCAAGTCAGGGAATGTGGGTCTAATTCTATTTGTTCTGATCAACTCTCAGACGCTTTGTTGAAAGCTAAAAATGTGGACAGACATAGATGTTTCAGATGTGACATAGTGGGCATGCCTTGGGTGATTGTGATATAGAGATGTGCCTCGTTTGTGAGAATAGAAAACATATCAATAGCTCTTGCAAATTGATTTCGGCCCCTAAACCTCCTCTTATTCAATATGGCTTTGCGAATGAGGAATTGATGTTTTTTGGCGTCCAATGTTCAGAATCATACAGGCCTAGACTCCTCAATCATCGGTTAGCCTCATTGGTGGTGACAGGTGGGGAGTTGAGCATTCCTCAAATCATTTTGCAACTCCAACGGTTGGTGCCTAGGGATAATTTTCATTGGGTTGTCACAAGGAATGGACATAATATTTTTCAACTGCAATTTCCTTCGAAGCAAGAACTTGAGAGGTTAAAGGTTTTTGGGACCTTTTGTGTACCAAACAGTTCTTGTAAACTCACTGTAGAGGCATGGTCAAAAAAAAATTGAACCTCCAGATACACTACCAAATTTTTGGGTGCGAGTTTCAGGTATTCCGGAGGATCATCTAGGTGATTATTTGGCTATGTGGTCTGTTGGTTTTTTATTGGGAAAGCTAGTGAATCTTGATATGGAGTTTACTAGAGAGAAGAAAATATTGAGGATTTTAGTAGGATGCCTTGATTATACTAAAATTCCTTCTACTTTTCCTATGTTCATCAAAGATGGCTTATACAGACTTGCTTTTGAAGTGGAGGGGGAGGATCATTCAACCCCTGATATTGTTATGGCTGATAATGATGAGAGCAAAGAGGATGATGATGGTCTAGGTGATGACTTCCAAGATGCACTTGCTAAGGAAGCTAGTCAAAAAAAATCAAGGGGGGTCAAATGCGAATTCGGGTGTTGATCCGATGCTTGATCAAGGGGGTGGTTCTGTGGGTCGACAAAAACAGCTAGGGGGTGTGATCTTCTCCCCTCAAGTTAAAGATTTCTTTACAAAGGCCCACGCTGAAATTGATTCACTTTTCTTTATGTAACAGCCCAATTTTTGGAGGACAGGAAAATCTTGTTTTCAATAACCCAAAAATCAGGGCCAACAAAAACTTTTTATTATGTTTGACTTATGCTTGTGTTTTCTTTTCTATTTGCTTGTTGATTGTGTATTTGTTTGAGTTTGTTAACAACTAACATTACGACCTTTGATCATAACTTTATTAAAACACAACATTGGTGATCAAGTCATGACAAGTATGCTTATCATCTCCATCCATCACACTCCTTTGGCAAAAACATTTTTGTAAATGTTTTGATTTTAGAAGAAACCCAAAGGCCAAGTTTTGAGAAAAACAAAAGATAATTTCCAAAACTATATGAAGAGTATTTTGGAGCTAATCATCTCCAACCTGTTTTCAACCCATATGTTTTTGCAAGTATTTCAAAAACTCTTTATCACTTCCTTCTTTTGCAAAAACAATAAGAGGGGACTATGTTACCCTTGTGCTCTACCTCAATTATATTCTTTTGGAAATAACAACTTTTGAGCTGAACCTCTTTATAAAATCCTCTTGTCATGGTATGTCTTGATCACTACCTAAATATTAACACTTGAGAGAAACACCTGGAGATTAATTTGAAGAACTCAGTTGCTTGAGTGATCTTGTGTGTCTTGTTATTTTATATGTTTGTTGTATGATCATATCTTGTGTTTGCTTGATTTTTTTTTTGTTGATTAATGTGGGCTGTTCTAATAAAATAAAACCTATTAATAACAAGATCATGCATTTATACCATATTCCATCTCATGCCCATGTCATCTTCTGTTTTCTTAAAAATCTCCAACTTTGGAGACATGCTTCTATGACAAATCTTGAGCTAATCATCAATGCACCATCATACATCTCATTGTTTATACCTATGCTATATATCCAAGTTGTTATTCTGGATATTGAAACCCTTTGACATCATCCTTCAAAGTCCTTTAGCAGGCATCCCTAAATATTGATCATATGTTTGTTATCTTGATGCACTTTTTCTGTGTTGCTCAAAAACACTCCTATTTTTTTTCAGGCCCAATGAATCTACCCTTGTCATCTCCATGAACCATACATCACTTCCATATGGTCCATTTATTTTCCAATGGCCATTTAATTATTCTTGTCTCATGTTTTTTACACTATTAAATAAACTCATGTTTTCACCATTTTTCCACTTGGTGCCTCAAATATTTTCAAAAGAGTTGTTTATTAAAAATCACTTTTGAGACCTATATCATGTACTATCTCATCCCAACTCAAAAATATTGGTTTTCAAAGCATTTTACTATTTATTATTTTCCATTTTCCAAAAGGCCAGAAATGCAATTTAAAATATTTTGTGAAGAAAAGTATTTCCTAAAATCTTGGAAAAATTACCCAACATGCCTATGGTTATGTGGGACTTACTTATACAAAAAAAATTGCAAGTTGTTTTGAAAATTTTGGAGAAAACATTTAAAAACAGTTTCTGCCATTTTTGAATTCCCAAAAATTTGTGAAAGAAATGTTTTTAGAAAAGTTTGAGACCACCACCCCTAGACTCCATTTTTGATTATCTATCCAATGGACATGATTTTGCACTCGTGTTCTGTTCAAGAAATTAGAGAAAACCATCTAAAACCCTCTCTGGTCTTCCTGGACACTGTTGAGTGCATGCTTGTTCTGGTCCTCTCTCTCTCTCTCTCTCCCTTCCTCTCTCCTACACCTGGGCATTGGATCTTAGTCCCTCAACCTCCTAGACATGGTATAACCTCCCCATTCCTTCTCTCTCTCTATCTAACTCAACCAAACGCATATGGACAAGGGTGGTGATCACCCTCCCCTTCTCTGTCCACGTCCACAACGCATCCCCGAAGGAAACATCGCGCCAGCACACTCCTATAGCCTCCCGTGACTCCCTGGCGAGAGCCCTCCCTCTCTGCTTGTCCTCTTCCTCCTACCCATGCGCTGGACATGGCGCCCAGCACGCGCTCGCCATGTCGTTTGCGTTCCAACACTTGGGCTTCATGCCGATCTTCGCGGGCTTGTCTACCTACTCCGTGAACCTCCCACGAACGTTCCCGTGATCCTCATTCCTCCCCTCGCATCCTTCTTCTCCCTCGAGCTGCGGTCGAACACCTACGGGTGCCCCTCGTCCTCTCTCAAATCCACTCTCCTCCGACCCTCTCGACCTCGACACTCTGTCCCTTAGGCATCCACACCTCACCTGCATACCTCTAGACAAGTTTCTTGTGCTCAATCGCCTCCGACACCCCTACCCGTGTCCGCCATGGCCAAGCTCGCCGTGTTCGTCGTTTGCTTGGAGAAGACCACCTCCTCGTCTCTCGTTTCTTTCTATAGAACCCTCATGCTTCCAATTGAATGGTGCCTCCTCCGATTCACCAAGTTTTTATTCGCAGGGACGAGTTCCTCCGTGACCTAGGGTTGCATCCGTGGTACCCCCATGCGAGGACCACGCTCCGGGTCTTCCTGCCTCGAATAGATGCGGGCAATCGATAGGCGCCACGATTTGGAGCCGTTCTACGCCCCGCACGCTTCCTGGGAAGGTTTGGAGCGGCCTACGGCGAAGCTCCGGCGACAGCTCCGCCTCTCCTTCTGTTTCCGCCGCCAGAAAGTGGTCGCCTGAAAGAGCATGGTTCCCCCATGTGTGGTTTTGGTAATTGATGACAATCACTATGGACTTATGGTTGCATTGAGCTATAATTGTAGAGTTTCTCCATAGGCAATACTTGATGTCCATGTGTTGGATTCAAGATAATCAAGTGGTGACCAAGGTGCTATTCATGTGAATATCCCAAGTTTGGTCATGAGAGAGTTGAGCATATTGCAAGTATGTCTTGAAGAAGAATATTGTGTGAACATTCATCTTTACCTTCAAGACATCATTATTATGAAGAGATAAGAAAAGATAAAAGGTTCATCAAGTATGTCTTGAAGAAGAATATTGTGTGAACATTCATCTTTACCTTCAAGACATCATTATTATGAAGAGAGAAGAAAAGATAAAAGGTTGATCAAGGCAAAGTGCTAAGCGATGGTTAATAGTGATCAACTCACAAAGCAAGAAGATATACCATGTGGTATCATGGTATCGTAAGTAATTGTTCATATAGCTTTGTGCTCTAACCCATTATATGTGTGTGTGGTATATCTTTATGGGGTTAGGCATCTTTCCATGGGCTTGCATCAAAAGGAAGATTTCATATAGTCCATGGTGGATGACGTCAAGTTGTGATCGTCATCAAGTTCGAGAAGTGCAAGTTCAAGGGAAGCATATCGAAGAGATCACATTCTTGAAGCTTGCCACTCTTTTGGAGATAATGTTAAATTAAAGATATACTTAAAAGAGCCTCTCCCATAGTTGCATATGGGGGGAGCATCTTTGTGTCTTCACCAAGCAAAAAGAAATCAAGAAAGGTGTTCCATCTTGAGGAGGTCGAGATCGTCATATTATAGCTCAGGTGGAATGCTCAAGGCAAAGGTATGATCTTGATAGGTTTTCTATTTTACCGGTCTCATAGCATTAGGAGGGAGACCGGATTATAGGATAGATAACCGTACTATCAAGAGGGGCTCTCATATTAGCAACTTGATCGCATCACTCGGAGAGAGCTCAAACCTTTGCATACTTGGCATAACATTTCTTGGTTCTTATTTGTGTTTTATCCATGTGTGGTTTTTGAGCTTGTCATGTGCTTCAATACAAGCTCAAGTTCATCAAAAACGGGTTTCGCATGAAAAACTTATTGCGTTTTTGATATTGGAGGTTTTACCGATTGTTCCTTTATAGAGAGGTAATAACTTTCATCATTTGGTTTTATCATACAATTATGTACCATGATGTTTCTTTTCATAATCTTGTAGTGCTCGTTCTTACGATTTCAACGAGCCCAAGATCATCGAAAACGGAGTCCGGATGCAAAAGATATCGCGTTTTTAGTGAAGGAGATTTTCTAAAAACTGGTAGGCCGGCCCCAGGCCGGGGTGGGCTCCCGTAGGCCGGACCCCTACCCGAACTGTCCGGCCTGGAGGCCGGCCTGGCCAGCCCGGGAGGCCGGGGTGGGGCAGAATGACCCCAACGGGCTGATTTTGGGGGCCTATAAAAGGGGCCTTCTTCCCCATTGGTTCCCCAACCTTTTTGCAAGTTTTCCCCCACCATTGTTGACATTTTGGAGCTTGCTCTCTCTCTATTCCTCCATGATTCTTGCCTCCAATTAGTGGGAAAAGATAGAGGAGATCTAGATCTATTATTCCACCAATCCATCTCTCCTCTTAGTGAGGGGAAAGTCTTTGGATCTAGATCTTATGGATTCATTTGTTGAGTTCTTCATTGTTCTTCCTCTCTTCTCCCCCCATAGCATTTGTTGCTTTGGTGGGATTTGAGAGTGAAGAATTTGAGCACTTCTTGTGTTCTTGCCATTGCATAGGTTGCATCGATTTGAGTTCTCTACGAGGATTCGTTCGAGTGAAAGGTTGAGAAGCTTGTTACTCTTGGGTTCTTGGAGTGCCCTTGAGCTTGTCCTCTTGGGTACTTGGAGTGCCCTAGACGGTTGTTGTTGTCTCGGAGTTTTGGTAGCTCCGGACCTTGTTGCTATCTCGGAGTTTTGGTGGCTCGCGGGATATTGTTGGGAGCCTCCAATTGAGTTGTGGAGATTGCCCCAAGCTTGTACGGGATCGGTGACCGCCCTCAAAGGTCCGATAGTGGATCGTGGCACTCCGCATTGGTGGAGGCACGAGGAGAATAAGGTGAGCCATTGGGCGCTTGGAGTCATTGTGACTCCACACCTCTCCAACGGAGATTAGCTTCCATTGGGAAGTGAACTTCGGGATAAATATCGTCTCCTCGTCTCTCGGTTATTTCTATACCCGAACTATTTACTTATGCAATTTACTTTGTGATAGCCATCGAGCTTGAAGTAACATATCTTGCTATCACATAGTTGTTTGAATTGTTTAGCATAAGTTGTTGGTGCACATAGGTGAACCTAGTTTGTTTAGGTTTTGTCTTGATAAATTAAACGCTAGTTTTATTCCTCATTTATTCAAGCCTTAACCGTAATTATTTTTAAACGCCTATTCACCCCCCCCTCTAGGCGACATGCATGTCCTTTCATCGCCGCCGGCCACTTGCGACGTGGAACAACCCTGCGCATTGGATCTGAATCCAACGGCAGCTTACCCCCTTCGCGCCGCTTCTGTCACTAACGGGTTGGCCCAGCCGCGGCCCGCTTCCGCGTTTGAACTCTTCCCGCGCGGGAGAACTCCTGGTGGGCCGGCCCGTTCTTCATCGGCCCGTTATTTGCAGATGTGGCCTTCTAATTCTTTTCTGCAGGTGGTTTTAATCTTTTCCCCTGCAGCTCTATTCCTATCTGTTTACTTTAATTCAAAACAAAAATGCTAACAAGTGAGTCTTGCCAAACTAAAAATCACAGTACTAGATCTACAATTTATTAACCACATCCAACTTGTAGATCTGCATTTTGTGGTATATTTTAGGAGAAATAAAATAAATTGCAGAGGCACTCATTAACACCATTTCCTTAATAACTTGAGTTTTATGTATCCAAATCATGCAAACTCAACTGTTCTGAGTAGCCCTTGATAATATCTAACTGTTTCAGTTGGCCTTGTGTTGACTTGAGTTGTTATGTTAAAATGACATGCATGTTAGTTTTTAGGCCAGAGAGCACTTCTGTGAATTGTTTGATTTTATTGGTGATGATTTTTGAAGTGAATCCAATTGTGTTGGCTTGATAATGACTAGGAGCACCTAATGCTAGTTTTTCATGATGTTAGGAGTTATAGAATAGGATTGGTCTAATATTTAGTGTTTAGCCATTTTCTGCATTTTATTGTTATGACTTGATAAATTGTGGTGTTATATTATTTTGTGATAAAATTGATTCCTAGCATGTGTAGGGTATCAATACATGTTTTATTTGTGTTTTGAGTGTGTCATTATCATGTTAGGAAAATGTGTGTGAAAATCCATGGTTGTTATAGTTTTATTCTCTTAGGGTGTTTTCCCTAGTAAAAATAGGTTAAAATTATGTTATTCTTCATATTGGTTTGATGAATTAAATAAATGATTTAGTATTGTTTTCCCTAGCATGGCTACTGTTATTCTACCATATTCTACTTGCTTGCATGCTTGAGTGAGCTCTAGATAATTTTGGCATGCCATGCTAGTTTTAGGTGATTTCTGCCATAGTAGTTATTTGCATGCTTAGTTTTTGATAAATTGTTTAGGTTGTTATTTTGATATTACTGGCATGTCTAGGTGTTGTTTTCTCTGTTATGTGGATGACATCTTACAGATCCATCATGTTAGAATAAATCATGTTTAATAATCTCTTATGGTTATGCATGTCTGCTTGTCTAAATAGCCCTTTTTCATGTCTAGTTTTAATAGTTGTTTTGCTCCATGGTTATTCTCATGCATTGAGTGATGCCATGGTATGTTTGTTATTGATTTGTCTCTGTTATTAGGTTGCTTAGGTACTGGTTATATTAATTCTCCATGATTAGAAAAGCATGTGTTACTATGGGCTTGTAGTATTGCTTGATAATATTTTCCTATGCATGTGTATGTGTTCCTAGTTTGTTTTCTTGTTATTTTGCTCATCCTCATGAATGACCAGAGAGTCATTTAACCTTATTTGGGCATGTTATGAGAGTGGCACACCCACTGGACCCATGCTATTTTGGTTGAGGATTCATAACATCAATTCTAGTGCTATTCATGTGTGTTGTCTGTGCATGTTTTGCTTGTTGGTGTGCACCCTAGTATTTTTGTTTGTGAGTGTACTTGTTTGATGAAATGCTTGCTGTATGTTTACTTTTTGTCAAGTGATTTCCTTTGTTTGGTTCTGATTGGGTGTTCTCCTTTTTATGTCTACGACGTTAGATAGCGAAGACGGTATTATTTCCCGGAGAGGTTTTTATTGCAACTCTTGTTTATTTCAAGAGCAAGACCAAGACCAGTGCCAAGGCAAGCAATTCTAAATGCTTTCTGTTGTTTTACTTATCATTATCTATCATGCATGTTTTACTTCTGAAGTTTTACAAAAGTTTGATTCAAAAACTATTCTTTTAAGTGGACTATACCACTATTTATTTTATGTATCTAATATGTTATATCCACTATATAATCTTGGTGTTACCATGCCCTTTAGATATTTTAGTATCCTCACTTAATCAACTTAAGTCCCCTAGTGGACATTTTAACTTGATGTTTTTGGAAAGCAAAAGCTTGGAAAAACCCCGAGGAAAGATCATGCATGTTTATCATTATCTATCATGCATGTTTTACTTCTGAAGTTTTACAAAAGTTTGATTCAAAAACTATTCTTTTAAGTGGACTATACCACTATTTATTTTATGTATCTAATATGTTATATCCACTATATAATCTTGGTGTTACCATGCCCTTTAGATATTTTAGTATCCTCACTTAATCAACTTAAGTCCCCTAGTGGACATTTTAACTTGATGTTTTTGGAAAGCAAAAGCTTGGAAAAACCCCGAGGAAAGATGGGACCTTGTCCGAGGGAGGTTTGTGAAGAAGGAAATGTTTTCGTATTGTTTTCCAAAAATGACACATAACCTAGTCTTCGCCGGACAACCAAGCCGTGCTGCCACATTACCCCAATATGGGAACGGGGTCTAGCTAATTGCTTGTCGGTGTTAGTCCGTGTCTACCTCAAAGTGCTATAGGGGTTAGAGTCCCCCGAACCGAATTGTCGCCAGGAGGGAGAAATGGGACATTCAGAGTGTGGGGATTAAGTTCGCCACCGGTTGCAGCAATTGGGTCTCCTGCCATGGCGGTGTGTTGTCAGGGGAAACCGGATCGATACGGCTGACTCACTCGGTGCCGGGGAGAACAAACCCAGTTGAAGAGGTATTCATTTACTAGCACTGACATAGTGGATGGTTAGGACCAGTTATCTGATGTTTGCATACTGTCTCGGACAGTCCGTGGTTGTTCATGGCGGATGTACTGGATCTTGTGGATTGTGTACACCTCTGCAGAGTAAAACTATTCAGAATAGCCGCGTCCTCGGATATGGACAGTTGAATGGCCATGTAGCTAGCATTGTGTCAATGTTTTCGAAAAGCTGGAAAAGTGTTTTGGAACTTGTACATGGGTGGTACGTTGAAAGGGAATGATTGTACCTTTGAGGTACCGGATAAATGAGGATCTTAAAGATGTGTTTTTTTCCAAGAAGTTTTGCAAAGAGAAATGTTTTCTTTATTTAGAATGCTTTATCAAAACCTTGTGGACATGCTATATCTACAAGAGACATGAAATATCTTTTGAAGTATCTTCTTCAACAAAGAAAAATAAAACTTGTGCAACTATGATGAGTCTTAAATTCATCATGGCTAGTTGAACCCTAATTAAAGCCTTCCTACCACCTATATATATGCATGCTTGCATGTTTAGCTTTCATTTGGGGTGGCTTGCAAGAGTACATTCAAGCGTACTCATATTGGTTTCGTCCCTGGCTATTGTCTTAGCCAGACTTTGAGTAGAAACCCGGAGAACCTGAAGAAGATGGTGTCGCTGACGGCTATGCGAACTAGGAACGTCTCCGAGTCAGTAACCTGTAGGTAGTCAAGGCGTGACTTGGGTTTACCACGAGTGTGTTTTGCAGTCTTCCGCTGTTTTTAGTGTGTGTTCCTGCCCTGCGTGGCAGTTGTTTTCAACTGAGTCAAGTGACCAGTTGTGTAAGCCGTGTATTCGTGTAGTGGATGTTGTAATCTGCAATGCCAACTCGAGTATGTTGTTCACGACTAACTGATCATGGGATCGTGAATGTATGCATACAGGGGGGTCTCGGACTGCTAGTCTGGGGTCCCCACACTTTACGGCTAATGATAATGTTGTTCACGATGATCATGGGTGCATGGAGGGCACGGTTGCTTCTGGTTTCTCGGACATTGAGTCCTCGGGTGTTAATGATATTGGGATTGAAACAATACATGATTCTATGGTCTCTCAGCCAGCTTTGAGTGTTGCCCAGGTGATTTTCGATCCACTGGTTTCGGTGGACTGCAGTGATAAGGGGCAGTTTTTCTCTACCGCGCTGCCTGAGAGCTCTGCCGTATATTCACTGCAGGCTGCCGTGGGCGCAGGGCAGGCTGCCGCGGACTCACGGCATGCTGCCGTGGGGTATCGGCCTGCAGGTGTGGCAGTTGGCGTGGAGCAGGGACAGATAGCTGTGCCGATGCCACTGGAGGTCCTTGTTAACCTGGTTTCTTCGACTTTGGTGGATGGCGGTGGTGTGGGGAAGGGAGAATCCACGGTGGCTGTGATGGATTCCTCTAATTACAAGGGAGGAGATGGTCAACTTATGAGTGGAGTATTGTCTCCGCTAATTGATATTGGGATGGATCTTGCTTTGGTTTCGGTGGATCAGAAGAATTTGGCGGGGACTTCTATTGAGCAGAGGGATTCTCGTGTTGCTCGGAGGCTTTTCTCGGAGGAGATGGGACGGGGCTGGTCACAGACTATGGTGTCACCGGCTAGGCATTCTTGTGAGGAGGTTATTGCTTTCGGTGGGGTTACGCTCGAGTGCGAGGATTAGGGCTCAACCTGATGCGGATATTTCCATCCAGGAGCGGGCCTCTATTCGTGCAGCTCATCGTGATGACTTAAACTCAGGTACTACTGCTTGTAAATTTTCGTTTACATCTTTACCAAATGATATTATTATTTCGAGGGCCGATAAGTTGGGGGTTTCTATGGGTAATTCGGTAGAGGAAGTTAATTTGGCAGTGGATTCACTTAAGAAAACTGAAAATTCAAGGAACTGTTTATTTCTAAAGAACAACCTACAAGCAGTGTTGCCTAATTCTTCTTCTAGTCTAGTTTTACAAAATGCGGTTAACCTTTGTGAGGATTTGGACTTGGAGAATGATCATGATGAAGGGAATTCTTTGTATTTTCCCATTATTTCTTTGAAACATAAGAAGAGGTCTAAGACAGTTGTGTCTTCTGGACGTCTCCCTCGGCGTAGTGCCAGACTCAATATTAGTAAAAGAAAAGAAAAGTGAGTAAGATGAGAGGCTTTATTTGGAATTCAAATGGGTTAGGAGATACGGCTAAACACCTGGCTATTAATGAAACAGTTAGAGAAAATAGTATTGATTTTTTTGCCTTATTGGAGACAGGGAGATCAAATTTCTCTTCTCACTTTTTGAGACATCTTGTTGGAGGGGTAGATTTTACTTGGTACTGTTTACCACCTCAAGGTAGGTCAGGGGGTATCTTAGCAGGTTTTAACCCACCAACAGTTTCGGTTATTGATGTTGTTTCGGGGGATTTCTGTGTTAAAGTTTACCTTAAGTCCAAGGAAGATGGCTTCTTGTGGGCTTTTGTGGTGGTTTATGGTGCGGCGCAAGATGATAAGAAACCTGCTTTCCTTGCTGAGCTTGTGCGTATTTGTGAGGGTGAATCACTACCAATGTTGATTGGGGGTGATTTCAACATTATTAGAAGGCGGGAAGAAAAGAATAATGATAATTTTAATGCGCGCTGGCCACTGATTTTCAATGCAATTATTGAGAGTTTAGACCTGAAAGATTTAGAGATGTCTGGACGTCAATTTACTTGGGTGAGTAGACACCCGAATCCTACTCTAGAAAAGTTAGATAGATTTTTGGCTTCTGTTGAGTGGGAACAAAAATATCCTCTCGTGTCGGTGAGGGCTCTGACTAGGACAGAGTCAGACCATGTCCCGTTGCTTATTGATTTCGGGTTACCAGCTCATGTTGGGAATACATCAGCATTCTCATTTGAGTTGGCTTGGTTTGCGCGAGCGGGTTTTCTAGACATGATTAAAGAAAAATGGAATGAAGTGACCATTGGGTCAAATCCTATTGAAATTTGTCAATCGAAAATCAGACACCTTAGGAGTTTTCTCAGAGGTTGGGCAAAACATATTAGTGGTGAGTATAAATTACAACGAGATCGCTTGTTGTTGCTTATTAATGAATTAGATATCAAAGCTGAGTCTTCCCCTCTTAGCGAGGAGGAATGTGAGGCTAAGAAGCAGGCGGAGGAGTTCTTGACTAAACTTCGTAGAGAAGAGGAGTCTAAATGGGCTCAACGTGCTAAGGTGAGACATGTGCAACAAGGGGGGATTAATACTAGATATTTCCATTTAATTGCGAATGGTAAACATAGGAGGAAGAAAATTTATCAACTAGAACAGGATGAAGGCACTATTGTGGGCCAAGAAAATTTAAAATGTTTTATTTCACAATATTACAAGGGACTTTTTGGAGCGTCGGCCCCATCCTCTTTTTCTATGGAAGAATCTATCACTGAGGATTTACCTCGGGTATCACCGGTAGAAAATCAATATTTAACCTCGGAGTTTTCTGAGGAAGAGGTTTTTGATGCTATTTCACAGATGGAACATAATAAGGCTCCGGGTCCTGACGGGTTCCCTGCTGAATTTTACCAACATTGTTGGGGGTTTATCAAGGTTGACTTGATGGGTATGTTTGCTCAATTGCATGCGGGTAATCTTCCTTTATTTAAATTAAATTATGGTGTTATCACCCTTTTACCCAAGAAGGAGGATGCATGTAGGATTGAGCAATATAGACCAATTTGGCCTGTTAAATGTTAGTTTCAAGATTTTAACTAAAGTGGCTACAAATAGGATAACTTCGAGTTCTCAGAAAGTTATTAATCCATCTCAGTCAGCTTTTCCTCCTGGTAGAAATATTCTTGAGGGAGTGGTGGTGTTGCATGAGACCATTCATGAGCTTCATAGGAAGAAAATGGATGGGGTTTTATTCAAAATTGATTTTGAAAAAGCTTATGATAAAGTAAATTGGGCATTTCTGCAGCAAACCATGCGTATGAAAGGTTTTTGTTCAAAATGGTGTGAGTGGGTTGGTCGGTTTGTGCAAAGGAGGGAGTGTTGGTATTAGAGTCAATGATGACATTGGTCATTTCTTCCAAACTCTAAAAGGGCTGAGATAGGGGGATCCGTTGTCTCCGATTCTTTCTAATTTAGTAGCATACATGTTGGCAGTTCTGATTAATAGGGCTAAAGAGGACAATCAGGTGGGTGGTTTAGTGCCACATTTAGTGGAGGGGGGAATATCGATTCTTCAGTACGCTGATGATACCGTCCTTTTCTTGGAACATGATCTTGATAAAGCTGTCAACATGAAATTGATTCTTTCTTTTTTTTAACAATTGTCTGGGTTAAAGATAAATTTCCATAAGAGTGAGATTTTTGGCTTTGGGAAGGCTAGTGAGCATAGGGATGATTATCGTCGTATCTTTGGATGCGAAGTTGGTACTCTACCTTTTACCTATCTCGGTATTCCTATTCACTATAGGAAGCTCCTTCTTAAAGAATGGAAGGTTGTGGAGGACCGTTTTGATCAGAAATTGAGTTCGTGGGCAGGAAAATTATTATCCTATGGGGATCGTCTTGTGTTAATTAACTCGGTGATGTCTAGTTTGCCTATGTTTCTTTTTTCATTCTTTGAGGTTCCTGTTGGGGTTCGAAAAAGAATTGACTTTTTTAGATCGAGATTTTTCTAGCAGAGTGTTCATGCCAAAAAGAAATATCGTTTGACAAAGTGGAATATTGTTTGTCGACCAAAGGATCGGGGTGGACTAGGCATAGAAGTTTTGGAAGTCAAAAATAGATGCCTTTTAAATAAATGGTTGTTTAAACTATTAACCGAGCAAGGCATGTGGCATGAGCTATTAACTAATAAGTACCTAGGTGAAAAAACTTTGGCTGAGTTGGAGTCTAAACCTAATGATTCACCTTTTTGGAAAGGTGTTTTGCGTGGTAAAGATGATTTTTTCAAGCATGTTAAGTTCACTATTGGTAATGGTGAGAGGACTAGATTTTGGGAGGATTATTGGCTAGGGAATTCACCTCTTAAGGACCAATACCCTACGTTATACTCAATTGTGAGTAATAAGAATATCCTAGTGTCTAATGTTCTTCGACATTTACCTCCTGCTTTGCACTTTCGTCGAGCTATTATTGGATATAAATGGGATAGATGGTTGCATCTAATGGAGAGATTAATGGATGTCACTCTATCTGTTAATGAAGATGGTTGTAGGTGGTCCCTCATCGATTCTGGTATTTATACGGTCAAATCTTTATATACAGAGATTATGAATGAAGATGTTAGATTTCTTCATAAGTATTTGTGGAAATTAAAGGTTCCTTTGAAGATAAAAAATTTATGTGGTTTCTATCCAGGAAAAAATTGCTGACTAAAGATAACCTCGTTAGGAGAAAATGGGATGGATGTAGTAGATGTGTTTTTTGTGGTGAACCTGAAACAGTGACTCACCTATTCATATCGTGTGATTTTGTTAAGAAAATTTGGAGATTGCTGCATTTTACTTATAGTATTTCACCTCCCTCTAATATCCCAAATTTGTTTGGTAATTGGTTGTGTGGGGTTGATAAAATTACCAAAGCCCTTATACGCATAGGAGTATGTGCTTTGCTTTGGGCTCTCTGGAAGCATCGTAATGATATTGTTTTTAACAATGAGAAAGTTGGGAATTTTGTGTAGGTGATTTATCAAGCCAACCATTGGATGCACCAATGGTCCCTTCTTCTGCCAGAAGAACAGCGTGCTCGTTTGGATGGTGGATGCACTCGACTGATGGCAGTCGTTCAGGCTATCTTCAGCAAGGGTGGATGGTTGCGTAGTAAACGTATTGGTGCTGGTTAGCCTTATGTCGATGGAGATACTGTTTTTTGGCATCTTGTTGCCCTTTACTATAGTTTCGGCTGCTTTGCCTCTATAGTTTCTATTGAGTCCCTATTTGAGTACCTCTGATTTGTAAGAATATTTTGGATGATCTTCTTTAATAAAAGCCGTATGCATCAACCAGATGCAGAGGCCGGGTTACCCTTTTCAAAAAAAAATGTAAATGGTCCCCTACCATGCCACACTTGTGAGTATCTAGTACTCCACCAAAAATATTTCATAATCCCCTTAGGGTAATCATTCAAAACATAGTTATACTTTCCAATCACATCAATTTCATCTACAAGCATAGCTAAGCAATCGACTACCAGGCTGCTACACTATCAAGGTAATAAGGATGGCTACACACTACTTGGGATAATAGCATAGCATAATATTTTACCAAAGATTTTCCTATCATGCATACTACTCAAAAGCTCTAATGCATATAGGAAATAATAGGTAGTTTATGATGTGTCACTTGCCTTGTTAAAGTTGGTGTAGAGGTACACTCTCTTCACCACTAGATAGTTTCTCTTTGTACAATCTGGCCAAGTCAAACAAATAACAATAACCAACTTTCACAAACAAAAAGGAAACAAGGAATAACAATCAACACACTTAGTCAAAAGGGTTTTATGTTAATCACAATAATTTAGTTTGCTAAGGAAACTACTGTGATTAGGTTAAGGTCTTCCAAAAGGGACTATAGTTGGTAAGGACTTGGGTTTGAAATATTCAAACTCAATTGGTCATACTTGTCAAGGAAGTTCCAAGAGTTCACCAAGGTGATCTAACTATCTCAACTAAAATAACACATAACAAAGTGTAACACTTAGTTGTTTTCATCAAAACAGTTGTGTGATCTAGTTTAGTCTTTCCATTTTGGGTTAAGGTGGGTCTAGGTTCAACTAACTCTAATACAATAGATATAACAAGATTATAGTCTTGGGATTTTCCATTTGGGTCAATGGTTGGACAAAAAAACTTGTTATTCTTCAACTTGTGTGGATGCTCCAGGTCTTCACATGCTTGTCTTCTTGAAGATTATCTTCATGCATATATTGTAGACTTGTTCCTTGGATGGATTATTCTCTAGGTCTTGATAAATTCTTCATGGCTTATCACTAGTTGGTCCAAGGTAGTATGGGCACAAATTACCACTAAGTCAATTTTAAAAAAAAGAAATAGAAAGGATAGAAAGAGAGGGAGATGTTTTCTTATGGATTTCTTCACACTTGTACTTCCTTGAGTTGCTTCTAGTTGTTGTGAAGTCCAATTCCCTTACTTAAAATTCGTCAATGATCTTCTTTGCAGCTCTTCATGTTGCCACCAAGTAAATGAAGTGCCTTCTATTGCTTGAGTCTTGTTTTCCACTTGCTAACTTGATGAATTCTTGAAGCAAGAATAGGGGAGTGGAGGAGTAAATAGAAACTATGGTACTAGTGTTTGAGGTTCACTACTTGGTCATTTTAGGGACTTGGTCTTGGCTCCAAAACAGCCATAACAACAAAGATAAAGAGATGGAACAAAATCTAAGGCATGATAATGTGGGTGGATCAATATGTTGGGTTTTTGGTAAAAAACACATGTTCATGGTCCAAGGTGTCAAAAATGGTTGGGAAATGTTGTTTCTGGTTCAAGGTTACCAATAGGAACAAAAATGCAAAAGGAACTATATTGAAATTATTTATAGAATTAAATCTATGTCAAAAGTACTCAAATATATCACTTAATTCTAAATTCCAATTTAACTTTTTCAAAAATTAATTTGGGACAGAGGATCTGAAAGTACACATCCTAAGGTTTCCAAATATGTTTTATTTGCAATTTTTGGATTTGTAGAATGTGAATTATGCCAAAATTCATAAAACAAGCATATTCAAATTTGAACCAATTTAAGTTTCTCAATTTTGAATTTTAACAGTGCTAAAAGATTCTAAACATTATGGGGATTTCAAAAAGTTCAAGTTTGCTAAATTTGGCCTTATGGTTAAAAAGATATGATGTTTCTAAGTTCTAGGGACTAAACTGCAAAAACTACTTTTTATTTTCTATTCCAGAAGAAAAACAGAGACTGGGCTGCTATGCGCTGCACTGAGCGATAGATAACAGCTGGGCTTGGGCTGGTTTCACGTTGCGCTGAGCGACGGATAAGGTACTTAACGCTCAGCTGACTTGGCTTGTTCTGGTTGGTTGATACCTGTTCGAGTAAGTGATCTAACGGTGGCCTCACGATCCAGATCCTACGTCTGAAAACAAAACACGGGGTGAGAGGGCTCACCGGGCGGTGCGGTTTGCCGGAAATGACAGCGCGGCGGCGCGGCTGCTCGGAAAAATGGTGGTGCAGCGCTCCGGCGTGTTCCAGGGCTCGGGGAGACCACTCTCGGGTGCGGGATTCCACGGCAAACTCGATGGCGATCTTGTGGGGGTCGTGCAGGGCTCCAGGAGGAGACGCGAAGAGGATCCCGTGGCGGACGTGCGGGTTTCGGCTCCGGCGAGCTCGCCCTCGTAGCTACCCTGCACCAAAAAGAAGAGAAAAGGCTTCAAAACGTGCGCAAGGACACGGAGTTCCTAGAGGATCAAACGAGAGCGTCGGAAACTCACGCGGTTTGCCGGAAAGGGAGGTTCACGGCGGTGGCAGAGGGATCTCCGACGAGGAATTACGAGATCCAGGGCGAGTGAAACGGAGGGGGAGGAGAGGGGAAATGGAGAGCAGAAGCAGGGCTTCAAATAGGTGGGCTCGTGCCTCCAATTGATGGCCTAATTGATCCGCAATCAAGTGCGCAAAATCAATGGCCGAAACGGCTGTGGCAGTTTCCATACGCGAGGAAGATGATGACGTCATGATGACGTTATCAATGTTTTTTTTAATTCCTGTTTTTCTTATTTCATTAGTAACTTCTGTTTTCTCTATCCAGTTTACCTCAAATAAATTTCTATAATTTTGTAAATGAAATGTATATCAACTAATAACATTTTTGGTCAACTTTGAATATATTTCAAATTTCATATTTTGCAATTATAAATGAAACATTAATAGTACTTAATATCATTTTATATAGAATATAGCAAATAATTTGTAATGAGTTTTTATAAAATTACAGAAACCTTCTTATTGTCAAATGTTATTTTTCAAAAACATTTCAACTTGTTTTCATATTTTTATAGTTTTAAAATATGAGAAAACATTAATAGCAAATTTATACAAAACAAGGATTTTAAAATAGAAATATGATTTAAATGACTTCAGAAATATTTCCATGGTTCAAGTATTGTTTTCTAGGACCTTTTAAAACATTTCATACATTATAATTTCAACATACTTGCAAAATTACTAGTAGTAACCTTTTGTTATATTCAAAATAGAGAATTATTTAATAAATTTTGAATTGGGGTTTAATAGGAACATATGGATTTTCTCAAAGTAGAATGTTGTTTTCCCAATTTAAAAATATTGTTTTCTCCAAGGTGCTTTGCTTATTTACATACTTAAATAATTTATAAGACACTTTATTGTTTTTTTGACTGACATAATACTTGGAAAACAAATGACCAACTTTTATCTAGTTGAGGTTAATAATAATAGTGACATAATTTCTTGGACATAGGGAGAAAATATTAGAGATAGTAACTCTCTGGTTTTTAATTATCACAATCATTTTCACAATGGTAGTTGAGTTGAAAACATGTTTGGTAAAGATGTTGCTAAGAAAATATTTTATTCACATGAGAAAACATATTTTATTTTAGAAATAGGCCTTAGGGTTTATGGAATTATGGAAATTTGGATTCTTTATTCCAATTACACATTGTTTTATTTTGTTTCTTGCATTTCAATTGGTTTTTGGTGACTTGCTTTGTATGAAAACAAAAAGTTTCAAATTTTTATGATTTTTGCATTTTCCAAAAATCAGGGATGTTACAGTTGTGGCCGCTATCCTCATCATTCCAGCGGTGCTGATCTGGCGAGCACCCCAGGCTCGGCTCCAACGAGGGTTCCACCGTTTGAACTGAAATGTCCACCGGGTAGAGAAGCAAGTTGAGCCGGTTGCGGAACCTCTTACCCCGCAGTGGAGGCCGAAGACGCATCTCATCATTCGGCTCGGTGACTGCCAGCGTGTTTGCCGGCGGAATGGGGGTCCAGAGTCCACTCCGTAAATCTGAACACCGACATGTCGCTCCTTGACGCCGTCGTGAAATCCACCTCATCAACCCAACAACTCCCATCCAGGAGGGACTACACCGAGCGAAGCTCCCAAGCATGACTAGGGATCCCTTTCATCCCGACTTCAACGTTGGAAAACATAGAACAAGCGATTGCACCCTCCTGGCGCGACCACGGACGAACAAACAACATCAGCCATGGGTGCGCATACCACCAGCAAGCAGAATCCTCTCCCGAGCCTCCATTGTCCGAAATAGGAGAAGAAAATCCTCGGGTGGTGGCGAACCAGCGAGCATCCCACGATGGAGAATTTGAAGTGGGACCTGATTACTTCAGCCGCCACCATAACATAGGCCTTGGGTCCAGCGCCCCCAGCGAGCCAAGCAGCGCCAACCCCAATTCAGCTTCGAGGCGAGACATCTCCGGCGACGAGTCTACGATGCAAATTCGTCCAGGCCAAGCCGGCGGCGGAGGCGGAGAGGACTCAACGACACGGTCACCACGGAGAACGCCACCGAAAGTCGCGGCGGCCCATCAACACCACGCGCGACCTCTGCCCAAGGCCGCACAGGAGCCCGTGCGACACCTCCATGTGCCCACTAGTCCCGCCACCGCGAGGCGCACCAGCAGAGCCATCATCAGTAGGGGGGGCAAAGTGCCCCGTCGAGCCGCTAGTTGGCCCAATACGCATCCACGCCGAGAGACGCGCCACCACAGCGCCCTCCGACGTACCAAGGCTCCGAGGTCGCTTGTAGGACTTGGACTTGTGCTCCTCCGACCCGGAGATGAAGCAACGCGACTTGTTCTCACACTTGGCGCTAGTGTGCCCCGGCTCGCAGCAGTTATAGCAGAGGCTGTGCATCTCCTTCGGCATCTGGCGTCGAGGAATCGCCGCCGGCAGAGAACCCAGGTCAACACGCCCCGGCGACCTCCGCTTCCACCTCGGTGGCTGCCAGTCCCCAACATCCTTGCGGGCCGGACCCCGCTCCACGGCCAGCCAAGGGGAGACATGGGAAACAGAGTCCCGCTGCGACCCCCGCGCCGCCTCTGCCGGAACCACCAGAAGGACCTCCCTCCCCTTAAGCGCGGCTGCATCCGCCGCACTCTTGGCCGCCGACGCCACCCTAAGCGCCGAATTGATTGAAGTGGAACACTCGTCCGGCGAAGACCGAAACCCCCCAGATCTACCCGCGAGGCCATGGAGGAGGGGAGTATGAGGCGCACCCTCCCACTCGGAAGGACACGGAGGCAGTGGGTGGCACCGGCCGGAATGGCCGGAGACACTAGGGACGAGGGGAGGAGAAGACTATGCCAGATCCCAGGCTGGGCGTCGCCGGGTCGCGAGGGGGAGCAGAGTCATTAGACTCTTGGAAGGCAAACTGTAATCTAGCGACTAGCGCATATATTTCCTGTCTCGATATACCCAAAAAAAATAACGATTTTGATTCAACTTTAAGTGGCTATCTATCGCAATAATTCGAGGTGTCTCCCCCTATGGTTTCTCGTTGACGCCTGCCTCCATGAATGCGAAGGCTACGTGCAGATAACTGTAGTCTTCCTTGCACGCCATGCTATGAAAATGATCTCCATCGACGGAAATCCAGGGAATTCACTGAACTGATTGAGCGAGAAAAAAAAATCCATACTTGACCTCGCGTACTTTGAAGTGTTTGCACCGGCACTGATTGCAACGGATCCATCCATCCATGTCCCACACGATATAAGCGCGCGCAAGCGCAAACAATTTCCGCGTGCGCGGGAGCAACGCCGCTCCTACGTGCCCGGCTCTACAAAAGATCAATTTCCGCCAAACAGCCAGCTCCCTCCCTCCACCACCGTACAAGCAAAGTACATAGCGCGAGGCCGTGCAAAAAGCGAGCGATGGCTCCGTCGTTGGCGCAGCTGCAGGCGGCGGCGACGTCGGCGAGGGCGGAGACCCTGCTGCGGTTTGCGTGCGCGGCGACGTCGGCGGCGGCGGCGCTGCTGCTGGGCCTGAGCGCGCAGACCAAGACGATCCTGTTCGTGCGGAAGAAGGCCGTGCCCAGGGACGTGCAGGCCCTCTGGGTGCTCATCGTGGCCGCCGCCGTGGCCGCGGGGTACCACGCCGCGCGCCTCGTCTTGCGCCTCTACTCCCGCCGCCGCCGCCGCAACGACGACGACCTCGGCGCCGGTAGTAACGGCGGCCGGAGCTGCGCCAGGGCCGTCGCGTGGATCTCGTTCCTCCTCGACAAGGTGAGCTGATTACTATACGTACTACTCCTCGCTTAATTGTGTTTAGTGCTTTCCTCGAAACGCGGAGGCCGGGGAGCAGTAGCCAGTAGTAGAGACGAGTCGTGAGAAACAGGGGAACGAAGGAGACAGGGCGGACGCGTGTGCTTGCTTTGCGTCCCAAACTCCCAACCGCTTCCATTAATACGCATCCAATGGAATTATGGTGAGCTTTGCCGCCACTTGCCACAGAGACGGGTCGGTGTGCGTGCAGCTGAAAACGCAACGGGCTTTACTTGGACCGTTGATCTGGATCCGACGGCCAGGCCTTGGCCACCCGCTCGGCTCATCCTCACTGCCGCCACCACCGTTGACGTGCTTCTCCTCCGTCTCCATCGGCCAACCGCCCCTACCAGCGAGTGTAACATGCTTTTATAAAAAGAAAATTAGATTGTTTTTAGAAAAAGCTAGTGATGATCAAAAGTTTCACCGTTTTAGAGCTAACAATATGTGTACGTGCCGATGTCTAGCTAGAAGAGCTTGCATTTTGGTAGCAGATGGGGCAAGTCATAACTTCGTAGGCTTCTCGAGCGTTTGATCAACAAGAATGAAAGAAGCGTACTCAATGTCTCAATAACTCATGCGGTTGCAACGGTACGCGCAGCGGGTCGTTTCCGATCGGCAAGGCCTTGCTTAACTCGCGTGACAAAAATCTTGGTGGATTGATGGCCAACCGTACATGCCAACTGCAGCACATTAGCACTCGTCAATCGGTAGCTACCAATATAGTACTCCATCTGTATTGAAATCTAAAATGTTTTTAGACAACACGTATATAGACAAGTTTTAGTGTATGATACATATGAATCTACCCACTAAACCATGTCTAGATATGTTTTGTCTAGAAAATGGAAACATTTTATATTTTCATACGGAGGAGTAATACTACACTACTTTTTTTTTTGATAAAGAGCTTTATTACTTAAAATGTTTAAGCATTACACCCGTCCTCTGCATCGTAAAATACACACAGCCGAAATCCGAAACCGAAAGTAGACACGACGACAAGACTACAATACATCCGATGTAGACCGTCTATGCTATGGAGCCGCTATCCGTAGATCAAGTGGTCATCCATATGAGATAAAAATATCCCTCGCCATCTGCTCCAGTCGTGCATATACCTCCATAAAAAGGAATCGTAACTCCCCCGCTGTAACGTGGACACTGCACTATCTTGCTGATGAACACATTAAGCGTTTAAGCTCCAATTCTCTTATGTCAGTACGTCGTCGTCGTAGCGTCTGATAAATAGCTGTGCCCGTCTGAAATTTCCGCAGGGCTGCGCGTACGTGGTGTTCGCGACCAGCGCGGCGGCGCTGCAGGCGTGCTTCGTGGCGCTGACGGGCGTGGAGGCCCTGCAGTGGAGCAAGCTCTGCTACATCTACACCCGCTTCTGCGTGCAGGGCGGCTTCGGTATGGCCTGCGGCCTCGCCGCAGCCGTCGGCATGGCCGTCCTCTCCGCCTTCTCCGCGCGTGACCTCTTCCGCCTCTACGCGCCGCTCGGCCACCGCGGCCGCAGGCGCAGCAGCCGGGATTATCAGAGCCAAGCATCATCCTAAGTCAAAAAAGGATTTATACGTACGACCAGAGAAAGCGTTGGCGATACCAATCGATTCGGCTGCGACCAGTCTTTGCTTTTGCTGCTAGCAACGTCTCAAGCTGGAACATGCATGGTTATATAAAGAGAAAGCCAAGTTAAATTATTTCATGATTTTTTTTTGGCAACAAGATTAAGTGGGTTTCATCAGGTTTACTAGTTTGTGGAACTATACATGAGTTTCATCATTGTCACGAACGGAAGTATTTTTTTTTTTTTTTTGAGCATAAGGAAGTACAATTTGTGATCAAGATATGAACACTAAACGAAATGAGGACGAGAGTACAATTTGAGTACAACTTGTATCCCCTTGTATGTTGCAAAGTGGACCGTGCAGTGTTTACCGATAGGGCTTTGGTGTTGTGTGACACGCAGCAAGGTAACCGTGGGCTCTCAAGGAATGGAGTGGGCCGATACAAGTTTTTTTTTATCTTTTCTATTCTTTTTTTTACGCTCATGTATTTTTAGTCCGCACATCACACCCACCCCCACTCCCTGAATTCCAACTTTTCAAGCAGAACGATTCGATTCATGTCTATTTCATTCTAATTTCATGCATACCAGAAGAAGCAGATAATGTCTTGTTCCAGCAAGAGATCTTAAGCTTCTTCAAGTTCTTGTTTTCTTTTACTTCCTCCATATTAAAATATATAATGTTTCATAACCAAGCTGTCACCGCCAGTGGCGGACCCAAGAAAAGTCTGGAGGGTGGGCACACACTAAAAAAACCGCACGCCAATAAAAAGTTAGAAAAACTAACCAAACAAGAAGGCTCTGAAAAAAAGATGGAGAAGATCTTCCGAGGTTTCCTTTGGGTGGGAAGGTCTAAGGCTAATGGTGATCACTGTCATGTGAATTGCGCCACCGTCTGTCGCCCGCTTCGCTTAGGGGGCCTAGGCATCCGGACCTCGCCTGTACCTCACCAACCTGTGGTTTCGTTGGCTTTGGAGGATGCGCACAAACCCCAAACGTCCCTGGCGTGGCCCCGATATGCAATTCTCCAATGTTGAGCGGGCTATTTTTTAGGCTTCTACTTCGATGGAGCTTGTTAATGGATCGACATCGCTGGTTTGGGAGGACAAATGGGTGGAAGGGTGGTCGTTAAAGGAGATAGTGCCAACTTTTTTCGTGCTGATTCCAAAGAGGCGCATGAAGCACATGACAGCTCAGGAGGCGTTGGTTGAGCGCCGTTGGATATCTGACAATGCATGGGCTTTGCATCCCCTCGCTTTATGGCACTACATTCAAACCTGGAGGTATGATACGTCCATTTTGCACCACTGTTTTATATTGTTATTTTCTGTTATTCATCGATATATTTCATGTTATGATGCATCACTTATGTTATTTTACCTTATTTTGCATGTTTCATAATTTTTGGAGAATAAACACCGGAACCAGAAATTTGATGGAAAAAGCACCGTCAAGATACCCTATTTCAGAAGATCGGAAGAAGAGGGGGGGGGGGGGTATATCGGAGGAGTCTTAGAAGTTCTGAGGAGGAAGTGAGCCTGAAGGGCACCCGGAGGGGGGCCACCTGGGGCCCACACCACCAGGCGGCGCGCCCCCCCTCTGGCCGCGTCTGGGGGTGGTGTGGCCCCCCTGGCCCAATTTCGGGCGCCCTCTTTCTCGTACTTGATCCCCAGGGAACCCTAAGCCCTAAGACATCGTTGAAGAATTATCCCGCCGCCGCCTCGGGGCGGAAAACACTAGAGAGAGAAAAGCTCTCCGGCAGGGAGAAATCTGCCGGGAAATTCCTCCCCGGAGAGGGGAAATCATCGCCATCGTCACCGTCGTCACTCCAGGCTTCATCGTGATCATCATCCTCATCACCAGCACCATCACCCTCATCATCCACCTTCATCCCGTTGTAACAATTAGGGGTCTCTATCGTTGTTTTACATTAGATCTCTCTCCCTGTGTGGATTACTTGTTAGTAGTTGATGCTTGTGAGATTTATCGGTGTTAGAGCATCTCTAACAGAGCCCTCAAAACGCCGAACCGTAAACGCGTTTTAAGGGTCGGAAAGTGTGCGTTTTTTGCGCGAAAACGAGCCACGCAATAGCCATTGCCATTGAGCAAGGCTTGCTTCCTCCGTTGCAAGATCTCGCGCCTAGCGATGACATGCCACTCCAAGGTGATTTCGTCCATGTCATCTCGGTTCATCATCATGATCTTGTTCTCCTCCGCAAGGAGCTTGGCGACGGACTTGTTCTCCTCCGCAATGACTCTTTCTTCTCTTTCGATTTCTTCTCGGCCATGATTTGCTTCGCCTCCAATGACTTGGCAGAGAGCATCTCATTGGACTTCACCATTTGGTCAAGTTTCTCCCTCAAACTAGCAGCCTCAGCTTCCTTCAAGATCCTAAGCTTGGCTTTCTTGTTACCTTCGGGCTTGTTGAGGTTCCTCTCTCCATTGTCATCTTCATCATCTTCGATATGTATTTCTGCCCTTTTACTTGGTTCTTGGAGTGACAATTTCCACTTCTCACTATTCTGGAGTATTTTCCAACAATGGTCCAAGGTAAAGGGCTTGTTCTTCGACGCCGGCATGTTATTGAACCGCTCCATTGCAATGCGGTCCTACAAGCATCCAACAATTGACATGATTCACAAATCAAGCAGGGCATTGCACATAGTCACAAGCAATGTAGCTTACCCAATCACCCTCGACGGTACCACTTGGAGGGGCATTGTGCACTTGTTGCAAGCAGCCACTCCACCGGCTACAAGTTGTCTTGATCACGTCCCAGCGGCCTTGGAGTGATCGAAAGGTTCTTGACACCCTCTTCGCATTGCGCGGTAGCAGTTGGAAGTATTTGTCCTCGACTCTTTGCCAAAACCTCGACCGAGCTTGATCAGTGCCATGGATGGAGTCAAGGGACATACTCTCCCAAGCATGGATCAAGGTCTCATCCTCGACTACCGTGTAGTTGACGCCGCGTTTTGGAGCATCTACCTCCTCAACCTCATCATCGTCGTCCTCAGCTCCACCCTCCAACTCCTCCGTCAGTCTCGTCGTATGTGTAATCACCGAGAGGGGTGGAATCGAGGTCCACAGACGCGACGTTCAACATGTCAACGAAGGAGTTGTTGCCGTCGACCGACGGAATGCTACAAACGAATCGCGCAGAATCCTATCAAAATCGCTGGAATCGAAGGAATCGCATAATCGGAAAAATCGGACGAGTTCATACCTCGGGTTCGTAGATGGCGGCGGACCTTGGGCAGCGGTGGCGGCGGCAGCCAAATCGGCGGCTTTGGCGGCAGGTCGCCTCACCTTCTGCACAGCAGCCCTCTTCTTCACGGATGGGGAATCGGCTGCGGCGGCGTCAGCGGTAGCGGCGGCACTAGCGGCCAGGCCTTGTCCCGCGCCCGCGGTCCCGAGCCGCCTCCGCTTCTTGCCGGTGGCGTCGGCCGCGGGGGCCGGCGGCGGTGGCTGGGCGACAGTAGTTGCCGCCGTGGGGCGAGAGCGGGGACGCGGGGCCGGCGGCGGTGGCGGGATCTGGATCTGCCACCTTGGCCGTCTCAATGGGGACGGTGACCAGAGACGCATCGGCACCCTCCATGGCGGCCCGACGGCGGTGGTCTTGGCTCGCCGGAGCAAGGGGAGAAGGAGAATCGGCGGCGGCAGCGATGGAAGGTGGGATTGCGCGGGCTGAAGTTTCACTCCCGCCAATGCGTGAATGGGATAGGGTTCACCCTACGGTTCGGACGCCAAAACGCCAATTTCCCGGGTTGGACGGGAAATTTCCCGGGCGCCCTCAAAAAAAGTACGGGCTCGCGAAATTTGAAGGCTCTGCTATCGTCGTTTTTAAGGTTTCCGAACCATGTTTGGCAGTTATTATACAGTTCCACGCGTTTTGAGGGCTCTGTTAGAGATGCTCTTAGCACTTTATGACCAGATTGTTATTATCCATTATATTACCTCTGATTATGATCCATATGATGTCTCGTGAGTAGTTCGTTTAGTTCTTGAGGACATGGGAGAAGTCATGATGTTAGTAGTAAGGTTATATTGAAGTAATATCTCGTGGTTCGGTATTTAAGTTGTGGTGCTATTCTTCTAGTGGTGTCATGTGAACGTCTATATGATACTTCACCTTTATGGGCCTAGGAGAATGCATTTTGTATTTGGCTACTAATTATGGGGTTGCCGGAGCGACAGAAACCTAAAACCGATTAGGAAACCAATGCATGAGGGAGTGTTGGGTCCCGAAGTTTTAAGGGTGTGGTTAGATTTATCTTAATTAATTTCTTGTATTTGCGGGTGCTTGCGAGGGGTATAATCACAAGTATGTATTAGTCCTAGTTGGGCGGTGCATTAGCATAGGTTCACCCACACAACACTTCACGAACCAATAAATATTAATCAACTATATGAAGCGAAAGCACTTGACGAAATTCCCACGTGTCCTCGAGAACGTTTGGTAATCATAAGTAGAAAAATCGGCTTGTCCTTTGCTCTCAAAAGGATTGGGCCACTTGCTGCAATATTATTTACTGCACTTTATGTACTCGCACTTTATTGATCTGCTATATCAAAAACCTCCAAAAACCCATTTGCTAGTGTTTACAGTGAATTCTCCATCCAACCTGCTTGTCAACGCCTTATGCTCCTCGTTGGGTTCGACACTCTTATTTATCGAAAGTACTATGATACAATACATGTGGGTCATCAAGGTATTTGCAAGGGGCACAACTGACGGAAGCGCTAGAAAGGCTGCTGATGGCGGGTAAACACACGCTCGTTCGGAGGCCCCAAGTGTAAGGTATGAAGATTGCAGCGATAAGTTTTCCCTCAGAAAGAAACCAATCAAGTTACTTTGCCCCAACTAAGCAGTGAGGTTGTCAATCTCACCGGTTTACTGAAAACAAAGGATTACACGTATAGTGTGGAAAACCGTACTTGTTTGCAGTAGATGAAAGAGAACAGTGATGGCAATGAATGAGAGGAAAACAGTAATTGCAGTAGGAAAACAGTGGTTGCAGTGCTTGTATTATCAGTGTAAAGAAATGGAGCGGGGGTCCACAGTTCACTAGTGGTGTCTCTCCAAAATAGATAGATAACATGCTGGGTAAACAAATTACAGCTGGACAATTGACATATATAAAGGCTGCACCGTAGTGCATATGCATGACATGATGATTATGTGATTCATGCGGGCATTACAACATAATTCATAGACCGTTATCCAACTGCATCTATGACTAATAATCCAGCCTCGGAGCGTCATCCAATCAAACCTCGGGTATTAAGTTGTAAGCAACAGATTATTGCCTTAAGTGAAGTGTGTAATGTAAACAATGTAAACATAGTTGTTTTCTCCCTAATGGCAACACCACATCCCCCACCCGGTACGTTTATGTCACTCGAGCGTGAGTGAAAGGGAGGCATGAACCCACTATCGAGCATAAATACCCCTTCTTAGAGTTACAAGCATCAACTTGGCCAAAGCATCTACTAGTAACGAAGAGCATGTAAGATCATAAATAACATAAATATGATAGATTGATAATCATTGGACATAGCATTCAGTATTCATCGGATGCCAGAAAACACAACATGTAACATTACAATAAGATGATCTTGATCATGTTAGGCAGCTCAAAAGATCTAAAATGAGGCATAAAGAGGAGAGGACAACCACCAAGCTACTGCTATGGACCCGTAGTCCAAGGATGAACTACCCACGCATCACTCCGGAGGCAGGCATGGTGATGAAGAGCCCTCCGGTGATGATTCCCCCTCCCGGCAGGGTGCCGGGGAATGCTTCAGAATCCTCCCGATCTAGGGTTGATGATGACGGCGGCTACGGAACTTTTTGTGGAAAAAGGCTCAGGGTCTTTAGGGTTAACCCATGGAGGATTTTAAATAGGCGAGAGGGAAACGTCGGTGGGTGGCCAGGGGGGCACACCACCTGGTGGCGCGGCCAGGGGGCGCCGCCCTATGGTGTGGGCCCTCTAGGCCCTCCTCCGGGTCCCTTCCGGACTCCGCGTACATGACAGATTTCTTAGACCCTAAGATTTTGTTTTGTCCAATTCCGAGAATATTTCCAGAACAACTTTTCTGAAATAAAAAATAACAGAAAACAGGGAATGGCTCTGTGGCATCTTGTCAATATGTTAGTCCCAGGAAATCTATAAAAATGACATAAAGTGTATAGGAAACATGTATCATATGGCATCAAAACAACATGGAACATCTTAAATTATAGATACGTTTGAGACGTATATGCTGCTCTAGAGCCTGACTACAGATTCCAATATTCCTTAAAATCCTGCTATGATGCTTTGTTCCACGTAGCCATAGAGTCGAGATCCTGGGAATTGTTTTGGAAGACATGGGACCCTATGAGGGTGAAGTTCTTCATATGGCTTGAGTTCCTAGATCGTTTCTAGATGGGAAGAGACATGCATGATGCGCACGACCTCACCATGCACATTGCCCGCTTTACGATCAGGAGACGCGGTCCATGTCTCACATCCTAACAAGGTGTTCATTCTCTAGGACAAGCTGTCACAAGGTGCTATCCTGGATAAGATTGACATCTAGGATTACTGTTGTGGAAGACGATTTCATGTCTTGGTGGTTGCTATCCCTTCACTCCACCTCTGCCCTATGTGTAAAGGAACCTCTTCGGTGATTATGCTCACGACGTGGTGGATCTGCAAGCAGCAAACATATTCGTCACACCGAGAGATCTTTGGTTAACGCTTTGGTGGATATCATCAAGACCGAGGCTTGTTCTTGGGTGAGCGTGGGGGCTAAAGGCCTCAGACAACTTCACTCCTAGTTTAGGGCCGGGTTGAGTTGTACTGTGTGGGGTGGATCGATCTGTAGCCTTGTAAAAAACTCTTTTTCCATCAATGCAATGAAACACAAAGTTTTGCGTTTTCGCAAAAACATACAAATTTTCAATTGATTCACAACATTGTAGTTCAGTTCATATGTTTTAAATCTGCAAGATTCCAATACATATAGTTTATAAGATGAAAAAATTCTTACACGATGAAGTAAAACATAAATAAGAAATTAAATCACTAACATTTGGTAACTCTACAGCCACACCCTTCTATAAAATTATCAATTCATGTTTCCGGAAAAGAGACCCAATATAGTTATTTCGCATCATAATCAATTCTAAAATTAGAAGACACAAATATAAACAACATATATAAGATACTGATTTACATTTATAAATAAAAACTGTCAATTCTAATATATAGATAGTGTCCAGTAGAATATTTCCAAATTCTCAATACATGGAGAGAGAACATTGACACAAAAAATGGGGATACATGAGAAAGAGTACATTCTGAAGTGTTGGCATGTGAGAGCGAGGTTCTGATTGAAATTTGAGCATTAATTTGTTGCTGGAATTGAAATGGGAAGTTTGGGACAAGCGATTGGCCAATAGTTAGTGCCTCCTACAGTGAGAGTTAAAGGGTTTAGAGCCGAGGTCGCAGCGGCAGCCAATCGACCGGGGGATTCGGGTTGGGGCAAGTCGACGAGAGGATGGGGCGTAAAGGTGAGACGGTGGTAGCGGGTGCCTGATTTAGGCCTCTGCAGTCCAACGTTGCACCAAAAATATAGAGAAGAAGAGAACCTCTAATCTCTAGTCTCATCTCGCACGCAGTTTGCAGATAATCGATTATAGATAGATGGAGGAGCAGTCTCATCTGAAACAAAACAATAAGAAAAAGGTCTACATTTCCTAACTGGGTCATGAACTCATATTATACTAGGGGTACTCAAAAATATTCCCAGAATTCTGGGTCCGACCATGGCCACCGCTGAAAGTACAAGGATGCCGCCTAGAGGGTGGTGAATAGGCGCTTTAAAATAACTACGGTTTAGGCTTGAGTAAATGCGGAATAAAACTAGTGTTTAATTTATCAAGCACAAAACCTATACAAGATAGGTTTACCTATGTGCACCAACAACTTATGCTAAGCAAGATATACAACCATGTGATAGCAAGATAGATGACTTCAAGCACGATGTCTATCACAAAGGTAAATGCATAAGTAATGAGCTAGAGTGTAGAAATAACCGAAGCACAAGAAGACACCGATGTGATTACCGAAGTTCCTTCCCAAGGTAAGTATGTCTTTGTTGGAGAGGTGGGGAGCCACCTAGGCGCTCCTCAATAGCACGGATGTGCACGCCTTATTCTCCTTGAGCTTCTCCGCTGAGGGAGATGCTCGTTTCCACTATGAGATGGACTTGAAGGCGTTGACCAAACCTTACACGGGGTTGAGGCTATCTCCACAACTCAATTGGAGGCTCTCAACGAACCTTCTTGCAAAAAGGTGGAAGCCCCAAGCACTAACCGTCTAGGGTGCTCAATACACCCAAGAGGAATAATCTCTCCGGTGACCAAGCACCCAAGAGTAACAAACTCACGAATTTCTCTTTCACGAATCTCATGGGGAACTCAAACCGATGCACCTAATGCAATGGCAAGAACACACAAAGTGGTCAAGAACATCTCTCCCAAATCCCACCAAAGAAACTAATGCTATGGAGGGAGAAAGGAGGAAGAACAAGGAAAACAACAAATGAATTCCTAAATCTAGATCCAATAGGTTCCCCTCACAAAGAGGAGGGATTGATTGGTGGAGTTGTAGATCTAGATCTCCTCTCTCTTTTCCCTCAAGTGGAAGCAAGAATGATTGGAGGGTTTGAGAGATAGCAAGCTTTTGAAGGTCAACAATGGAGGTAAAACTTTCGCAAAAAGTTGGGGAAACATTGGGAAAGAAGGTCCCTTAAATTGGTCACCCAAATATCAACCGTTGGGGGCAAAATCGCGCAGGGGCGGTACCTCCGGTGAAACCACCGGAACTACCGCCCCATAGATGAGTTATAACACAAAAAGGGCTGGAAAACTGCCTCAGGCAGTGGAACCTCCGGTGGTTTCACCGGAGGTACCGTCATGGGCATCCCGAAAGGGTTTCCGGCGGAACCACCACCGGAACTTCCGGTGCTGGAAAAAACTGCAGAACACCCGGTACAAAAACGGTCGTAACTTTTGCATCCGGACTCCGTTTTCGATGTTCTTGTTCTCGTTGAAATCGCAACGAGGAGCACTACAAGAATATGCAGATAAACATCATAGTACAAAATGGTAATATAAAACCAAATGATTAAAGGTTTGACCTATCAACCAAGGACAACCGGTAGAAACCTCCAACAACAAAAATGCGATAAATTTTTCATACGAAATCCATTTTTGATGAACTTGAGATTGACATGAAGAATATCACAAGCTCTAAAACCTCGCATGGAGAAAACCCAAATAAGAACCAAGAAGGATGATGCCAAGTATGCAATGGTTTGAGCTCTCTATGATAGATACGATCAAGATATGCATTCAAGAGCCCGTCTTGATAGTACGGTATCTATCCTATAATCTGTTCTCCCAATGTGGTGACCCAGCACACCACTACATGTGTAGTGTGCAATTCGGTGACCTAATACTCACAGAAGTACTTATCCGTGAATATTACATCTCTCAGAGTGGTACAACAGAAACACAGCGGGACCAGACAAAACTATAGGATACAAACTTCCTTACAAAATCTTGAGAATCTATTTGATGTATCAAGAAGATCTTGTACAAATGAAAACATCAGAAAAAGCAATTCGAAGCTCCAAGCTGGAGAAGAACTCTAGCTCAGAACTAAATCCACTACGGCTGATGTCAGCCCTAATCTATGGCTTATAACAGCTAATTCCAAGAATGGACTCCACCTACACCTTGATAGTTTCTCCTCCATCAGCGTTGTTGATGACGATGCTTCACCGACTAAGTAATATATGACTCCACCTAGCTTCATGAGGTAGCGATGGCTTCACGATGACGACTTCCATCAGGCTTCAACTCTAAGGAGGGGGTCAAACGGGAACAAATGAGTAACGAGCGTTACTCAGCAAGTTCATGATATATATAGTGGGTGGTTTGATGCACTAACTACAGCTTTAGACTCGAAAGAGTAATAAGCTAATGCAAGGTTTTTGTAAATCTTTCTTCAAGAGGTTGCTGTTAATTCTGAAAACTATGCCCGCCAGATCTTCACAGGACTAGAACTTCATGGAGTTGCCTTTCCTGCGGTGTTCGCAGCTCCTTCCCGGAACAGGGGGTAACATGCCACATCCTTTTACACTCTGCATAGGTGCGTTACTTTACCCATGGGCGACCAATACCATGTTGCACAACCAGGCTCGAGATCATGTCCACTCCCACTCAGGTGTGGGGCCCGGTGGTTGGTCCAGGCCAAACCATGCTTCTCCGCACAACGTATGCCCACCCATTTCCACCAGCAGGTTGAACCCCTAATTCCACCCCTCACGATGGATATCTAGGCGCCCCTGGCAGACCATCATAGACCCAAGAGTCCATGGGAATTAAGGGATCTCACCCACGTGCATGTAGTCTTGCAAGACCTACAGCGTACGTCTCTGGCAGCCCGTTGACATGCGAACGAGAGAAGATCATAGCTGACTTACTCCCCCCATAGAAGACCCATAGTTAACGCGGTATTTACGACACAAGAATCCTGACGGCAGTTGTTGTTAAATCCTAGGTAATACTTTCCCATGCAGATGGAACCTTCCTTTGACCTATTCATCTTACCATGGTCCCATCCGCCCAACAAACATAACACTACCACTCGGGTAGTCATTCAATTAGTCGTATTATTATAAAAATAGGATCATGCATTTTTTTTAGCATATGTGGTAATACGCTAGGGTTTTTGAAAATAGTTCGTTATGAAATACCGCAAAGGATATGAGCAAGTGATGAACTTGCCTGAGATTGAAATAACCATAATAATCCATGTCTTCGGGTTCAAGGGTCGCGTAGAAAATCCCGACATCTGAAAGATAGCAAAGTAGTTCCGGTAAGGAATACAAAAAAACTGGCAAAATGATGTAATGCATAGTAATGAGATGCATCGTGAAACACATTTGATACGATATCTTAATCACACAGGTTTTAGGTGAAATGTTTCATTACTTGTGGTGATGTGGTTCTTAGTTCTTTTAGACTTACATGTGTTTCACTTTTACTTAGCAAACAATTGTTATCATGTTTAGGTAGAAGTGGTTATTACTTGGTTAGGTAATAAGACAATGACACATGGAAAACAACTATTGAAAAGATAACAGTCACATTTAATTTTATATTCAAAAAGTGTAGAGCATATGACAAAGAGTTTAATTGAAAATGAGGAGCTAATACAACTAACTCTATCATCTCATAACTTGCTAATGACTTGTGATGATAGGTTTAGTAGGTCTGAAAACATGAGGATTTTATTAATGAGGAAAATAATATTATGGTAGTTATTTCTGGTTATAATAGAATATTATAGAATTCCATTATACTTTTAGAAACAAGTTTATAAGTTAAACAAAATGTTTGGTGTTTGACATATTTGAGTTGGAAATGCTTTTCTCTTTAATTTGGTATATCAATTATAGTTTTGTGAAAAGATTTGAATAAGTTATTAAATTATTAATTTTAAATGAATTAAGTGACTAGCAAAAATATTGCACACATAAAAACTTAGTAAAATGACTATGAAAACAACATAGATGAGTTGCATTTGCCCTTTGGACCATTTTGGTATATAACTTGTATTTTTCAGATTTTATGAATTATTTATTATTTTTCTCAATTTTAAATGATTATTTTAATTAAAGAAAATGTTTAATTTTAAACTTTATAAAACATTTTTGAAAAGTTGATAAACATTTGGATTCTATTTTTATTATTAATTTGGTATATTGTTTATATTTTTCTGATAAGTATTTTAAAAGATATTGAATTAATATTTTTTATTCCTATTCTGCCCTTTTTAAATTGACAGGTGGGACCCGCCTGTGAGTTAAATTCTGAATCAAAAATAAAAGAAAAAATAAAAGGAAAATCTCCATGACATCATTGTGACGCCATGCTTACGTCAGCACAGGACCAATTCTCTCTGTTGAATTCGATTTTGATGATTTGGCCCGAATTGATTTAGTCAAACTAGGCTACCAGCTAGAGGAACCAAAAGGGAGTCGAATGGGTGGCTCGAGAGACCATATGGTCGCCGGAGTCGCCGGCGGCAAGCAATGGCGCGGCGGGGAGGCCCGGCCAACGGCGGCGAGTTGCATCCGTCGCTCAAATGTGAAATTAAAGGCACCCAGAGGTTCCCCTTCTCACCCTAAAGCTCGGGGAGGTGTCGGTGTAGCGGGGAGAGGTCTGAGTCGCCGGCGACGAGCAGTTTTCCGGCGCCGACCGTGGTGAGGAATTCGGCCTGATTCCATCGATTCCGGCCATCCCCTCCCCTGGTACTACTCGAGGAGGAAGAGGACGTCGAGGATCATCTTCACGTGGTCCAAACTCGTGCGGAGATGACCGGTAGTGACGGTGACGAGCGGCGGCCGTAGGGATTAGGGTTAGGGTTTCGGGGTTTATTCCGGTCGGAATACACATTGAGAGAACCAGAGAGCGAGAGGAGAGGAAATGCGGCACGGCCTGCTCGGGCTGGAGGTCTTATCCTCGCGAGGAATGAAGCAGGACGTGGCCCGGAGGAAGACAAAAGGGCAAATTTCCCCATAACCCCCTACAAGTCTCTGTAATTGCTTTCTAGTCCTTCTGGTTACTAAACTGGGAGACCGCTAATGTTTTCGAGGCCTTCTTGTGAACAGAAAAATTATTAAAAATTATATTTGGAAGGCTCATCAAATTTTCAACCTCACCATGTTTTGTTTTGGTGAATTTGAGCAATATTTAATTTTTTTTATTTAGGGTGCTAGATTAAGTGATTTTTGTTATTTCTCACCATTTAATTAATTAAATGGCTTTAAAATTATTTTAAGCATGGGTATCATGAGCACACAATGAACATGTGGTTAAACAAGGTGATATAACTTAATTGGACAATTTTTAGGTATAATTCCTTATAGAAAGTAATTTAGTAAAACTACTTTGTTCTGGTTCTATGCACTGTTATGAAAATCATTTAATATGGAATTTTATTCCATGTCACACCAAATGATTTTAATAGGTGAAGGAACTTGTTTTCTTTTTATAATACTATGTTATTTTCATAGTTAAAGCTCTTAGCAATTTTGGTTGACATTTTACTTAGGTGGGTGTAAACCTTATTTGATAAATTAGGCTCTTTACCAAGTGGAAAACATGTGTGTCTTTGGAACCTATTTGTTTGTTTTTCACCAGTTTCCAAAGGTGGATATTATCTCCTGTTGTTTTAGAACATGTAATCATTTACATGGTTATATGTAGATGAATTTTTTGTATCATCTGTTAGTCTTACATATGAAAAGGATATGTTAAACAAGGTGTTAAGCTTGTTAGCATTAACCTCCACATATTACAAGACATGTGGATTCAATGACTGGTTATTATTTCATACTTGATAATTATTTCCCTTTAAGAGATTTATTATATGTTCCTCATCTCTGATGATCTTGACAAGGCAATGAGATTATGGATTCTCTAACATTAACTAATGCTTCACTAAATAAATTCTTCCTGAGACAGTGTTGCTCCTTGTTGACTTGTGTTGCTTGATGTTCTTCACTCTAGTTGCCACTTGTCTTCAAATACTCCTTTTGTCATTTGCAAGTAATACTTGCTCTAGGATTCCATATTAAACTACCTCACCCTTGTTGTGAAAACAACCAGTTATTCCAATCAAGGATTTTAATTAGAGAATTATAAAAGAATGTAGGTTCATTGTATGACATCAAGTTGCCATATGCATATAAGAAGAATTTGTTAACAAGTGGATCAGACTTGCCTCCAAATTACTAATCATATACAATAGGCTGAGATGTACTAGGTTATTCAACCTTCTATTTGTTTGTGTATGACACTCAATTGTTTGAGTATACAGAAGTGATATGTTAACAAGGTAGCTAGTCTTGTTATCAAACTACTTCTATATAACACTAACATTGGAGTATCTCACTATTTCAAGAGAGTTAATAAGATCATATCAAGATATAAGAGTTTCCAAATACTCTTATGATAGATTGGAATAACACTTCTAGAACATTCTAAAGAATCTTCCTGAAGATCTTTTGGTGGTAGTTCATCTTTTCTTGTGGGTTCTTCTCTTGCAGAATGACTTTGAGAAAATTGGAAACAAGATAAAATTAGTCTAGGCAACATAACAAGATCTAGATTAAGAGTTAGTTCATGCTTTTATTATCCTTCCATATACTTCTTATTTTATTTCCCATAAGATATGCTCTTATATCATACATGATTGGTTTACTTAGCTTCCAATTTACTTCCTCTCATAGAGGTTATAACTTGTTGTTATTCCCTAGTTGTATCCAGAGATACTTTAATTGCTGAATGATGATTTGGATAGAAATGTGGAGTGTTTGTGGAATGATGCCTTGATATTAAGTTGATCAAATGGTTCATTGATGTGTTGAGCTTTGATATGCTCACTTGTTTGAGATGATTAAGATAATGAGCATGGGGAGATTATTGGGGTTTAATGACTTATGTCATAATTGATAGTTGTTTTTCTCAGGTGTCCTGTTGTCACTTTATATTCTTCTCTTTATAACCTTTGTCATTCATAATTCAGATATAGAGGTTTGGGAATATCATATGTAATGATCAAGGTTTAACAGTAGTTTAAGAACATTTATTTCTTCTTTAAGGTACTTCTTTTATGGTTGATGAGATATGTACATATTCGATAAATATGTTAATACAATTATTATATCATTTCCCACTTGTGGGTTTTGACTTAACACTTGTTTGTATCACTTGTGTTCTATTGAAACTTTGTTATTTACTTGTGATAGTTCACCTGATAGTTATGAGATGATTTATAGAGATGTTGTGGAAATGAATTGATAACTTAGGGAGTTGTTGCTTTATAGAAGATCACGTCTCTGTTGATGAGATGGTTCAATTATGCATTGTTCATTTGTGAAAGTATGATCACCAATTATGTGCTCTGGATACTCACCCCTCTTTGAGTTCTAGATACCTAGTGATTTATCCAAAGTCACTTATAGACTTGTGGTTAAGGTTGTTGAGGGTTAGTGTTGGTCATAACCAACTATGGTTTGCCTTATCAGATGTTTTGGTTTGTAGACATACTATGTTATAAAGATCACTCCAGATGTACTCTTGACTAGATGAACTATACCTATTTCATCATGTCAAGTGAAGCATTGGTCACTTTGATTCGTTTAAACTTTCATGCCAAAATTTCCCGTATTTTGAGATGCATGCTTTGCAAATGCACATATTATATTTAGGTCCTTACAACCTCCCAAACACTGGGATATTACAGTATCTCCCCCTTAACAAGAACTTCGTCCCGAAGTTCAACCTTTCTCACGTAAAGATAAGTAGAGAGACTTCTGTAGACCGATGAATCTTCACAACTATTTTCTTATGTTGTCCTTGGCATGTGTAGCCTCTTGTCTTATTTGTTCTCCTTCCACTGTCCTGCATGTTGATCTCATACTATGTCTGTTATTATGACAACTCTGTTTTGTTTCTATACCTTCCTAATGGTCTCACGAAGAACACGTGGTATTTCCACCATATAGTCGATACCAAGTTTCACTCCCCGATGAATAGGTATGGTTTCCTACCTCTCACAAGTTTCCAAAGAACATTTGGTATATCCACCGGGTGATGAATAACCAATAAGATTCTTACGGTACACTGGATACAGTCTATGGTTAGACTTCCATTTGGTTGAATCTAGTGGTCTCAAGAGAAATATTGCTCAAAGACACTTGTACAACGTAGTGTACATTGACTTAGACTCAATTATTAGTGAAAATATCTTCGAGTTTCGTCGAGTTTTAACTCTTTCCTATAGATGACTATAACCTATTCCACTGGGTACTTTCTATGGTCCTTCTATATCTTTGGGTTTCAACTTCTACATATTTATTTCTAGGATACAACTACTCATGTTATCATCTTGGCATCACTTGTGGTAGTTCACCATGTGTTGATGAAGTATCTCACCAGATCCAAACAAGATGTGAATGTGGTCCATTCCCATGAGTGGATTTATTGATTTCCGCCTTCTTGACTTCACGGACTTCCAGAGCTTTGGTAACTCAAAATGCATGCCTTACTGCAATGGAATAAACCAAGACAAAATGATCATATAGTAGTTGTTGTCTAACTTGGTTCCATATAGGACTAAGTACCATGACAACTGAAGTCCTTCATCTTGATTACGATAAACTTCTCATGGCATCTGTTGATCCTTCATGTTGTGGAACACATCATAGTAATAGTAATGTAGCTTCCATCAATGCTTATGATCTCTCCTAATTATACACTATACTATACTATACTATACTATACTGATTCACCTCTAGAGTTGATAACTAAGGATATGGCATGTACCCCATATTTACCAGAGTTTAATAACTCTTCATGGTTCTCAAACATCCCTTATTGTTGACTCCTATACTTACTCTATACCATGTTGTACTCCATCCTATACATTCATAGAATGGGGTAATTATTACCGTGACTTAATCATCTCTGACTATGTGAGAACTCTCCTTTTCCCAATAACACTGATACATGATAGACTTCTAACTATTCATACGTAGGTATTAAGAAAATAGATAAGTAGATTTACTCAAGTTGAGTAAGAAAATTCTATACAAGTATGATTGTATTATTCTCAAGTGGATGATCATCATAGTTGTAGGAAATGTGGTTTAGATAAGATGGCTTCCTACAGTCTTTACCAACCTACAGATCTCCTAAAAGGTTTTAAACCTAAGGTTGCTTTGCTCTGATACCATCTGTGGTGACCCAGCACACCACTTCATGTGTAGTGCGCAAGTCGGTGACATAATACTCACAGAAGGAATTATCCGTGAATGTTACATCTCTCAGAGTGGTACAACAGAAACACAGCGGGACCATGCAAAACTATAGGATACAAATTTCATTACAAAATCTTGAGAATCTCTTTGATGTATCAAGAAGATCTCCTGCAAATGAAACACCAGAAGAAGAAATTCGAAGCTCCAAGCTGGAGAAGAACTCTAGCTCAGAACTAAATCCACTACGGCTGATGTCAGCCCTAATCTATGGCTTATAATATCTAATTCCAAGAATGGACTCCACCTGCACCTTGATATCTTCTCCTCCATCATCGTTGTTGATGACGATGCTTCACCGACTAAGTAATATATGACTCCACCTAGCTCCATGAGGTAGCGATGGCTTCACAATGATGACTTCCATCAGGATTCAACTCTAAGCAGGGGGTCAAACGGGAACGAATGAGTAACGAGCGTTACTCAGCATGTTCATGATATATAGTGGGTGGTTTGATGCACTAACTACAACTTTAGACTCGAAAGAGTAATAAGCTAATGCAAGGTTTTTGTAAATCTTTCTTCAAGAGGTTGCTTTTAATTCTGAAAATTATGCCCGCCAGATCTTCACAGGACTAGAACTTCATGGGGTTGCCTTTCCTGCGGCGTTCGCATCTCCTTGCCAGAACAGGGGGTAACATGCCACATCCTTTCACACTCTGCAGGGGTGCGTTAGTTTACCCATGGGAGACCAAGACCATGTTGCACAACCAGGCTCGAGACCCTTTCCACTCCCACTCAGGTGTGGGGCCTGGTTGTTGGTCCAAGCCAAACCATGCTTCTCCGCACAACACATGCCCACCCATTTCCACCAGCAGGTTGAACCCCTGATTCCACCCCTCACGATGGATATCTAGGCGCCCCTGGCAGACCATCATAGACCCCAGAGTCCGTGGGAATTAAGGGATCCTACCCATATGAATGTAGTCTCGCAAGACCTACATCGTACGTCCCTGGCAGCCCGTTGACATGCAAACGAGAGAAGATCACAGCTTACTTACTCCCCCCATAGAAGACTCGTGGTTAACGCGATATTTACGGTGCAAGAATCCTGTGAGCAGTTGTTGTTAAATCCTAGGTAATACTTTCCCATGCAGATGGAACCTTCCTTTGACCTATTCATCTTACCATGGTCCCATCCGCCCACCAGACAGAACACTATCACTCGGGTAGTCATTCAATTAGTTGTATTATTATAAAAATAGGATCATGCATTCTTTTGAGCATAGGTGGTAATACGCTATGGTTTTTGCAAATAGTTACTTATGAAATACTGCAAAAGGATATGATCAAGTGATGAACTTGCCTGAGATTGAAATAACCATAATAATCCATGTCTTCGGGTTCAAGGGTCGCGTAGAAAATCCCGACATCTGAAAGATAGCAAAGTAGTCCCGGTAAGGACTACAGAAAACACTGGCTAAACGATGTAATGCATACTAATGAGATGCGTCGTGAAACACCCTGGAAAACACCCCAGCTTACAAGTGTAAGCCACGTGTGATACGATATCTTAATCACATAGGTTTTAGGTGAAATGTTTCATTACTTGTGGTCATGTGGTTCTTAGTTCTTTTAGACTTACATGTGTTTCACTTTTACTTAGCAAACAATTGTTATCATGTTTAGGTAGAAGTGGTTATTACTTGGTTAGGTAATAAGACAATGACACATGGAAAACAACTATTGAAAAGTCTAGCGTTCCCACATTTAAATAATCTAAGGACACCTGTGTTATTGTGCTAGTCCCTAGATCAATTGCTAGCACCACAGTACAAAATGAAATATCATGCAAATGCATCAAATTCTATTACATCAAATGATCTAGTCTTTACAAAATAGTATTACAACTTGCGTAGTCTTAGAATACTAGCAGAAAACAAAGATATACATCGGAAGACATAGAACAACATTGAGCCCATCTTCTTCATGTGCCACAGTTAAAACATGTTGGAGATAGATCCTAAACGAAATCTTCACACAAAAGGATCTTGAAATCTGTGGCATTCCTCGATTGTATGGCTTGTGTCTCTATAGAGAACTAGTCTTGACATTCTTGGGTGAAAGGTTTGTTTTTTCACTTCATATGGTAGCCCAATATGGTTGGTAAATGGTTATGGGTTTTGGTTTGGCTTAGCATGGAAGAGTAGAGATTGGAAAGATACTAAAGAAATTCCTATCCCAACACAGCAGATCAAGAAAACTCATCTTGCAAACAACACATAACAAACATATAGAAACACATTCATCACACCAAACAACAAGGTTTTTAGAAAACACTAATATTGTCATACCACACTCATTGGTAGGATCAATACACTAACACGTTAACGTTGTTCTGACAGAGTAACTAGATTGGTGGTCTCATCTATATCTTATTGAGTTGTTCAAATCCTTCTCTAAATGTCTTGAGGTGTTCTTGAATGTTGTGAAGTCTGGGCATATCTCCAAGTTTCTCCAATTGTCTTGAGTGTAGGTCTTCATGTGGTGAAAACACTTCTTGCACTTCATAGTATGGCATCAACAATCTTGCCTTGAGGGTGTACAAGAGGTAGGTCATCTAGAAAATTTTGAAGGTGAATAATAGATGAGATGATATGACAAGAATTAAGATGATTGTTTTGTTTCTAGATAGTTTGAACATAGAAAGTTTTCAATCCTAGGGTGATCAATGGGTTATTAACAACTTGTTGCAAATTGGATATTCACTATAGTGAGAAGGACAATGCACCCACAAGCCAATCAGGGAACGGTCTCGTGTCCATGGACACGTAAAGTTGTCCGGGGCGCTTCATCTCACTATGCCGCTAGGATCCAAAATACTCTAAGGAGATAATAACATGATCAAAAATGGCTTCCAAACCTAAGGTTCTCGAATTCTACATGCAACACAATGCTCTGATACCATTTTGTAGCGTTCCCACATTTAAATAATGTAAGAACACCTGTGTTATTGTGCTAGTCCCTGGATCAATTCCTAGCACCACAGTACAAAATGAAATATCATGCAAATGCATCAAATTCTATTACATCGCATGATCTAGTCTTTACAAAATAGTATTACAACTTGCATAGTCTTAGAAGACTAGCAGAAAACAAAGATATACATCGGAAGACATAGAACAACATTGAGCCCATCTTCTTCATGTGCCACAGGCAAAACATGTTGGCGATAGTCTCGAGATCCTAAACGAAATCCTCACTCGTCTTCAGAAACATCTGCAATATGGAATATGCAGCCACAAGGGAGTCAATACAATTTAATGTATTGGCAAGTAACACTATGGTGGATATAAATGGCAATACTAATACAACATGCTTATTTGGCTGAGTGGAGTTTATGCTAAGTTTGCATAAAGCCAGTTTTGTCCTATCTCTTTTGTAAAACAAACTTTTCTTTTCAAAGGGGTGGTAACATTTGATTAAGATCCAAGCACTACAATACTCTTCACTTGGTCCAAATTTTACTTATTGAAATTGGTGATGAGATTCTTCCGTCAATCCTTGTCCAGCTGCTCATAGTTGTCCATAACCGGGGACACGGCTAAGATCTTAGTTTCTAACTCTGCAGAGGTTGTGCACTTTCACCCTTTGTCTTCAATTAGCCCAAACATCCAATACACCCGGAGTGCATCATGGAAATGAGAGAATTGAGACGAGATCTTTCAGAAGAAGAAGTCCAAACCCACCGGCAAGACCGTTCCACCTATAATTTTGCTACATCTGCTAATCAAGCCTGGGCTGAACTCTCACAACTTAGTTGATCAAGACAGAGCCCATATGTCAAAAGGCTGCACGGTAAGCTACTAGACTTAGAGGGACTTATTAATATCTTTGTTCCTGGGTAGCCATCCACAAGTGACAACCTGAAGTGAAATAACCCTTAAACAAGGGCCCTGAGGAAACACTCAACATAATCCAGTCTTACCACTTCCACCCAGGTGGTTCATTTATTAGTTATACTTGGAATTTTTCCTCCACATCTAGTATAACCATCTTGTAATATAGCATAGCATCTACTAAGTTCTAAGGCTATCAAAATAACAAGGGTAAAAGAGATGGCTACACACTACTAAGATAATAGCATAGCATAATATAACTTATTAAAAATCCCTATCATGCATACTACTCAAAATAAACTAATGCATATAGAAAATAATGGGTAGTTGATGGTGTGTTACTTTCCTTGTTGAAGTTGGTGAAGATATTCACACTCTCTTCACAAAAGATTGTTGCTCTTCGTACAATCTATTCACTGAAAACACAATAACAAAATAAACAAGAATCCTAGCAATCAAACACATAAGTGGAGAAATCAAACAGAGAAAATAACATAACAAAGGAGTTGGACCAAGTTGGCTAGGACAAGTTCAAAGTTTGAGTTTGAAAGATTCATTCCCTAATTGTTCAACACTTGTTAAGGGGTTTCCAAGAGTTAACTAAGGATTATAGGTTGAGTTTGTAGTCATCAAACTTTATTGGAAACATATTTATCTAAGAAGTTCCAAGAGTTCACCAAGGTGATCTCACTATTTCAACTAAAGTAACACATACCCATGTGTAACACTTAGTCATTTTCATCAAAACATTCGAGTGATCTAAGTTAGTCCTTCCATTTTGGTTTAGGGTAGGTCTAAGTTCAACTAACTTCATAACAATGGAGATAAAAAGTTAAAGTCTTGGGATTTTCCATTTGGGTCAATGGTTGGACAAACATAACTTTCTAAATCTTCAACTTGTATGGATTGATCCAAGTCTTCACATGCTTGTCTTCTTGAAGATCATCTTCATGCTTCTATTGTAGTTTCCTCCTTGTTGTGAAGCTTCTCTTGAACTCGATAAATCTTCATGGCTTTCACTTCACTACTTAGTTTGGGTATGGGATGGGCACAAATACCACTAAGTCAATAATAAAGAAAGAAAATAGAAAGGATAGAAAGATAGGGGTACCTCACCAGCGGAACTCGCCGGGAATGGTGAGGACGGTGGCCGGCGCTTGGGATTTCACCGGAGGCGGCTCCCCTGTGCTCCTCTTTCTCAGCGAGATTGTCCACGAGACTCGGGAGATCACGGCGAAGAAGTAGGTAACCACGGTGCGTGCTCGCGCTTCCGGGAACGATGGCGCAACGCGGACGGGATCGTGGCGGTTCCGGCGACCTCGGTTGCGCATGGCACGGTCGAATCTGTGCAGAAAAAAATTGCGAGGACAACCTCAGAATGTTCGCAGGGATAAGGGAAAGGAGAGGAGGGAGGAAACAGGGCCGAGGACCTTCTCCCTTGGCCGGAATTGAGCAGGGACGGTGGAGGTCAGTGAGGACTCCGACGAGGCATTTCTTGAGCCTCTAGGCACCAAATCGGGGGAAGGGGAAGGGGAAATGGAGAGGAGAGCACTGGCTTTAAGGGGATATTCTCGGTGCTATTAAACGACAACATTCAACTGCCCGAGCTTGATGACGTCATCGCTCCCTTTTCTTTTTTTCTTTTTATTCCTGTTTTTAATATCTTTTGATTTATAAATCCAATTGACCTCAAATTAACTTCAAAAAAAATTCTAAAATCTTGTAATTTCAATACCTTTCCAACAATATCATTTTTGTAACCATTTCAACATATTTTAGTTTTGAATTTTGAAAATTGAAATAATTCCTTAATAGTGATTAATGTGATTTTTAATTTAGAAAAATATAAATACTTGTCAAATAAAATTTTAGTAGCTTTATAATGATCAAAAACTATTTTCCAAAACCAATTCGAAGTGTTTTCATCTTTATAATTTTTAAAAGATGATGAAAACATGAATAGTTAAAAAAAAGGTTAATAATAGAAATATGATTTAAATGATTTTAGAAAATATTCCTATGATTCAAATTATTGTTTTCTAGGCCCTTTTAAAATGTTTTCAGCATATGAGCAATTCACTCATGGTATCTTATTAACATAATCAAAATAGAGAATATATTAATAAATTTTAAATTGAGGGTGAGTAAGAACAGAGAAATTTTCTCTAATGAAGATGTTGTTTTCCCAATTGAAAACATTGTTTTTCCAAGGCACTTTACTTGTTTTCATAACTCAATAATATATATAGCACCCTATCGTTTTTTTGATTGTCATAATACTTGGAAAACAAATATCGAGCTTTTATCCATTTGAGGTTAATAATAATAGTGACAAAATTTCTTGGAGACAAGGAGAAAATAATTTAGAGATAGTAACTCTCTGGTTTTTAATTATTATAATCATTTTCAAAATGGCAGTTGAGTTGAAAACATGTTTGATAAATATGTTTGTTAAGCTAATATTTTATTCACATGAGGGATCATATTTTATTTTAGAAATGAGCTTTAGGGTTTATGGAATTAAGGCAATTTGGATTCTCATTTCCACATACATTGGTAAGAATTATTGTTTTCTTTTGTTTCTTACATATCATTTGGTTTTTGGGTGACTTCATAACATGAAAACAAAAAGTTTTAAATTTTTGTGATTTTTGAGTTTTTCCAAAAATCAGGGATGTTACAGACTACCACCCTTAAAAGAATTCTCGTCCCGAGATTTGGGAATGCTAGAAAGAAAGATCATGGTTTGGATATCTGGGTTCCAAAACAACTGGGTGGGCTACCACCCTTAAAATAAACTTTTGTGGGTAGTCTATTTTAATTAGATTGGAGTGTAGATTGATTTGAGATAGGCTTGAGTAGAAATTACCTTCATGGTAGAGTTATATACCAACATAGATCTGTTGAACTACCTTTGACACTGAGGGTTCACTCTTTGGGTCAATCAAAAGTCCTTGGGTCACTCTCAACTTGGTCTTTTGATGTCCTTGGAAATCACCCATCTTCTTGTTGTCATCTTTGAAATCAAACTCCATGCTATTTCTAAGGGAACCCTCATGGTAGGCAATATCTTCCATTTGTTTGATACCTCCAAGGTTGGCTTGATACTCACCGAAAATAGTACGTTTTTAGTAACACTATGTTGGGAATATGCCCTAGAGGCAATCATGTACGATGTAATTTCCAATGTATTCATAAAGTTATTAAGTTGTCCTTTGGTTTGAACATCTGATATATGTCATTGAATATGTGATTCGATTGTGGAACTATGTATTCATGTTGTTCATACTAATTTTCCTTGGTCGTTAAGTTGTGCTGGACACACACCCTAGACTAATGTGAGTGTTGGTTGATGACACGGTTCCACTTGTCATGGGCATGGTGATGCCATTCCAACGTTCACGGACTTGGCTAAAGAGTTTAGCAAGTCGGACTGACCCACATTGAGATGCAACGAGCAAGTCGTCATTTGCATGTCTCAATCAATGTAATCCTTATACCTGAGGTTGTCGCACAATCCGAGTTGTGGATCACCGACTTAGGTTCTGTTAAACGCTGCTTTGTGACAAGGCAGCTATAAAGGCAGAGTTCGGGTCGAATGAGAAGAAAGCTGCGTGATGTGGATAATCAAGATGGGATTTTGCCCCTCCGAATGGAGAGATATTCTCTGGGCCCTCTCGAGTGATATGATTCAGGAAGCATGGCCATGCGCGACTCAGTTAAGTGTTAACTGTGTCTGTTGACTAAGAGTTAGTCGGATGAATCACATATCACAGATCGAGAAGAGAGTCGAGCTATTTAAGGGATGACGATAAATCGCCTATAGTTTGACAAGGTATATCGTGAGGTAAAAGGGACTAAGATTTAAATCACATTGGAAGGTATGTCATCATGACTCAATGGGACTTGGGAGTCGGCACGTTCTGCTAGGAGCCGCTACCGATTGATCGATGGGAGTCGGACTCCAATCGTGTCCAAGTCGCCATGAGCCTGCAGGGTCGCACACTTAAGAGTGTGAGCAAATGTATTGGTCGGGTTGGACCCGAACCGGAAATGGACTGGTTTTGTGAATCAGACTCACAGAGGAAATGGGCCACAAGTGTTGTGAAGCCCACTACCATTCGCTATATAAAGAGGGGCGCAGGTTGCCCAGCGGGCACGTTAGTCCACTCCCATGCGTTGGGAACCCTAGCCCCACTCAGTCCAGCCGTCGCACCGGACCTATCAGTCCGCCGTCGGAGCTCCTCCTCGTACGTGTGGATACCGGCAGAGGTGTTGTACGTTCAGCACTTCGACGTTCGCGGGATCGGATCGGCTGGATCGGATCGTGGACTGCACTGCCCCGACGCGCTTCATCGATAATCCGCAACCGCGCGTCTAGTGGTAATCATCGTGGCCTTCTACCTCGGCTAGATCTTGGAAGTACCGCGTAGGAAAAAGTTTTTGTTTATCTCTACGCGTTCCAACAGTGGTATCAGAGCGGTAGCTTCTGGTATTAGGCCCGAGATCCATACATATGTGATATGTAGTTAGCGTTAGATGTGATCTAATTGCTGTTTTGGTGGTCGGTCTATAAGATAGATCGGTTTTGTACAAGGTTGATTGGATCAATCGTACTCGGGGTTAATGGATGATCAGGTTTCCGTGATCATAGTGCTAAGGTCGTGGAACAACTTACCCCTACCGGTCGGTTTCCGCCATCGGGGTATACCTGACACATAAATCCTTCGATCACTGAGTTTGATCGAATCGGAATACGGATCAGATTTGGGTAAAATCGTTTTATCCGATGAAGAAATCCATGTTCGGAATGCAGATGAGATCTGCGTTTTTCGAAATCGTCGGGCGCTGCCCGCACCCGCGAGGGGTGCTGCCCCTTCGAGGACCGCCGGCTTCGCCCTGTCGTAGCGCCTTAGATGTCGTTACGAGTTTCACAACGCCGGTAGATATCGTATCTATGCATAACTTGTTTTTGCAGGAAGTTGTGAATGGTATGGCTTATGTGCATGTGATGTGTGTAATCCATACATGATCTGCGTATCATGTTTTTGTCAGCCGGCTGGAGCCTAGGTGCTGTCATTTTATTGTATAACGACCTGCGTGTCGGATTCTCTATGTAAATTTTCTTTTACTAACTAGTGTAGCTTGTTGGAGAACCCGGATGACATGCAAGTCGATGTACAAGTCGGCTACATGGAGTAAGATGGCACGTGACAAGAGTTGGCACGAGTCGACTTACAAGCTTTGTGGAGATGGAGATCACCATGAAGAGAGCCATACCATTTCACATTATAATTGCTTTATTTGTGTTATTGTTATGTCTCTATTTACCTCTATTTAGATAGTTGGTAGATTTTAATCCCTCGAAGAAGGTCTAGTCGGTCGCCCCGCCAGTGATGCACCATCACAAGTCGGACATTCTTGGTAGTGGGCTCATAAAATTGAGGTGCTACCAATTCTTTCCGGTTAGATGGGTTTGAGTCGGACTCTTACAAGCAGAAGCACTTGGTAATCTAGACGAGTCTATCACAACGGTTGTGGGGCTCGGGGCGAGGTAGGTTGGGAGCCGGGGCATGTGATGTCACCCAACTAACAGGAGTCGTATTGGATACGATTGGCAAGGTGTTGCCTACCTAAATCACTTGATGGCTAGCGGTGATGCTAAAGCTCACTAGTCGGCTTGCTTATTTAGGATCTTGAATCACTTAGCAACCATCGGAGGGGTGTTGGTTCTAGTGGGAGCATAAGTATTAAAACGTTTAATATGCCTGCTCTTTTATGAATACATGTCTTAAGTGTTTTGCATATTTTCTGTTGTAGATCAATGGCACCTAGCAACCTTCCTTAGTTATCCACTTTTGCGTTGAGGTCAATCCTAGAGAAAGATAAGCTAAATGGAACTAATTTCACCAACTGGTATCGTAATCTGAGGATAGTCCTCAAGCATGACAAGAAAGAACATGTTCTAGAAACTCCACTTCCAGAAGAGCCAGATGACGATGCGACTGTCGCAGTCATGAATGCCTACCGTAAGACTAGAGATGAGTCTACGGAAATTAGCTGTCTTATGCTTGCACACATGGAACGGGACTTGCAGCAGCAGTTCGAGAATGTTGAGGCCTACGATATGATCGAAAACCTCAAAAGTATGTTCCAGGCTCAGGCAAAGACCGAGAGGTATCAAGTCTCTCAAGCTTTGCTGGGCTGTAAGCTGAAAGATGGCGATCCACTGAGTCCGCATGTAATCAAGATGATTGGTTACATTCAGTCTCTGGATCGGCTGGGCGTCCCAATTAACGAAGAGTTCGCTACTGATATAATTCTGAACTCTCTTCCTAGTGCGTATGGTTCGTTCATCTCGAACTACCATATGCATGGTATGGATAAGAGTATCACTGAATTACATGGGATGCTCAAAACGGCAGAGGCTGATATCAAGAAAGGCGTCAGTCAAATGTTGATGGTGCAGAATAAGGCTAAGCTCAAGAAGAGTTCTTGGACTAAGAAGAAGAAGGATAAGTCAGCAGGTAGCGCCCATGGCCCTGTCCAGAGTGCTCCCTCAAAGACTAAGCCATCTCCTACAGCCGGAGCCAATTGCTTCTATTGCAAGCAGGATGGCCACTGGAAGAGGAACTGCACCAAGTATTTGGCTGACAGAGCCAAGAGTGAAGGTATGACTTCCGACTCAGGTACACTTGTGTGCAATGTTATAGATATTTATCTTGCTGATGCGCCTAATAGTTCTTGGGTATATGATACCGGATCAGTTATTCACATATGCAACTCGTTGCAGGGACTGGTAAGAACTAGGAGCGTGGCAAGAGGAGAGGTTGATATTCGGGTCGGCAACAAGGCGAGGGTCGCTGCGTTGGAAGTCGGCACGATGCAACTTCATTTACCTTCAGGATTTTTAATGGAATTAAATAATTGTTATTATGTTCCAGTGCTTAGCCGAAACATTATTTCCGCCTCATGTTTGATGAGACAAGGTATGAGTCGAATATTAAGAATAATGGTTGTTCTTTATATTTGAAAGATATGTTTCATGGCTTTGCACCCGTTCAGAACGAGTTATTTATTTTGAATCTTGATAGTGAATCGGTCTATAACATAAATGTTAAAAGGTTGAAACTAAATGATCTGAATATGACTTACTTTTGGCACTGTCGGCTTGGTCACATAAGTTGGAAGCGCATGAAGAAGCTCCATGATGATGGACTTCTAACTTCGTTTGACTTAGAGTCATTCGAGACATGCGAATCATGCCTACTAGGCAAAATGACCAAGACACCTTTTGCAAGGAGTTGTGAAAGGGCGTCTGATTTGTTGGAACTAATACATAGTGATGTATGTGGTCCAATGAGCATGACAGCCAGAGGTGGTTATGAGTACTTCATTACCTTCAGTCCTTCACTGATGATTTGAGTAGGTATGGATATATCTATTTAATGAAACACAAGTCGGAAGCCTTTGAAAAGTTCAAGGAATTCCAGAATGATGTACAGAATCAGCTCGGCAAGAAAATAAAGTTTCTACGGTCGGACCGTGGAGGCGAGTACATGAGCCATGCGTTTGATGACCATCTAAAGAATTGTGGAATAGTTCCTCAACTCACTCCTCCGGGTACACCGCAGAGAAACGGTGTATCGGAACGGAGAAATCGGACCTTGTTGGACATGGTACGATCAATGATGGGTCGGACAGATCTATCTTTATCATTTTGGGGTTATTGTCTAGAAACTGCAGCGTTCACACTAAACAGAGTACCATCAAAGTCAGTAGAGAAGAGACCACATGAGATGTGGACTGGCAAGAGGCCAAGTTTGTCTTTTCTTAAGATTTGGGGTTGTGAAGCATTTATCAAGCGACTTCAGTCGGACAAGCTCACGCCCAAGTCGGATAAGTGTATTTTCGTGGGGTATCCGAGGGAAACCTTGGGGTACTACTTCTACAACCGGGAAGAGGGCAAAGTGTTTGTCGCTCGGAATGGTGTATTCCTTGAGAAAGAGTTTCTCAGTCGGGGAGTCAGTGGGAGAACAGTGCAACTCGAAGAAATTCGAGAGGAACCGGCTAGGGGCGAGTCGGCGAACGCCTTGGAGGCTGAGCCGGTCGTGGTACCTACACCGGTTACAGCACCTGAACCACGGAGATCTGCCAGATTACAGAGTGCTCGAGATGTTTTACTGTTAGACAGTAATGAGCCGGCAACTTATTCGGAAGCGATGGTCGGATCTGATTCCGAGTCATGGCTTGGAGCCATGAGATCCGAGTTAAAGTCCATTGATGAAAACCAAGTTTGGAATTTGGTTGATCTGCCTAGCGGTGCAAGACCCGTCGAGTGCAAATGGGTCTTTAAGAAGAAAATTGATATGGATGGAAATATTTCACGACTTGTCGCGAAGGGGTTCCGACAGGTTCAAGGAGTTGACTACGACAAGACCTTCTCGCCCGTAGCGATGCTTAAATAAATTCGGATCATGTTAGCCATAGCAGTCTATTTCGACTATGAGATATGGCAGATGGATGTCAAGACGGCTTTCCTTAATGGAAATTTAACTGAGGACGTGTATATGATACATCCCTAAGGTTTTGTCGATCCGGCTAATGCTGACAAGGTATGCAAATTTCCTAAATCCATTTATGGGTTGAAGCAAGCATCTCGGAGTTGGAACATTCGCTTTGATGAGGTAGTCAAATCGTTTGGCTTCATCAAGAGCGATCATGATTCTTGTTTATACAAGAAGTTTAGTGGGAGCAAAGTAAATTTTCTAATCTTATATGTGGATGACATATTGCTGATTGGAAATGATGTCATGATGTTGTAAGAAACCAAAGAGTCATTGGAAAGGAGTTTCTCAATGAAGGATTTGGGTGAGGCAACTTACATATTAGGAATCAGGATCTATAGAGATAGATCCAGGCGGCTCATTGGATTGAGTCAGAGTACATATCTGGACAAGTTTTTAAAGAAATTCAAAATGGAAGAGTCCAAGAAGGGATTCTTACCAATGTCCCATGGCATAAAACTTAGCAAGACTCAGTGTCCTTCGACGACTGATGAGAGAAGTCGGATGAGTGTGATTCCGTATGCTTCGGCAATCGGATCCATCATGTATGCCATGATTTGTACTAGGCCAGATGTTTCCTATGCTCTAAGTGTTACGAGCAGATACCAGGCTGACCCTGGCGAAGCCCACTGGGCAGCGGTTAAAAACATCCTTAAGTACTTGAGAAGGACTAAGGAAATGTTCCTAGTTTATGGAGGTGATCAGGAATTCAGTGTAAAGGGTTACACGGATGCGAGTTATCTCAACGACTCAGATGATTCTCGTTCGCAATCTGGATACATGTTCATAATGAACGGAGGAGCTGTGAGCTGGAAGAGTTCCAAGCAAGATACGGTGTCTGCATCTACAACAGAGGCTGAGTATATTGCTGCCTTGGAGGCGGCAAAGGAAGCTGTTTGGATCAGGAACCTCCTGATAGATCTTGGTGTGGTTCAGGGCGCGTCCAATCCTTTGGACGTATATTGTGACAACAATGGTGCTATCACACAAGCCAAGGAACCTAGACAAAACCAGAAGAACAAACATATACTCATGCGGTACCACCTCATTCGCCAGTTTGTCGAACAAGGTGATATCAAGTTATGCAAAGTACACACGGATGCAAACATTGCAGATCCGTTGACAAAGGCGCTACCACAGCCTAAGCACGAGGCGCACATGAGAGGTATGGCCATTAGATGCCTAGGCATATGATGCCAGGATGATTGACTCTAGTGCAAGTGGGAGACTGTTGGGAATATGCCCTAGAGGCAATCATGTATGATGTAATTCCCAATGTATTCATAAAGTTATTAAGTTGTACTTTGGTTTGAACATGTGATATATGTCATTGAATATGTGATTCGATTGTGGAACTATGTATTCATGTTGTTCATACTAATTGTCCTTGGTCGTTAAGGTTGTGCTGGACACACACCCTAGACTAATGCGAGTGTTGGCTGATGACACGGTTCCACTTGTCATGGGCATGGTGATGCCATTCCAACGTTCACGGACTTGGCTAAAGAGTTTAGCAAGTCGGACTGACCCACATTGAGATGCAACGAGCAAGTCGTCATTTGCATGTCTCAATCAATGTAATCCTTAGACCTGAGGTTGTCGCACAATCCGAGTTGTGGATCACCGACTTAGGTTCTGTTAAACGCTGCTTTGTGACAAGGCAGCTATAAAGGCAGAGTCCGGGTCGAATGAGAAGCAAGCTGCGTGATGTGGATAATCAAGATGGGATTTTGCCCCTCCGAACAGAGAGATATTCTCTGGGCCCTCTCGAGTGATATGATTCAGGAAGCATGGCCATGCGCGACTCAGTTAAGTGTTAACTGTGTCTGTAGACTAAGAGTTAGTCAGATGAATCACATATCACGGATCGAGAAGAGAGTCGAGCTATTTAAGGGATGACGATAAATCGCCTATAGTTTGACAAGGTATATCGTGAGGCAAAAGGGACTAAGATTTAAATCACATTGGAAGGTATGTCATCATGACTCAATGGGACTTGGGAGTTGGCACGTTCTGCTAGGAGCCGCTACCGATTGATCGATGGGAGTCGGACTCCAATCGTGTCCAAGTCGCCATGAGCCTGCAGGGTCGCACACTTAAGAGCGGGAGCAAATGTATTGGTCGGGTTGGACCCGAACCGGAAATGGACTGGTTTTGTGAATCGGACTCACAGAGGGAATGGGCCACAAGTGTTGTGAAGCCCACTACCATTCTCTATATAAAGAGGGGCGCAGGTTGCCCAGCGGGCACGTTAGTCCACTCCCATTCGTTGGGAACCCTAGCCCCTCTCAGTCCAGCTGTCGCACCGGACCTAGCAGTCCGCCGTCGGAGCTCCTCCTCGTACGTGTGGATACCGGCAGAGGTGCTGTACGTTCAGCACTTCGACGTTCGCGGGATCGGATCGGCTGGATCGGATCGTGGACTGCACTGCCCCGACGAGCTTCATCGATAATCCGCAACCGCGCCTCTAGTGGTAATCATCGTGGCCTTCTACCTCGGCTAGATCTTGGAAATACCGCGTAGGAAAAAGTTTTTGTTTATCTCTACGCGTTCCAACACACTAACATAGGGTCATTATTCTATTCTACCATTCTATGGTTCAGGTTTATCATCGTCGTCTCTCTAATATGTATGTCACTCAGATTTACCATTCCTCATAACAAAGGTGAATAATGTGAGTAATCATCATGGGGCCAATTCATGTTGCACTCAATAATTACCTTGTACTTAGATTGGTGAATCTCGTATAATAACACTAGGTCACCTCACTTGTATAACAGAAAGTTTCCAGTCTGTAAGGCAAACTTGAGCTAACTATCATTTCTCAACTAGTGGGTTGCATAAAACTCTTATGTAACAAAAACTGGATAGTTGTGTTTCTTCATTATTTCTTCTCTTCGTGTAGTTGGCTCTGAAATCTTCATAGCTCATGCAACTTGGGGTTCACTTGTCTTTCTTCACTTGTTGATTGGCTTGCTGCTCCTTATGATGTAGCTGGAATTGATCATGGATGTGATTGTTCCTTCACACAAAAGGATCTTGAAATCTGTGACATTCCTCAATTGTATGGCTTGTGTCTCTATAGAGAACTAGTCTTGACATTCTTGGGTGAAAGGTTTGTTGTTGCACTTCATATGGTAGCCCAATATGGTTGGTAAATGGGTATGGGTTTTGGTTTGGCTTAGCATGGAAGAGTAGAGATTGGAAAGATACTAAAGAAATTCCTATCCCAACACAGCAGATCAAGAAAACTCATCTTGCAAACAACACATAACAAACATATAGAAACACATTCATCACACCAAACAACAAGGTTTTTAGAAAACACTAATATTGTCATACCACACTCATTGGTAGAATCAATACACTAACACGTTAACGTTGTTCTAACAGAGTAACTAGATTGGTGGTCTCATCTATATCTTATTGAGTTCTTCAAATCCTTCTCTGAATGTCTTGAGGTTTTCTTGAATGTTCTGAAGTCTGGGCATATATCCAAGTTTCTTCAATTGTCTTGAGTGTAGGTCTTCATGTGGTGAAAACAGTTCTTGCACTTCATAGTATGGCATGAACAATCTTGCCTTGAGGGTGTACAAGAGGTAGGTCATCTAGAAAATTTTGAAGGTGAATGATAGATGAGATGATATGACAAGAATTAAGATGATTGTTTTGTTTCTAGATAGTTTGAACATAGAAAGTTTTCAATCCTAGGGTGATCAATGGGTTATTAACAACTTGTTGCAAATTGGATATTCACTATAGTGAGAAGGACAATGCACCCACAAGCCAATCAGGGAACGGTCTCGTGTCCGTGGACACGTAAAGTTGTCCGGGCCGCTTCATCTCACTATGCCGCTAGGATCCAAAATACTCTAAGGAGATAATAACATGATCAAAAATGGCTTCCAAACCTAAGGTTCTCGAATTCTACATGCAACACAATGCTCTGATACCATTTTGTAGCGTTCCCACATTTAAATAATGTAAGGACACCTGTGTTATTGTGCTAGTCCCTGGATCAATTGCTAGCACCACAGTACAAAATGAAATATCATGCAAATGCATCAAATTCTATTACATCGCATGATCTAGTCTTTACAAAATAGTATTACAACTTGCATAGTCTTAGAAGACTAGTAGAAAACAAAGATATACATCGGAAGGCATAGCACAACATTGAGCCCATCTTCTTCATGTGCCACAGGCAAAACATGTTGGCGATAGTCTCGAGATCCTAAACGAAATCCTCACTCGTCTTCAGAAACATCTGCAATATGGAATATGCAGCCACAAGGGAGTCAATACAATTTAATGTATTGGCAAGTAACACTATGGTGGATATAAATGGCAATACTAATACAACATGCTTATTTGGCTGAGTGGAGTTTATGCTAAGTTTGCATAAAACCAGTTTTGTCTCTCTTTTGTAAAACAAACTTTTCTTTTCAAAGGGTTGGTAACATTGGATTAAGATCCAAGCACTACAATACTCTTCACTTGGTCCAAATTTTACTTATTCAAATTGGTGATGAGATTCTTCCGTTAATCCTTGTCCAGCTTCTCATAGTTGTCCATAACCGGGGACACGGCTAAGATCTTAGTTTCTAACTCTGCAGAGGTTGTGCACTTTCACCTTTGTCTTCAATTAGCCCAAACATCCTATACACCCGGAGTGCATCATGGAAAGGAGAGAATTGAGACGAGATCTTTCAGAAGAAGAAGTTCAAACCCACCGGCAAGACCGTTCCACCTAGAATTTTGCTACATCTGCTAGTCAAGCCTGGGCTGAACTCTCACAACTTAGTTGATAAAGACAGAGCCCATATGTCAAAAGGCTGCACGGTAAGCTACTAGACTTAGAGGGACTTATTAATCTCTTTGTTCCTGGGTGGCCATCCACAAGTGACAACCTCAAGTGAAATAACCCTTAAACAAGGGCCCTGAGGAAACTCTCAACATAATCCAGTCTTACCACTTCCACCCAGGTGGTTCATTTATTAGTTATACTTGGAATTTTTCCTCCACATCTAGTACAACCATCTTGTAATATATCATAGCATCTACTAAGTTCTAAGGCTATCAAAATAACAAGGGTAAAAGAGATGGCTACACACTACTAGGATAATAGCATAGCATAATATAATTTATTAAAAATCCCTATCATGCATACTACTCAAAATCAACTAATGCATATAGAAAATAATGGGTAGTTGATGGTGTGTTACTTGCCTTGCTGAAGTTGATGAAGATATTCACACTCTCTTCACAAAAGATCGTTGCTCTCCGTATAATCTATTCACTGAAAACACAATAACAAAATAAACAAGAATCCTAGCAATCAAACACATAAATGGAGAAATCAAACAGAGAAAATAACATAACAAAGGAGTTGGACCAAGTTGGCTAGGACAAGTTCAAAGTTTGAGTTTGAAAGATTCATTCCCTAATTGTTCAACACTTGTTAAGGGGTTTCCAAGAGTTAACTAAGGATTATAGGTTGAGTTTGTAGTCATCAAACTTTATTGGAAACATATTTATCTAAGAAGTTCCAAGAGTTCACCAAGGTGATCTCACTATTTCAACTAAAGTAACACATACCCATGTGTAACACTTAGTCATTTTCATCAAAACATTCGAGTGATCTAAGTTAGTCCTTCCATTTTGGTTTAGGGTAGGTCTAAGTTCAGCTCTTCATAACAATGGAGATAACAAGTTAAAGTCTTGGGATTTTCCATTTGGGTCAATGGTTGGACAAACATAACTTTCTAAATCTTCAACTTGTATGGATTGATCCAAGTCTTCACATGCTTGTCTTCTTGAAGATCATCTTCATGCTTCTATTGTAGTTTCCTCCTTGTTGTGAAGCTTCTCTTGAACTCGATAAATCTTCATGGCTTTCACTTCACTACTTAGTTTGGGTATGGGATGGGCACAAATACCACTAAGTCAATTATAAAGAAAGCAAATAGAAAGGATAGAAAGGGAGGGGTAGATGTCTTCTCCTTGATTTTGTTCATACACTTGTACTTCTTTGAGTTTATTCTAGTTGTGGAGTCCAAGTCTTCTCTTCAAAACTTGTTCTTTGATCTTCCTTGTAGCTCCTCATGTTGCCACGAAGTTGAAAGTGAAGTGCCTTCTTGTTCTTGAGTCTTGATTTCCATTTTGCTAAGTTGATGAATTCTTGAAGAAAGAATGGGGAGTGGAGGAGTAGGTAGAAAGCAAAGGTACTAGTGTCTAAGGTTCACTACTTGGTATTGTATGTGATTGACACATACTAGGGACTTGGTCTTGGCTCCAAAATAGCCATAACAACAAAGGTAAACAATGATAGAAACAACTCTAATACTTAACCAACTAGGTGGACTACTATGATGGAAGTTTGGCTAAAATTACATGGTCATGGTCCAAGGGTGTCCAAAATGGTTGGGCAAAGATGTTTATGGTTCAAGGTTACCAAAAGGAGCAATTTTTCTTAAGGGAACATATTCTAATTATTTATAGAATCAATTCTATGTCAAAATTACTCAAATATACCACTTAATTCTAAATTCAATTTTAATTTGATCAAAAATTATTTTAGGATAGAGGGCATGAAAGTACACATCCTAGGGTTTCCAAAAATATTTATTTGAAATTTTTGGATTTGTAGAATTTGAATTATGCCAAAATTCCTCAAACAAGCATATTTGAAATTGAACAAATTTTGAATGGTCAATTTTAAATTTGGCCAGTTCCAAAAGTTTCTACATGTTGTGCTGATTCCAAAAAGTCCAAGTTTGCCAAATTTGGACTCATGGATCAAAATATTTGATGTTTCTAATGACCAGGGGCTTTTCTACAAATTTTTTTGTTCTATTTTCTATTCGGAATTAAATCGAGAGGCGGGTTGGGCCGAAAATGGCTATTTGTCGTGCGGTGCGATGGATAACTGATGGGCCTGGGCCGGCTGTGCGCTGCGCTTGGCGACGAATAGATTACTTAACGCGCTGCTGACGTGGCTAATTCCTATTGGCCAATACCTTTTTGTTTAAGTGATCTATTCGCAGCCATCCGATCCAAATCAAACGGTGCAGGGAGTTTTAGGGTTACCTCACCGGCGGCACTCGCCGGTAATGGTGAGGACGGTGGCCGACGCTCGGGATTTCACCGGAGGCGCCTCCCCTGTGCTCCTCTTTCTCAGCGAGATTGTCCACGAGGCTTGGGAGATCACGGCGAAGAAGTAGGTGACCACGGTGCGTGCTCGCGCTTCCGGGAACGATGGCGCAACGCGGACGGGATCGTGGCGGTTCCGGCGACCTCGGTTGCGCACGGCGCGGTCGAATCCCTACAGAAAAAAAATTGCGAGCACAACCTCAGAATGTGCGCGGGGATAAGGGAAAGGAGAGGAGGGAGGAAACTGGGCCGAGGAACTTCTCCCTTGGCCGGAGTCGAGCAGGGACGGTGGAGGTCAGTGAGGACTCCGACGAGGCATTTCTTGAGCCTCTAGGCACCAAATCGGGGGAAGGGGAGGGGAAATGGAGAGGAGAGCACTGGCTTTAAGGGGAGATTCTCGGTGATATTAATCCCGTAGAGAAACGGGAGAAATCAACTCGTTTGGATTCGGGAAGAAACGGCAGCATTCAACTGCCCGAGCTTGATGACGAGGTGACGTCATGATGACGTCATCGCTCCCTTTCCTTTTTTTTCCTTTTTTTCCTGTTTTTTAATATCTTTTGATTTATAAATCCAATTGACCTGAAATTAACTGCAAAAAAAAATTCTAAAATCTTGTAAGTTCAATACCTTTCCAACAATATCATTTTTGTAACCATTTCAACATATTTTAGTTTTGAATTTTGAAAATTGAAATAATTCCTTAATAGTGATTAATGTGATTTTTAATTTAGAAAATATAAAATATAAATACTTGTCAAATAAAATTTCAGTAGATTTATAATGATCAAAAACTATTTTCCAAAACCAATTCGAAGTGTTTTCATCTTTTATAATTTTTAAAATATGATGAAAACATGAATAGTTAAAAAAAAGGTTAATAATAGAAATATGATTTAAATGATTTTAGAAAATATTCCTATGATTCAAATTATTTTTTTCTAGGCCATTTTAATATGTTTTCAACATATGAGCAATTCACTCATGATATCTTATTAACATAACCAAAATAGAGAATTTATGTATAAATTTTAAATTGAGGGTGAGTAAGAACAGAGAAATTTTCTCTAAAGAAGATGTTGTTTTCCCAATTGAAAACATTATTTTTCCAAGGCACTTTACTTGTTTTCATAACTCAATAATATATATAGCACCTTATCATTTTGTTGATTGTCATCATATTTGGAAAACAAATATCCAGCTTTTATCCATTTGAGGTTACTAATAATAGTGACAAAATTTCTTGGAGACAAGGAGAAAATAATTTAGAGATAGTAACTCTATGGTTTTTAATTATTATAATCATTTTCAAAATGGCAGTTGAGTTGAAAACATGTTTGATAAATATGTTTGTTAAGATAATATTTTATTCACATGAGGGATCATATTTTATTTTAGAAATGAGCTTTAGGGTTTATGGAATTAAGGCAATTTGGATTCTCATTTCCACATACATTGGTAAGAAGTATTGTTTTCTTTTGTTTCTTACATATCATTTGGTTTTTGGGTGACTTCATAACATGAAATAAATAGTTTTAAATTTTTGTGATTTTTTAGTTTTTCCAAAAATCAGGGATGTTACAAAAAGATAACAGTCACATTTTATTTTATATTCAAAAAGTGTAGAGCATATGCCAAAGAGTTTAATTGAAAATGAGGAACTAATACAATAAACTCTATCATCACATAACTTGCTAGTGACTTGTGATGATAGGTTTAGTAGGAGTGAAAACATGAGGAAAATAATATGATGGTAGTTATTTGTGGTTACAACAGAATATTATAGTATTCCATTATACTTTTAGAAACAAGTTTATAAGTTACACAAAATGTTTGGTGTTTGACATATTTGAGTTGGACATGCTTTTCTCTTTAATTTGGTATATCATTTGTAGTATTCTGAAATGATTTGAATAAGTTATTAAATTATTAATTTTAAATGAATTAAGTGACCAGTCAAAATATTGCACACATAAAAACTTAGTCAAATGACTATGAAAACATCACAGATGAGTTGCATTTGCCATTTGGATCATTTTGGTATATAACTTGTATTTTTCTGATTTTATGAATTATTTATTATTTTTCTCAATTTTAAATGATTATTTTAATTAAAGAAAATGTTTAATTTTAAACTTTATAAAACATTTTTGAAAAGTTGATAAAAATTTAGATTATATTTTTCTGATTAATTTGGTATATTGTTTATATTTTACTCATAAGTATTTTAAAAGATATTGAATTAATAATTTTTATTCCTATTCTGCCCTTTTTAAATTGACAGGTGGGACCCACCTGTCAGTTTTATTCTGAATCAAAAATAAAAGGAAAATCTCCATGACGTCACTTCGACGCCATGCTTACGTCAACACAAGACCAATTCTCTCTGTTGAATTCGGTTTCGATGATTTGGCCTAAATTGATTCAATCAAACTAGGCTACCAGCTAGAGGAACCCAAAGGGAGTCGAATGGGTGGCTCGAGAGACCATATGGTCGCCGGAGTCGCCGGCGGCAAGCAATGGCGTGGCGGCGAGGCCCGGCCAATGGCGGCGAGTTGCATCTGTCGCTCAAATGTGAAATTAAAGGCACCCAGAGGTTCCCCTTCTCACCCTAAAGCTCGTGGAGGTGTCGGTGTAGCGGGGAGAGGTCTGAGTCGCCGGTGACGAGCAGTTTTCCGGCGCCGGCCCTGGTGAGGAATTTGGCCTGATTCCATCGATTCCGGCCATCCCCTCCCCTGGTACTACTCGAGGAGGAAGAGGACGTCGAGGCGCATCTTCACGTGGTCCAAACTCGTGCGGAGATGACTGGTAGTGATGGCGACGAGCAGTGGAAGTAGGGATTAGGGTTAGGGTTTCGGGGTTTCTGCCGGTCGGAATACAGAGAGAGAACCAGAGAGCGAGAGGAGAGGAAATGCGGCACGACCTGCTCGGGCTTGAGGTCTTATCCTCGCGAGGAATGAAGCAGGACGTGGCCCGGCGTCGACGGCGGCATCGACACGCTCTCTACAGGCCTGGAGGAAGACAAAAGAGCAAATTTTCCCATAACCCCTTACAAGTCTCTATAATTGCTTTCTAGTCCTTCTGGTTACTAAACTGGGAGAAAGCTAATGTTTTCGGGGCCTTCTTGTGAACAGAAAAATTATTAAAAATTATATTTGGAAAGCTCATCAAATTTGCAACCTCACCATGTTTTGTTTTGGTGAATTTGAGTAATATTTGTATTTTTTTATTTAGGGTGCTAGATTAAGTGATTTTTGTTATTTCTCACCATTTAATTGATTAAATGGCTTTAAAATTATTTTAAGCATGGGTATAATGAGCACACAATGAACATGTGGTTAAACAAGGTGATATAACTTAATTGGACAATTTTTAGGTATAATTCCTTATAGAAATTAATTTAGTAAAACTACTTGGTACTGGTTCTAAGCAGTGTTATAAAAATCATTTAATATGGAATTTTATTCCATGTCACACCAAATGATTTTAATAGGTGAAGGAACTTGTTTTCTTTTTATAATACTGTTATTTTCATAGTTATAATTCTTAGCAATTTTGGTTGACATTTTAGTTAGGTGGGTGTAAACCTTATTTGATAAACTAGGTTCTTTACCAAGTGGAAAACATGTGTGTCTTTGGAACCTATTTTTTTGTTTTTACGGCGTACGTCTCTGGCAGCGCGTTGGCATGCGAACGAGAGAAGATCACAGCTGACTTACTCCCCCCATAGAAGACCCATAGTTAACGCGGTATTTACGGCACAAGAATCCTGACGGCAGTTGTTGTTAAATCCTAGGTAATACTTTCCCATGCAGATGGAACCTTCCTTTGACCTATTCATCTTACCATGGTCCCATCCTCCCAGCAAACATAACACTACCACTCGGGTAGTCATTCAATTAGTCGTATTATTATAAAAAATAGGATCATGCATTTTTTTGAGCATAGGTGGTCATACGCTAGGGTTTTTGAAAATAGTTCGTTATGAAATACCGCAAAGGATATGAGCAAATGATGAACTTGCCTGAGATTGAAATAACCATAATAATCCATGTCTTCGGGTTCAAGGGTCGCGTAGAAAATCCCGACATCTGAAAGATAGCAAAGTAGTTCCGGTAAGGACTACAAAAAAACTGGCAAAATGATGTAATGCATAGTAATGAGATGCATCGTGAAACACATTTGATACGATATCTTAATCACACAGGTTTTAGGTGAAATGTTTCATTACTTGTGGTGATGTGGTTCTTAGTTCTTTTAGACTTACATGTGTTTCACTTTTACTTAGCAAACAATTGTTATCATGTTTAGGTAGAAGTGGTTATTACTTGGTTAGGTAATAAGACAATGACACATGGAAAACAACTATTGAAAAGATAACAGTCACATTTAATTTTACATTCAAAAAGTGTAGAGCATATGACAAAGAGTTTAATTGAAAATGAGGAGCTAATACAACTCACTCTATCATCTCATAACTTGCTAATGACTTGTGATGATAGGTTTAGTAGGTCTGAAAACATGAGGATTTTATTAATGAGGAAAATAATATTATGGTAGTTATTTCTGGTTATAATAGAATATTATAGAATTCCATTATACTTTTAGAAACAAGTTTATAAGTAAAACAAAATGTTTGGTGTTTGACATATTTGAGTTGGAAATGCTTTTCTCTTTAATTTGGTATATCAATTGTAGTTTTGTGAAAAGATTTGAATAAGTTATTAAATTATTAATTTTAAATGAATTAAGTGACTAGCAAATATATTGCACACATAAAAACTTAGTCAAATGACTATGAAAACACCATAGATGAGTTGCATTTGCCCTTTGGACCATTTTGGTATATAACTTGTATTTTTCTGATTTTATGAATTATTTATTATTTTTCTCAATTTTAAATGATTATTTTAATTAAAGAAAATGTTTAATTTTAAACTTTATAAAACATTTTTTAAAAGTTGATAAACATTTGGATTCTATTTTTCTGATTAATTTGGTATATTGTTTATATTTTTCTGATAAGTATTTTAAAAGATATTGAATTAATATTTTTTATTCCTATTCTGCCCTTTTTAAATTGACAGGTGGGACCCACCTGTCAGTTAAATTCTGAATCAAAAATAAAAGAAAAAATAAAAGGAAAATCTCCATGACATCATTGTGACGCCATGCTTACGTCAGCACAGGACCAATTCTCTCTGTTGAATTCGATTTTGATGATTTGGCCCGAATTGATTTAGTCAAACTAGGCTACGAGCTAGAGGAACCAAAAGGGAGTCGAATGGGTGGCTCGAGAGACCATATGGTCACCGGAGTCGCCGGCGGCAAGCAATGGCGCGGCGGGGAGGCCCGGCCAACGGCGGCGAGTTGCATCCGTCTCTCAAATGTGAAATTAAATGCACCCAGAGGTTCCCCTTCTCACCATAAAGCTCGGGGAGGTGTCGGTGTAGCGGGGAGAGGTCTGAGTCGCCGGCGACGAGCAGTTTTCCGGCGCCGACCGTGGTGAGGAATTCGGCCTGATTCCATCGATTCCGGCCATCCCCTCCCCTGGTACTACTCGAGGAGGAAGAGGACGTCGAGGATCATCTTCACGTGGTCCAAACTCGTGCGGAGATGACCGGTAGTGACGGCGACGAGCGGCGGCCGTAGGGATTAGGGTTAGGGTTTCGGGGTTTATTCCGGTCGGAATACACATAGAGAGAACCAGAGAGCGAGAGGAGAGGAAATGCGGCACGGCCTGCTCGGGCTGGAGGTCTTATCCTCGCGAGGAATGAAGCAGGACGTGGCCCGGATGAAGACAAAAGGGCAAATTTCCCCATAACCCCCTACAAGTCTCTGTAATTGCTTTCTAGTCCTTCTGGTTACTAAACTGGGAGACCGCTAATGTTTTCGAGGCCTTCTTGTGAACAGAAAAATTATTAAAAATTATATTTGGAAAGCTCATCAAATTTTCAACCTCACCATGTTTTGTTTTGGTGAATTTGAGCAATATTTAATTTTTTTATTTAGGGTGCTAGATTAAGTGATTTTTGTTATTTCTCACCATTTAATTAATTAAATGGCTTTAAAATTATTTTAAGCATGGGTATCATGAGCACACAATGAACATGTGGTTAAACAAGGTGATATAACTTAATTGGACAATTTTTAGGTATAATTCCTTATAGAAAGTAATTTAGTAAAACTACTTTGTTCTGGTTCTATGCACTGTTATGAAAATCATTTAATATGGAATTTTATTCCATGTCACACCAAATGATTTTAATAGGTGAAGGAACTCGTTTTCTTTTTATAATACTATGTTATTTTCATAGTTAAAGCTCTTAGCAATTTTGGTTGACATTTTACTTAGGTGGGTGTAAACCTTATTTGATAAACTAGGTTCTTTACCAAGTGGAAAACATGTGTGTCTTTGGAACCTATTTGTTTGTTTTTCACCGGTTTCCAAATGTGGATATTATCTCCTCTTGTTTTAGAACATGTAATAATTTACATGGTTATATGTAGATGAATATTTGGTATCATCTGTTAGTCTTACATATGAAAAGGATATGGAAAACAAGGTGTTAAGCTTGTTACCATTAACCTCCACATATTACAAGACATGTGGATGCAATGACTGGTTATTATTTCATACTTGATAATTATTTCCCTTTAAGAGATTTATTATATTTCCTCATCTCTGATGAGCTTGACAAGGCAATGATATTATGGATTCTCTAACATTAACTAATGCTTCACTGAATAAATGTTTCCTGAGACAGTGTTGCTCCTTGTTGACTTCTGTTGCTTGATGTTCTTCACTCTAGTTGCCACTTGTCTTCAAATACTCTTTTTGTCATTTGCAAGTAATACTTGCTCTGGGATTCCATATTCAACTACCTCACCCTTGTGGTGAAAACAACCAGTTATTCCAATCAAGTATTTTACTTAGAGAATTATAAAAGAATGTAGGTTCGTTGTATGACATCAAGTTGCCATATGAATATAAGAAGAATTTGTTAACAAGTGGATCTGACTTGCCTCCAAATTACTAATCATATACAATAGGCTGAGATGTACTAGGTTATTCAACCTCTATTTGTTTGTGTATGACACTCAATTGTTTGAGTATACAAAAGTGATCTGTTAACAAGGTAGCTAGTCTTGTTACCAAACTACTTCTGTATAACACTAACATTGGAGTATCACACTATTTCAAGAGAGTTAATAAGATCATATCAAGATATAGGAGTTTCCAAATACTCTTATGATAGATTGGAATAACACTTCTAGAACATTCTAAAGAATCTTCCTGAAGATCTTATGGTGGTAGTTCATCTTTTCTTGTGGGTGCTTCTCTTGCAGAATGACCTTGAGAAAATTGGAAACAAGATAAAATTAGTCTAGGCAACATAACAAGATCTAGATTAAGAGTTAGTTCATGCTTTTATTATCCTTCCATATAATTAATATTTTATTTCCCATAAGATATGCTCTTATATCATACATGATTGGTTTACTTAGATTCCAATTTACTTCCTCTCATAGAGGTTATAACTTGTTATTCCCTGGTTGTATCCAGAGATACTTTAATTCTTGAATGATGATTTGGATAGAAATGTGGAGTGTTTGTGGAATGATGCCTTAATAGTAAGTTGATCAAATGGTTCATTGATGTGTTGAGATTTCATATGCTCACTTGTTTGAGATGATTAAGATAATTAGCATGAGGAGATTATTGGGGTTTAATGACTTATGTCATAATTCATAGTTGTTTTTCTCAGTTGTCCTGTTGTCACTTTATATTCTTCTCTTTATAACCTTTGTCATTCATAATTCAGATATAGAGGTTTGGAATATCATATATAATGATCAAGGTTTAACAGTAGTTTAAGAAGATTTATTTCTTCTTTAAGGCACTTCTTTTATGGTTGATGAGATATGTACATATTAGATAAATATGTTAATACAATTATTATGTCATTTCCCACTTGTGGGTTTTGACTTAACACTTGTTTGTATCACTTGTGTTCTGTTGAAACTTTGTTATTTACTTGTGGTGGTTCACCTGATAGTTATGAGATGATTTATAGAGATGTTGTGGAAATGAATTGTTAACTTAGGGAGTTGTTGTTTTTATAGAAGATCACATCTCTGTTGATGAGATGGTTCAATTATGCATTATTCATTTGTGAAAGTATGATCATCAGTTATGTGCTCTGTATACTCAACCTTCTTTGAGTTCTAGATACCTAGTGATTTATCCAAAGTCACTTATAGACTTGTGGTTAAAGTTGTTGAGGGTTAGTGTTGGTCATAACCAACTATGCTTTGCCTTATCAGATGATTTGGTTTGTAGATATACTATGTTATAAAGATCACTCCAAATGTACTCTTGACTAGATGAACTAGACCTATTTCATCATGTCAAGTGAAGCATTGGTCACTTTGATTCGTTTAAAATTCCGCGCCAAAATTTCCCGTATTTTGAGATGCATGCTTTGCAAATACACATATTATATTTAGGTCCTTATAACCTCCCAAACACTGGGGTATTACACCCAACTAGCATAATGAGACCGGTAAAATAGAAACCCTATCTAAGTCATACCTTTGCCTTGCGCAATCCAATTGAGCTAGACGATGACGATCTTAATCACCTCAAGTTGGACCACCTTTCTTGATTGTGCTTCGCTTCGTGAAGACTTGTAAATTGCTCCCCCATAAGCTAATATTAGAGAGCTTCTCACATGAACATCTTCACTTGACCATAATCTCCATATAGGTGGAAAGCTTTGCACACCTACTTGATAAACCAAGTATCTTATCTCTATTCATGATGATGACGACTTGAAGGTAAACATTAATGTTCACACAATCTCCTTCTTCAAGACATGCTTGTAATATGGTCAATAGTAGCATGACAATTCTTTTGTTGATCATATAGATATATTCATTAAGTTATGATCCTGATAGCATCCAACACATGGAGTTCAAGTGGTGCCAATGGACAAACCTATAAGAATGTCTCAATGCAAACATTAGACCATAAGGATTGTCATTAATTACCAAAACCATACATGGGGGAACCATACAATTTCAATCTCCCCCATTTTGGTAATTGATGACAACCCCTTTTACGAGGGTTTATATAATTAATTAAGCAAGCATGCATGGATGCAGGAGCATGAAAGGTGAAAGGTAAACGTTTAAGAACAAAACCAAAGAATAAAACCAAATTCCCTTAAACCCTCTAAATCTCTCCCCCATTGGCATCCATTGATGAAATGGGCGGAAAATTTAAGATGACCAATATAGTAAGAGCTCCCCCATAATTTAGGCATTTATCATAAGATAAGATAAATGGAATGCATATTCAATGAAGAATAGATGGGGGAGATCAAGCTATATTGAGGACCAAAAAGATTGCAAATAAGAGTATATTTCTCTAAACTTCTTCCAAAGAAACGAAAGCAATCAAAACGATCCGAAAAACCGATTGAACACAAGATTTTATGATTTTAGCAAAAGAGTGTTTTAATGAAAATGGAGAAGCTCCTAAATGTTCATGCACTATCTAGAATTCTTGCATTTAAATACAAAGTGCGCAAATATGGAATCATCACTCTCCCAATATCCTTTGAAACACAAAACAAGTGCAATAGATTATAGATACGAAGAAAAACAAGTCACCTAAAAAAATTGGTTGAGCACCAAGAGAGGATACCAAATCATAATGTAACTCCTCTTATGTGTATAAGTTTCTAAGTAGACAACAATCATGATGATATACATCCACAAAGAAACATGTACAAATAAAATAGTTACTAAAGAGAGAACATGATATCAAAGAGAAAGTCATAAATACACCAATAAGATTTTTTTTAAAGAAAGCATAACATATAGCTCAATTTTATCCTTAGAGGGATATAAATGAACATCCAACACAAACAAGTAAAAAACATCACAAATATAAATAAGGGAAAAAGAGATAGTTGGAATATTTTGATAGATCAGCAACAAGTATCACAACGAAGTAAACATAATGTGCAAATAAAATATTTTCATGCCAAGATGCAACCCTACACAAGGTTGAAAACAAGATAAGGTATGCATGAGGTAGACACTTGATACCGAGATGGCAATGGTGATATTGTAGTAGATAATATTTAATTCATCATCCTAGCTTTACTCCGATAAGCACATGGTGACGAGACCTTCCTTGAGAATGAGACAAGCATCCAATGCATCTCAAATGTACCTAGAACACATTTAAGTACAAAATGGTCCCCAAACTTATTGGTTCCAAAGTAGTTAGACAAACTACAATACATAGGATAATATCCACACAAATATGTGCAATAGATACTCTTTCCCAAACTAGCCATTACCCACTTTCCCGCACCAGCGGTAGTACTGGTGTTACCACCGGTACTACCGGTGCGGCGGTCAGTGTCCCAGAGCTGCTCACCAGTAATACGCAACACCGGAGGTACCGGTGGAATCAGCAGTACTACCGCCCACCCGTACTACCGGTGGCCTCCGTTGTTGCCTCTGTGATGTACCAACAGAGTGTTGGTTTGGCGTTACCACCACCGGTACCAACACCGGTGGTGGACAGCCCCTGGAATCCTGAGGAAACGCTGGAGATACCGGTGGCACCAACGGTACTACCGCCCACCGGTACTACCGGTGGCCTCCGATGTGGACTCCGCGATGTACCAACAGAGCATCGATTTGGAGGTAGTACGATCGGTACCGCCACCGAGGTTGCCTCCCTGGAGATGTGCTTAAGAATACCGGGGGCGGTACTACTGGCGGTTTCACCGGTACTACCGCCACCTAGACAAAAGATTGGCCAGCTTCCTTCTTTCGAGATTTCTGCCGATTTTGGATCCGGTGGAGTTTACCCTACATAACGGATCAAAGAAAGTAAAGTATGACATAACAAATGCATTAGTAAATATGCATGCAAATACCTTCAAGAACCAAAAGGGATATGATGTGGACAAAAACACCAAGAAAACCAAAGAGGGTGCATAAGATTCTGACATGACAAAAGGTTGTCCAAATCATAACAAAGATCCAAATCAACACATGGTTGATAAGAAATCAATTCGAAAAGAAATCAAGTGAAACTGAGATACACAAAGAACCATTTAACACTTGAAAGAAAGAAAATAAGAGTTCAATCAAGAAATGAGATATTGAACTAAAGAGATACCAAAAGAAAGATTCATTAATAAAAAGAAGTCCAAAATCCAAAATAGGTCAATTTGAAATAAATCAATGAGAAGATAACCAACTCCCAAAAAGAGCAAGGTTCAACAACTAAACCAAACCCTCAACACTTTTCATGATGGCACAAAGTACCAAGACGAAAAAGGTTTGTCTTCCAAATAGACATTGTAAGGACCCCAGACCGGCAGTCTGAAACCCTACGTATGCATACATTCACGATCCCAGAAAGATCAGTCGTGAACAACATACAAAGTTGGCACACAGAAAACATCATCCATTACACGAATACGTAAAGGTAGTACACAAATGATCACCTGATCAAGACTAAAACATCTGCCACGCAGGGCAGGCAACTTAACAAACACAGCGGAAGACAAATAAAAACATAACGTAGCTGAGCCCATGTCACGCCTTAACCTACAGGCTGCTGACCGGGAGACGAGCCTAATTCGCACAGTCGTCAACTCCGTACTTCTCTTCATAGATCTCCTTCGGAGACTCCTTCTCCAAATCTGATAAGTAGATACCAGGGGCGAAACCATAATGAGTACATTTGAATGTACTCAGCAAGACATCCATCATTTCACTTACCAACATGCAAGTATGCTTATATGGTGGAATAGGTAGGCTATAAATATGGTTCACTATCAATGGTGTTCATGTATGATGACACCACAGTTGCAGTCAGGTTAATCTGTATCTTCGTTGAAGAAGATACTTCAGAAGAAAATAATATAGTTTTATTTCTCTTGTCGATGTCACAAGTACAAGAGGTTTTGTAAAACTTTGTTAAAGAAAATTTTCTCCTGGCAAAACTTCTTGGAATCAGTTTCCAGAATTCTTGCTTAGAGTAGAAAAGGTTTTCTTTGCAAAACATTTTGTTTTGTATAACATCACCTGGCTTTTCATCATCGACGATACCTCCACGGTATAAGTTTCCATTCCTTTCCGAACTTCACAAGTTCAACACTTCCTTTCCAAAATTTCCCTTTCAAAACTTCCTTTTTGAAAAACATTGACACAATGCTAGCTACATGGCCATTCAACTGTCCTTATCCGAGGACGCGGCTTCTTCGAAAAAGTTATACTCTGCAGAGGTGTACACATCCACCAGATCCAGTACACCTCCCGTGAAACAACCACGGACTGTAACAACAGTATGTAAACATCAGGTATCTGATCATAACCATCCACTATGTTCAAGCTAGTATATGCCTATCTCTAGATTGAGGTTGTTCTCCCCGGCATCAAGTCCCACCCTGCCTAGCCAGGAGCCTCAATGAATGCATCCGGAGGGAAAATCAATCCCACACTTTATATGCCTCAACATTGGGAGTTTTGACGACATTCGGTTCGAGGGTACGACGCCCCTTATAGCAAGTGAGATAGCACACACTAATAAGAACAAACTTCAAGTTAAGCCCCGTGCCCATGTTGGGGTAGGGTGGCAGTACGGTAAAGGTTGTCCGGCGAAGACTAGGTTATGTGTCATTTTTGAAAACACCACCTTCTCAAAAATGACCACTTCCACATTCCTCCGGAGAACAAGGATCCGCCTTTTCTCCGGGTTTTTCCGTAAAGCCTTTGTTTTGTAGAATCACAATTTTATGGTGTCCACTTAGGGACTAGTATATTTGATGGTAATAAATACCATGTGGTGGCTTATGGGCTTGGTATTACCAAGTTTAACTATTGGCATGATAGTAACCTATAATATAGTATAGTAGTAATTTCCACATCAAAAATAGTTTTGATAATCAAGTTTTTGTAAAACTTCAGAGGTGAAACATGCATGATATATAATGGTAAGTATTGTATCAGCAAGCAATCAGGATGCTTGCCTGGTATCTCTTTGTGTCCCTGGTTGTTGGAGTGACTGGAACTTGAAACAGAGCTTCCCGACACCTCCTTCCTCTTCGTTTTCTAGCGTCGTAAAAAGAGAATAAAGGACACACATTCAGAACCAAACAATACAAACAAGGCTACAAGTAATTCATACAGCAAGCAATCAAGAAGTACCCCCCAAGTTCTCAATTTTTCCCTTAAGAAAAATTTGCATAAAACTATAGTTGAAAAGTCTGCTTTTTTCCTAGTGTTTATGTGTGGCTAATTCAATGATTTTTAGTTAAGAACACCATGGACCAGTGGGGTAGAGCACATGTTACTAGACAGTAGGGTGTCACATAAAACACATTTTTATGTCTAAAAACTTCCCCAACAATCTCTATGGCTAGCACATATAATTTGCTAAAATACTCAAGTGGTGAAAAAAGCTCATGACTACAAGTCAAGCCTATTTTCCACCATGATGCAAAAGTACCATTGGGTGTTCCACTAGAAAAATAATGCTCACCCAGAGGTTAGTAAGTCTCTGGTCACTTTTATAAAAGTGCTCCAAACAAACAATCTAGCATCCAAAAACTCCTACTCATACTAGTAGAAAATTTAGGAAAAATACTAGACTAGTTTAGGCTACACTAGTTAATTTTATGCACAAGTGTGCAAGATAGCAGAGGCAAAATACTCCTCTAACCAATACCATAAATGCTACTGGATTCCACAAAATAACATAAAAAGCATAGCTAGGAAACAAGGAAAAACTATGCCTAAAATGCTACACATGTGAGGAGATTAATTCCTAGTCATCCAAGTGTTACCCATGCTTTTATGCTACTTAAGAGGAAACCTATCAGAGGTGAAAACCCTAAGATAATAATGCCACAAGTACATTCCATCCTCTGGTTTCCACACCAAAGATTCATATTTTTCCCTAGGGGAAAAAAAGACAAAAAGCATACATGAATATCCTAGTATGTAATTTAGACTTTAAGCATTGATATTTAAATCTATTTCAAACACAAGCACCAAGTATCTAGAGGTGCTATAACCAAAATAACAGTACCTAACTGGTACTTGTTTCATGAGAATTAATCTAGCAATAAGCCTAAAAAGCATTTAAAGATCTACTCAAAACATATATAAAAGAAACACATCTAGTGTAGGGGAAATAATGTTTCCACCAAAAAAAAGCAAAGAAACCAGTGGGTGTTCCACTAGCATATCAAGGCATTAAGAGGTCACAAAGCCTCTGGTCCATTTGATAAAAATTAATAAAATGCTAAACTAGCACCTAGTGCAATAACAATACTAGTAGAAAATAATAGGGTGCTTAAATAAGCAAGGCAATGCTACTCATGCTATTATTTTCATACAAGTGAAAAATCTAGGGGTTAATTACTCATAACAAACTTATCAAAATGCTACTGGACCTATGGATACAACCCAAAAATATGTGGTCACAAAACCACAAATGATTATGTCAAAATTCCACCCCTGAGGGAATTTTTCCATAACAAATCTCATAGTCATGACAAAGCTAATAGTGCTTTTCTACCAATTCCAATGCAACATAGCAGAGGTGATAACAACACAAACTAAGTACCAACATGGCACTGGATCCAATCAAAAATCCAAGTGCTAGCACATCAATTTATCACTCAAAAATGCTATGCAAGTATTACTAGAGAATAATCAAATGCTATTAACAAAAGATCATATTTCTTCTCCACTCAAGTCCACACAATCTAACATGATAAAATAACTAAGTAACACTTAGAAAACAAGTTCACACCACTTGTACATGCTAGAAAAATAATATTGCAACACAAAAATATAATCACACAATTTAATTTCTTAAAATGCCAAAATGGCAGAAACAAGCAAATCAAAGATCTGTACACCAAATTTTCTAGGATGCTCTAAAAATTAAACCCTTCTAGGTTTGGATAGCACTAAACCTATAAAAGACCATCCAGTTGAGTTTGCATCAAAAATCATTTTTAATAATTTTATAAAAATCACCAAAGTGCTCTCTGGTGTTTTACCAAATTGCATGCCATTTCAAAAATACAATGAATTTGGAAACGAGGTTAAATGCTCCTGTTAGGAAATTTCAAGGGCTTTCCAATGCAATTGGCCTCACTTCATTCTGAGTTGTAAAATAAAAATGGTGCTCATTTTGGTGTTTCTGGTAGCTGTTACCAAAACATTTTTCATTTCAAATCTATCCATCCAAATGTAGATCTACAACTTGGAGATGGTTTAGAATTAGTTGAGGTACCACTGTAAATTTTAGTTTGGTAAAATTCATATTTTAAGTTGCCTTTTTGAGCCAAAAGTAACCATGCAAGTTTTCTGTGAAAAATAAATGGAAAAGAAGGCAGGGATGGGCCAGATCCAACGTGGGCCGGCCAGATCTGCTGCACCGCGGGCGGATCTACCCTCTGCGGCTGACTCGCGGGCCAGGGGCCACGGTGGCATCCACGCGGGCACAGCCGGGCCCCACTGGCCAGTTTGACCGTACCAAGCGCGGGGTCAAGGGGTGACGCGAGCGCTGCGCCATGCGCGCGTCACCCGCCGGCGGGATCATCTCCGGCGAGCCCGTAACCGGCGCATACGGCCACCGATTTGCGATTTGAAACTACCTAAACGTATCCTACGACGAGGGGAGTCTTCTAGGTGCAGTTGCGTTTCCAGGGAGTGGCCGGAGGGCAGTCGGCGTCGACGGCGCACGGCGGCCGGAAAACTCGCACGGCACGACGTCGTTCCAGAGGGTTAGGGAGAGGGGGAAAACTGCGGCGAGGAGCGCCTGCTCACCCTGAATGCGACGGAGGACTCGACGATGTCGAAGGAGGAGCGAAGCCGCGGTGATTCGCCGCCGGAGCTCGCCGGCCCCGAAGACGAATATGGATGGCGCGGCCACCTCGCGAGCTCCCGCCGCAATTCCTTTGGCCAGGACGTTCAGCACGACGAGGGGGAGACGTTAGGCACCACGGCGACCGGCGGCGAGGTCCTCAGCGGCCGAATCGACGGCGAGCGTTCTAGCTAGGGTTTCGGTTAGGCCAAAATTTCAGAGGAGAGAGAGAGTTTCCAGGGGAAAGAGAGAGGGGGCAGGTAGAGGCCACATGGGGGGGTATTTATCTACCAGGAAGGCTTCTACTCGAAGGCATGGAGCATGGGCAGCCATGCCTCCACTTGCAGCTACAGGATGAAGAAGAAGGTGGGTGACTCAGCTCACAAACAAGTCCCTGGAAAAATTACAAATAGGTCCCTGTCCAATCAAAAAAAGTGATTTTCACCAAGCAAACAAAGTCAAGAATTAAATTCCCTTTGCCCAAAATTCTAATTAGTTGAGATGCACAACATATATGAAAATTGGCTCATTTTCCTAAACATTATAATTCAAAGTTGTTCAAATTTGAATTCTGACATAAATGGACATTGAATTTATTAACCTACTTAGGAGCTTCCAAAAATGATAAGTTTTGGCACACATTCCTTATTTAATGTGTTACTTATGTGGTATAAAATTCAAGTCATTTAGAGTTACTTCATAGAACAAACTTGTTCCAGTTTCAAAAAGGTGCTGTCAAGAAAACAGAGGTTTTTGGCAACTTAAATTATTCAAAATCTTATGCCCTTTTGGTTTTCATCCTCATTTATGATATAGAGCATGTGGTATTTATTTTATGGCATTTGGAAAAAGTTTGTAGAACAAACTTGTTCAATATCCCAATTGTTGCTGTGGAGAAAAACCATGTTTTCAGGACTTTAATGGATTCAATTTTTGGTCTCCTCTTGGGTGTGTTCCTTATTTGATATAAGGAAGCAATGGTATGAATTTCAAATCATTTTAAGAAAGTTTCCAATAGTAACTTGTTTTAGTTTTCTGTTTCTAGAAATATTGGAATTTCTATTTAATAAGGCATTTGGCTTTTCTTTAATAATGTTTTGCCAAAATATTTATATGACTTGAGATAGCAAGTCAATGCTCTCCAATACTTTTGTTTTTAAGTTTGCAAGGTTGGAAAAACATTTGATAATATCTTGGTGAAGCATCTAAGAATGCCTCTTTTTCTGATAATCTTTTTAGGGAAATTTATTAAGTGTTTCATCTTTCTTAATTTGGGTCTTGGAATAATATTCAACATGTATGGGACTCATAAGATGTTTTTTGAAAACTCTTTGATCAATATTCACTTTAGAAAATATTGCCAAACTCATTGGAACAATATGTTGAATATTTTTATCATTGGAACAATATGTTGAATATTTTTAGTTTACTTCTTTGCTATCCTTTTTAAGTTTGTTTAGTTGTACTTAAACAAACACAAACAAACACAACCAAGGTTTATTAGTAAAGTAATTAGCAAAACAACTGTGTTAACAGGTATTCCAAAATTGGGATGTGACAGGTCTTCCCCCCTTAAAAAGAATCTCGTCCCCGAGATTCACAAGCGAGGACTAAGGGAGGGCCAACAAACACAATGTTAGTGTTGGAGTGTCGGTGCTTCCCCCCTTTGACTTTTCTTGGGAGGTGGGGTACATCCCTAAATTAGTGAATTCACTATTAAAAGAAGTACACCAGTACTTGTTTTAGGTCCAAAACTTTTGTTTCCTAGTTTGAACAAAAATTAAGGTTAGTGCAGAACTACCTGGAAATGTACCGTCAATTATTTCATGAGTTCTTAGCTATATCCCACATATTACATACCACATATGTAGTGGTGTACCACTCTCATAACCAGGTATATAAGAAGCTAAAATATAGCTTGTGGGTGCAAGAGGTTAGGTTGCTAAGGTAAAACAAACAGACATAACAATACCCATGGCAGTGGATATTACTCACCACAAGCAACTATCACTTAATGGGTTCATGATTTTAGCTGGATGTTTTTAGTTTCATTATATACTCTTAAGCACAATCATAACACAAGTATAAACTCATGCTAAGGTAAAACATTTAAAGGAAACCCAATAAGCAAGCAAACAACACCACAGATGAATAGACCATTTATTCACTAGGTTATTGTTTAGTAGAGTTTTTGAAATCCATCAATCATGAACAATTAGCAAACAACCAGTAGCTAAAAACCAATGAATCCAATCATAAAGGTACTCTAAAACACCATCTTTATACAAGATAAAACTTCTATTACACAGGCATAGAAAAAGGTCCGCACAAATCACACACTAGTATGAAAATTCTACACCAGCATGCTATAAGAGATACTCATATCCTATGACCATAGAACATGAAACTAAATAATTCATGGCATGATAACAGAAGTAATACTTCCTACACATGCTATATCAACACATATACTCATAAAATAAAAAGAGGGTAATACTAGAGCAAAAATCACCATTTTCTAGTGGTGAACTAGTTTCACTCTAGAGAAGCAAACAATGCTATCATGAGGTTTAAAATTAAACAAGCAAGTCATGAACATAAATGTACCTAATAACAGTACCCAAAACTTACTCATGTTAGTAAGCACAACATCGAAAACAATCCCATGATACAACTATTAAACATGCATAAATTAATTCTAGCAATTTATGTTTTTCTTAAACAATTTCTAGAAAACAAGCAAGGTATCATTCACACAACCAGTAGCTATGAAATTAATGAAAAGTTATCTCAACCTTTTCAAAAATCCATACACTCAATTTAAAATTATTCACAAACAATCTACCAATCAAGAGGAATTTCTTTTATTTTGTGAACAATTTAATTTTAGCACACGATAGTGAAACATTTCTTAACATGATACCCCTAAGGAATATTATGCTAACAAAAAGATCACACCTAAACATATTAGTATGTACTAATAAGAAATAAACTTCTCACTTGCATAAGTGAATAGAAAACAATTATATTTTTCCATGGTGAAAAATAGAAATCAATCACCTAGTGAAACATGCTATTTTCACACAGGTGTATGGTTGGGGATTTTCATCCTCAAGCCAAAATACAATGGGACCAGTGGGCTATGGCCTACTAATACCAAGGCAAAATAGGTACTAAGCCTCTGGTTACTCATGAAAATCTTTGCATACCAGATAAAAATATAAGGCTATTTAATCTGGTGAAACAATACTAGTGCATATTGATAGCAATTCTTACACATGCTTTACTATTAAGAGACATGCAAGCTAACATAGGTACAAGTATCAAATATCAGTACCTAAATGGTACTGGACTCCATTAAACATAGCACAAAATCTACTAAAGCATTCACACAAAGATCTAGCTCTCACAATAATTCCAAAGAATAAACACTAGAAAAATAACAAATGGTACTCATGCTTTGCTATAAGACCACATGCAAGTTAATGAAGATAATAGCATATAAATCACAGTACCAAAATGGTACTGGAATCACCACAACCATAGCAAAAACTTAGGTAACAAGCACACAAAGATTTGCTCACACAACTAGTGAAATAAGTACCAGAAAACAAACAACAAATGTTACACATGCTTTGCTATAAAATAAGGTGTAAGCTACTAGAGATAATAACATAGAAATAACAGTACCAAAGTGGTACTTGATCTAACATAACCTCAACAAAAATCTAGGTACAACAAAGCTACAAGGATTTGCCCACACAACAATCCAAATAATAAAACTAGAAGGTAACAAATGCTATTTCATTTTTATTTGAGTTTCCAATCATGCACACACTTTCTAGGGTAGATTTATTGTAACAAAACAACATAATTAACAAGTCCTAACAACTCTATATAAGTTAGGAAGCAAGATTGAATAAAACACCATTTATTTCAATCAAGAGCACACAAAGAAACAAAAACAGGAAAACTGTTGTTTCCTAGATCTATCATAACTATTTCATCGTTCACTTCATTTCTAAACCCCGAATATCATAGTACCTACAATGTCTACCAAGTTTTTGGTTTCCAAAGTAGATACACATGATATCCTATTGACTAGTAAACGAATAGGTCATCATCTTATTTCCTCGTGACTTCTCTTTTTTTACCAACTAGATTAAAAAGTGTCGTAAGTCCCTTAATTCTTTGGTTTAGAAAGAGTTGTCAGTAGTTCACATGATTTGGTTAGGTGTCAACCTACGATTAGACCAAGCATGTTAGTCTTGTTAGCTTTCTATTTAATCATGTTTGTCCGACAAGATACGACTAGCGTCATACGTCGAATATTGAATTGTGCTCTTCGGATTGGTTTTTTGTGGGGGTTGCGCATCATGGCATGTGAAGACTTCTTTTGCAAACAGACAAAACATAGAGGTTTAGGTCAGTATTGGTTGGTTTTCTTCACGCCTTTTCTTCTTTGAGGATTGTCGTTGTTGGAGCTTTATATGTTATAGTGCATCACTGGTAGCAATGCTATCAGTTCGTGTGGCTTGATGGTCCTCTATATAGGTCCAAAGGTGCTTTCATTAATTGTGGGGGAGATGGTGGTGGTTCACGACTGGTCGCATTATGAAGCGAAAACAAGTATAAGTCTAAGCGACAAATTCTTGTTTTTGAATGCTATACAAACATTTTTGCTTGCAAAAATTTAACACGAGGCGATTTAAAAACAAGAGCGGGGCAAGCACAAATCTGCAAAAATTTGAGTACCTCACAAACATCTAGAAGCCTAGATGAACCAAAGTCTACACCACACAATAGCACAAAGTCCTATGGACACACATAAGCAAGCCAAAACACACAAACAAGGCTCAATTGGAGCTACGTAGTGGGATGATCCAAAATCCTAGAAGTGGCTGAAGAACTATATCTACTTCTGACCATCATCACTGTAGAGCTAGGCAATTATTTTGGTCTCTCGGGACATCGACAAGTATACAAGTTTTTTTGTATATCAACAAGACAATTAGAAGTAAAGTTTTGATGAAACTTTAGGCAACAATCTGTTTTTGAAACTCCAAGTATTTTCTGGACAGAAAACTTCCAAGACGAGAGATGTTTCAAAAACAGAGCGGAGCAGTTGTAAACAAGTAAGAAATAAACTCTTAACCGAGAGAGATACTACTCTGCAAGGCCCGCCCTTCGAATCACTGTTCAAGGACGCCCTTGATATGCATTTAGAACTTTTTTGAAAAGATAATAAGGAGGGAAAATATACTAAAATTCCCTTAGATAAAAATAATTTAGATAGTAAAAAGGTTTTTACTCCAAAAATACTTTTCTTTCCTATCTGACGTCCATGCTAACTAAGGTCTCCTAAGGTCATGATGGCTCTGATACCAACTCTGTAAGGACCCCAGACCGGCAGTCTGAAACCCTACGTATGCATACATTCACGATCCCAGAAAGATCAGTCGTGAACAACATACAAAGTTGGCACACAGAAAACATCATCCATTACACGAATACGTAAAGGTAGTACACAAATGATCACCTGATCAAGACTAAAACATCTGCCACGCAGGGCAGGCAACTTAACAAACACAGCGGAAGACAAATAAAAACATAACGTAGCTGAGCCCATGTCACGCCTTAACCTACAGGCTGCTGACCGGGAGACGAGCCTAATTCGCACAGTCGTCAACTCTGTACTTCTCTTCATAGATCTCCTTCGGAGACTCCTTCTCCAAATCTGATAAGTAGATACCAGGGGCGAAACCATAATGAGTACATTTGAATGTACTCAGCAAGACATCCATCATTTCACTTACCAACATGCAAGTATGCTTATATGGTGGAATAGGTAGGCTATAAATATGGTTCACTATCAATGGTGTTCATGTATGATGACACCACAGTTGCAGTCAGGTTAATCTGTATCTTCGTTGAAGAAGATACTTCAGAAGAAAATAATATAGTTTTATTTCTCTTGTCGATGTCACAAGTACAAGAGGTTTTGTAAAACTTTGTTAAAGAAAATTTTCTCCTGGCAAAACTTCTTGGAATCAGTTTCCAGAATTCTTGCTTAGAGTAGAAAAGGTTTTCTTTGCAAAACATTTTGTTTTGTATAACATCACCTGGCTTTTCATCATCGACGATACCTCCACGGTATAAGTTTCCATTCCTTTACGAACTTCACAAGTTCAACACTTCCTTTCCAAAATTTCCCTTTCAAAACTTCCTTTTTGAAAAACATTGACACAATGCTAGCTACATGGCCATTCAACTGTCCATATCCGAGGACGCGGCTTCTTCAAAAAAGTTATACTCTGCAGAGGTGTACACATCCACCAGATCCAGTACACCTCCCGTGAAACAACCACGGACTGTAACAACAGTATGTAAACATCAGGTATCTGATCATAACCATCCACTATGTTCAAGCTAGTATATGCCTATCTCTCGATTGAGGTTGTTCTCCCCGGCATCAAGTCCCACCCTGCCTAGCCAGGAGCCTCAATGAATGCATCCGGAGGGAAAATCAATCCCACACTTTATATGCCTCAACATTGGGAGTTTTGACGACATTCGGTTCGAGGGTACGACGCCCCTTATAGCAAATGAGATAGCACACACTAATAAGAACAAACTTCAAGTTAAGCCCCGTGCCCATGTTGGGGTAGGGTGGCAGTACGGTAAAGGTTGTCCGGCGAAGACTAGGTTATGTGTCATTTTTGAAAACACCACCTTCTCAAAAATGACCACTTCCACATTCCTCCGGAGAACAAGGATCCGCCTTTTCTCCGGGTTTTTCCGTAAAGCCTTTGTTTTGTAGAATCACAATTTTATGGTGTCCACTTAGGGACTAGTATATTTGATGGTAATAAATACCATGTGGTGGCTTATGGGCTTGGTATTACCAAGTTTAACTATTGGCATGATAGTAACCTATAATATAGTATAGTAGTAATTTCCACATCAAAAATAGTTTTGATAATCAAGTTTTTGTAAAACTTCAGAGGTGAAACATGCATGATATATAATGGTAAGTATTGTATCAGAAAGCAATCAGGATGCTTGCCTGGTATCTCTTTGTGTCCCTGGTTGTTGGAGTGACTGGAACTTGAAACAGAGCTTCCCGACACCTCCTTCCTCTTCGTTTTCTAGCGTCGTAAAAAGAGAATAAAGGACACACATTCAGAACCAAACAAGACAAACAAGGCTACAAGTAATTCATACAGCAAGCAATCAAGAAGTACCCCCCAAGTTCTCAATTTTTCCCTTAAGAAAAATTTGCATAAAACTATAGTTGAAAAGTCTGCTTTTTTCCTAGTGTTTATGTGTGGCTAATTCAATGATTTTTAATTAAGAACACCATGGACCAGTGGGGTAGAGCACATGTTACTAGACAGTAGGGTGTCACATAAAACACATTTTTATGTCTAAAAACTTCCCCAACAATCTCTATGGCTAGCACATATAATTTGCTAAAATACTCAAGTGGTGAAAAAAGCTCATGACTACAAGTCAAGCCTATTTTCCACCATGATGCAAAAGTACCATTGGGTGTTCCACTAGAAAAATAATGCTCACCCAGAGGTTAGTAAGTCTCTGGTCACTTTTATAAAAGTGCTCCAAACAAACAATCTAGCATCCAAAAACTCCTACTCATACTAGTAGAAAATTTAGGAAAAATACTAGACTAGTTTAGGCTACACTAGTTAATTTTATGCACAAGTGTGCAAGCTAGCAGAGGCAAAATACTCCTCTAACCAATACCATAAATGCTACTGGATTCCACAAAATAACATAAAAATCATAGCTAGGAAACAAGGAAAAACTATGCCTAAAATGCTACACATGTGAGGAGATTAATTCCTAGTCATCCAAGTGTTACCCATGCTTTTATGCTACTTAAGAGGAAACCTATCAGAGGTGAAAACCCTAAGATAATAATGCCACAAGTACATTCCATCCTCTGGTTTCCACACCAAAGATTCATATTTTTCCCTAGGGGAAAAAAAAGACAAAAAGCATACATGAATATCCTAGTATGTAATTTAGACTTTAAGCATTGATATTTAAATCTATTTCAAACACAAGCACCAAGTATCTAGAGGTGCTATAACCAAAATAACAGTACCTAACTGGTACTTGTTTCATGAGAATTAATCTAGCAATAAGCCTAAAAAGCATTTAAAGATCTACTCGAAACATATATAAAAGAAACACATCTAGTGTAGGGGAAATAATGTTTCCACCAAAAAAAAGCAAAGAAACCAGTGGGTGTTCCACTAGCATATCAAGGCATTAAGAGGTCACAAAGCCTCTGGTCCATTTGATAAAAATTAATAAAATGCTAAACTAGCACCTAGTGCAATAACAATACTAGTAGAAAATAATAGGGTGCTTAAATAAGCAAGGCAATGCTACTCATGCTATTATTTTCATACAAGTGAAAAATCTAGGGGTTAATTACTCATAACAAACTTATCAAAATGCTACTGGACCTATGGATACAACCCAAAAATATGTGGTCACAAAACCACAAATGATTATGTCAAAATTCCACCCCTGAGGGAATTTTTCCATAACAAATCTCATAGTCATGACAAAGCTAATAGTGCTTTTCTACCAATTCCAATGCAACATAGCAGAGGTGATAACAACACAAACTAAGTACCAACATGGCACTGGATCCAATCAAAAATCCAAGTGCTAGCACATCAATTTATCACTCAAAAATGCTATGCAAGTATTACTAGAGAATAATCAAATGCTATTAACAAAAGATCATATTTCTTCTCCACTCAAGTCCACACAATCTAACATTATAAAATAACTAATTAACACTTAGAAAACAAGTTCACACCACTTGTACATGCTAGAAAAATAATATTGCAACACAAAAATATAATCACACAATTTAATTTCTTAAAATGCCAAAATGGCAGAAACAAGCAAATCAAAGATCTGTCCACCAAATTTTCTAGGATGCTCTAAACATTAAACCCTTCTAGGTTTGGATAGCACTAAACCTATACAAGACCATCCAGTTGAGTTTGCATCAAAAATCATTTTTTATAATTTTATAAAAATCACCAAAGTGCTCTCTGGTGTTTTACCAAATTGCATGCCATTTCAAAAATACAATGAATTTGGAAACGAGGTTAAATGCTCCTGTTAGGAAATTTCAAGGGCTTTCCAATGCAATTTGCCTCACTTCATTCTGAGTTGTAAAATAAAAATGGTGCTCATTTTGGTGTTTCTGGTAGCTGTTACCAAAACATTTTTCATTTCAAATCTATCCATCCAAATGTAGATCTACAACATGGAGATGGTTTAGAATTAGTTGAGGTACCACTGTAAAGTTTAGTTTGGTCAAATTCATATTTTAAGTTGCCTTTTTGAGCCAAAAGTAACCATGCAAGTTTTCTGTGAAAAATAAATGGAAAAGAAGGCAGGGATGGGCCAGATCCAACGTGGGCCGGCCAGATCTGCTGCACCGCGGGCGGATCTACCCTCTGCGGCTGACTCGCGGGCCAGGGGCCACGGTGGCATCCACGCGGGCACAGCCGGGCCCCACTGGCCAGTTTGACCGTACCAAGCGCGGGGTCAAGGGGTGACGCGAGCGCTGCGCCATGCGCGCGTCACCCGCCGGCGGGATCATCTCCGGCGAGCCCGTAACCGGCGCATACGGCCACCGATTTGCGATTTGAAACTACCTAAACGTAGCCTACGACGAGGGGAGTCTTCTAGGTGCAGTTGCGTTTCCAGGGAGTGGCCGGAGGGCAGTCGGCGTCGACGGCGCACGGCGGCCGGAAAACTCGCACGACACGACGTCGTTCCAGAGGGTTAGGGAGAGGGGAAAAACTGCGGCGAGGAGCGCCTGCTCACCCTGAATGCGACGGAGGACTCGACGATGTCGAAGGAGGAGCGAAGCCGCGGTGATTCGCCGCCGGAGCTCGCCGGCCCCGAAGACGAATATGGATGGCGCGGCCACCTCGCGAGCTCCCGCCGCAATTCCTTTGGCCAGGACGTTCAGCACGACGAGGGGGAGACGTTAGGCACCACGGCGACCGGCGGCGAGGTCCTCAGCGGCCGAATCGACGGCGAGCGTTCTAGCTAGGGTTTCGGTTAGGCCAAAATTTCAGAGGAGAGAGAGAGTTTCCAGGGGAAAGAGAGAGGGGGCAGGTAGAGGCCACATGGGGGGTATTTATCTACCAGGAAGGCTTCTACTCGAAGGCATGGAGCATGGGCAGCCATGCCTCCACTTGCAGCTACAGGATGAAGAAGAAGGTGGGTGACTCAGCTCACAAACAAGTCCCTGGAAAAATTACAAATAGGTCCCTGTCCAATCAAAAAAAGTGATTTTCACCAAGCAAACAAAGTCAAGAATTAAATTCCCTTTGCCCAAAATTCTAATTAGTTGAGATGCACAACATATATGAAAATTGGCTCATTTGCCTAAACTTTATAATTCAAAGTTGTTCAAATTTGAATTCTGACATAAATGGACATTGAATTTATTAACCTACTTAGGAGATTCCAAAAATGCTAATTTTTGGCACACATTCCTTATTTAATGTGTTACTTATGTGGTATAAAATTCAAGTCATTTAGAGTTACTTCATAGAACAAACTTGTTCCAGTTTCAAAAAGGTGCTGTCAAGAAAACAGAGGTTTTTGGCAACTTAAATTATTCAAAATCTTATGCCCTTTTGGTTTTCATCCTCATTTATGCTATAGAGCATGTGGTATTTATTTTATGGCATTTGGAAAAAGTTTGTAGAACAAACTTGTTCAAAATCCCAATTGTTGCTGTGGAGAAAAACCATGTTTTCAGGACTTTAATGGATTCAATTTTTGGTCTCCTCTTGGGTGTGTTCCTTATTTGATATAAGGAAGCAATGGTATGAATTTCAAATCATTTTAAGAAAGTTTCCAATAGTAACTTGTTTTAGTTTTCTGTTTCTAGAAATATTGGAATTTCTATTTAATAAGGCATTTGGCTTTTCTTTAATAATGTTTTGCCAAAATATTTATATGACTTGAGATAGCAAGTCAATGCTCTCCAATACTTTTGTTTTTAAGTTTGCAAGGTTGGAAAAATATTTGATAATATCTTGGTGAAGCATCTAAGAATGCCTCTTTTTCTGATAATCTTTTTAGGGAAATTTATTAAGTGTTTCATCTTTCTTAATTTGGGTCTTGGAATAATATTCAACATGTATGGGACTCATAAGATGTTTTTTGAAAACTCTTTGATCAATATTCACTTTAGAAAATATTGCCAAACTCATTGGAACAATATGTTGAATATTTTTATCATTGGAACAATATGTTGAATATTTTTAGTTTACTTCTTTGCTATCCTTTTTAAGTTTGTTTAGTTGTACTTAAACAAACACAAACAAACACAACCAAGGTTTATTAGTAAAGTAATTAGCAAAACAACTGTGTTAACAGGTATTCCAAAATTGGGATGTGACAGACATGTCATCGGAATTAAATACCAATTGAGAAAGATCTTAAGACAAATGAAGAAAATAGTGTTCTAAATAATATAGGAAATCTCCCACGTGATTTGTGTATTACTTATAATTTTGTATTTGAATACAATATGCACACAAGTGGGATCCTTGCTTTAGCTTTACCAATTAGAACATGAACCAAATACGAGTAAACCAAAGGGATTCCCAAAAGGCAAGGAAGACAATGGGAGAGAGCACAAACAAATTACTTGAAAATAAATATGGGACAAATAAGAAATAGCCCAAGTAAATATGATCAATACATTATACCACAAATAAGATTATCACTTGTCAAGGACAAGGAGAGGAGTTATTACTCGGTGGTATGTTGCATACATATTCACAAAACAAAAGCTTACGAAAAGGATAGGAATGAAAGAGCCATGCTTAAATAGAGATTCTTGGTGGCTTCAATAGACGAATGTTCATGCAAAGCAATGATTAATATATCATGAAACAACCTGTTTTCGAGAAGGTAAATACTAGTGCATATTTGAGGAAAACCGCACCAAGAAAATCTCTCACAAAAAAGATACCAAAAGATAAGCAAATAAAACCATTTAAGTGAATTGAAACTTGTTTGAGCACACATGCCACATGGGAACAAGATAATTAACAATATCAATTCTAGGTGGCAAAACCTCAAATGTTCACATTCTTTAGGCTCGTAATATGCGCAAAGTATATTACTCCCCCATAATGTGATAATCTGTATCTTCTTAGTAAGAGGCAAGCAAAGACCAACTAGAGATAATTAATAGACATTAGAATTTGAATTTCTCATGAGTATGACATACCACGGAGAGACTAGATAATATTGAAATATCAACACTAAATGGTATTCCTCATGTACACACATTTTAGGATTGTGAAGTGCCAAAGGCATATTACTCTCCCAAATGGGATAGTCCATTAATCACTCAAAAGAGCCAAATAAGACATAAACATGATCCAATTAGGCTCAAAGAAAACTCATATATACATGTTGTGCGAACCGACAAACACATACTAGATTACTCAAGGATAAGTAAGTAGTAAGAACAACATATACAAAATACAAGCAAGGTACAAAACTGATACATGTAAAGGGGCAAGCAACTTTCAATTTATATATATAATGTAAATACAAGTTACCACAAGAAGGATCATGCAATATGATATAGAGACATGATAATACAAATGACTTGGCTTACAGAACATATACGTGATGAAGATCCCTTAATTCTTCATGATATAGCCAAGACTCCAATGCCCTGCAATAACACCTATTGATCAAGTTTGAGCTTGTTGGTCCCCAAGCAATTTGGGTCCTAAGAGGTTAGTCACAATAGGCTTGGAAACACAAATGGTTCTTTTCTTGACACTACTTTGAGTACTAACATATTTGGCAAACACATTGCCCACATTATCCTTCCGAATGGAATACACATCATAAATTATGATAGGTTTGGATAATGTACCATTAGTGCATGAAGAATAAAGATGGCCTTTTTCACGACATAAGTATCAACAACGACTCCTTCCATTCTTCTTAGTTGATTTATAAACTTGAGAAGCATTAGCTTGAGTCTTCATGGGAAGAGGCCTTTCTTCAACTTGACGTTGAGATTGAGGTTGAACTTGTGTCCGATTCCCTTGTTGCTTCTCACTAAGTTGTTTCTTCTTCAAAGGGAATGATCTAACATGATGCCCTTCAACCTTGCACTTGAAGAGAACAATCTTGGCCAAATTCTTGACTTGTTCACGACCCTTCTTCTTGTCGACCTTGGACTTGTTCTTGTGATTGGAAATGAATCCAAGTCCTCTCTTGTCATTGTGGGATTTTTGTACACTCAACATATTGTCAAGTGTGGACTTGCCTTTATGACACTTCTCCAAGTATTTCTTCAATGAAGTGACTTGGGCCTTGAGCTCTTTAATTCCCTCTACATGGTTAGTATCAACACAAGAGCTAGAGGAAGTAGATGCATCATTATTAGAGCAACAAGGTAAGGAAAGAAATTCATCATAAGATGTGGGAACATTATGAGAGGATGAATTACTAGGACTATCACAAGGCAATATAGAATTTAGAGTAGAGATTGTGCCTTTGTCCACATGAGGCTCACAATATATTACCTTAGTTAAAACAGCCTCATGAGCTAATTTTAGCCTCTCAAGGGAGACTAGAAGATCCTCATGAGATCTTGAGAGATTTTCATGAGTTTCTTCCAATTTCCCATAATTACTAGTTAGCAACTCAAGTTGAGCCCGTAGCTCAACATTCTCCTTTAATATGGATGTTTCACCAGAAATAGAGTTAGTAGCACAAGCATCATCATTTTTAGCTTTGAGGTCATTAGCAAGAGCAAGAGATACTTCATTGTCCCATCTAAGCTGAGAAACGCTAATAGCATAGGTTTCTTCTATACTATATAGTTTCTCTTCAAGAGAAGATCTAAGGGACCGCTCTTTCTCAAAAGCCTTTTCAAGCTCTTTGTCCCTGACAGAATGACTACCACTATGACTTTCCAAAGTCACAATGATTTCCTCCTTTTCATCTATAAGCGAGTTAGCCTTATCAAGTTGTTCTAGGAGAGCATTCACATTTTTCTTGGTCTCACCATCAAGTCTAGCTAACCACAAAGCTATACACTCATCTCTATCATCATGAGATATATTGGGGTTCAAAGTAGAAGATACCTTTGAATCCTTGGCCATAAGGCAAAATGTGGCAGATGATGATGAATCATTACTTGAGGCACCACTCAAGTCCACATATTGTTCCATAGAGGGTTTCCTTTACATTGTTAGACATACAAATACTAGAGGAAACACAACCATTATTATCATGGGAACAAGATAAAGCAAGCATATCATCATGAGATTTAGTCAAGCAATGTCGACATGATATGCAAAGACTATGAACACAAGCATGTAAAACATTTTTTGTGCTAGTTGTATTTAAGTCCAAATATGAGGCATTGCAATAAGATAGAGATGAAGGATCATCAATAATAGGCTCACTATCATTATTGCAAAGCCTATCACTACTCACCATCTAATTAGTTTATGGCTTACCACATGTTGGTGAAGTAGAAGAAGTTGAGAACTCATCACGATAGGAGATGGAGGGAGAGCAATCATCCTCAATAATATTGGACACTCCATATTTATCTTGAAGCTTTGTCCATAACTCATGAGCATTCCGGATAGGAAAAAGAGGCTTAATAACTACAAGGCTCACAAGAAGGAAAAACACATTAATAGCAAGAGCATCAAGAGATAAGTTTTTATCTTCCTCTAAAGTTGGATTTTGAGGATCCTTTGGAGGAGAAAAACCCATCTCTATAATTTTCTCCATATGTGGGTCCATGACCCAGAAATAAATGAGCATGCCAAATTTCGAAACATTATAGTTTGTGCCATCGAAATGAAATCTGGGATCGTGCACTAATTCACTAAGCGACATCATTACTCTCAAGGAGGTGAAGCATAAAAATGAGAGCCCTCGCTCTGATACCAATTGAAAGTACAAGGATGCCGCCTAGAGGGGGGCGAATAGGCTCTTTAAAATAATTACGGTTTAGGCTTGAGTAATTGCGGAATAAAACTAGCATTTAATTTATCAAGCACAAAACCTATACAAGCTAGGTTTACCTATGTGCACCAACAACTTATGCTAAGAAAGATATAAAACTATGTGATAGCAAGATAGATGACTTCAAGCACGATGGCTATCACTAAGGTAAATACATAAGTAATGAGCTAGAGTGTAGAAATAACCGAAGCACAAGGAGACACCGATGTGATTAACGAAGTTCCTTACCAAGGAAAGTATGTCTTCGTTGGAGAGGTGGGGAGCCACCTAGGCGCTCCTCCATAGCACGTATGTGCACACCTTATTCTCCTTGAGCTTCTTCGGTAAGGGAGATGCTCGTTTCCACTATGAGGTCAACTTGAAGGCGTTGACCAAACCTTACACAGGGTTGAGGCTATCTCCACAACTCAGTTAAAGGATCTCAACTGAGCTTCTTGCAACAAGGTGGAAGCCCCAAGCACTAACCATCTAGGGTGCTAAATACACCCAAGAGGAATAATCTCTGTGGTGACCAAGCACCCAAGAGTAACAAACTCACGAATTTCTCTTTCACGAATCTCATGGGGAACTCAAACCGATGCACCTAATGCAATGGCAAGAACACACAAAGTGGTAAAGAACTTCTCTCCCAAATCCCACCAAAGCAAATAATGATATAGAGGGAGGAAGGAGGAAGAACAAAGAAAACAAAAAATGAATCTCTATATCTAGATCCAATAGGTTCCCCTCACAAAGAGGAGGGATTGATTGGTAGAGTTGTATATCTAGATCTCCTCTCTCTTTTCCCTAAATTGGAAGCAAAAAATCATTGGAGGGATTGAGAGACAACAAGCTTTTGTAGGTCAAACTTGCCCAAAAATTTGGGGAACCATTGGGGAAGAAGTCTCCTTAAATAGGTCACCCAAATATTCAACCGTTGGCGGCAAAATCGCGCACGAGCGGCACCTCCGGTGAAACTACCGCCCCCGGATGAGTTAGAACACCAAAAGGGATGGAAAAATGCATCAGGTAGCAGAACCTCCGGTGGCTTCACCGGAGGTACCACCACAGGCATCCCAAAATGGTTTCCGGCGGAACCACCACCGAAACTTTCGGTGCTGGAAAAAACTGTAGAACACCCGATACGAAAACGGTCGTAACTTTTGCATCCGGACTCCGTTTTTTATGTTCTTGAGCTCGTTGAAATCGAAACAACAAGCACTACAAGAATATTCCGAGAAACATCATATTAAAAAATAGTAATATAAAACAAAATGATGAAAGGTTTGACCTATAAATCAAGGACAACCGGTAAAAACATCCAACAAAAAAAATGCGATAAGTTTTTCATACGAAATCCATTTTTGATGAAGTTGAGCTTGACATGAAGAAAATGACAAGCTATAAAACATCACATGGAGAAAACCCAAATAAGAACCAAGAAGGATGATCCAAAGTATGCAAAGGTTTGAGATCTCTACGATAGATACGATCAAGATATGTATTTAAGAGCCCCTCTTGATAGTACAGTTATCTATCCTATAATCCGGTCTCCCAACTAGCATAATGAGACCGGTAAAATAGAAACCCTATCTAAGTCGTACCTTTTCCTTGCACAATCCAATTGAGCTAGATGATGTCGATCTTAATCACCTCAAGTTGGACCACCTTTCTTGATTGCGCTTCGCTTCGTGAAGACTTGTAAATTTCTCCCCCATAAGCTAATATTAGAGAGCTTCTCACATGATAATCTTCACTTGACCGTAATCTCCATATGGGTGTCAAGCTTTGCACACATACTTGATCAACCAAGTATCTTCTCTCTATTCATGATGATGATGATTTGAAGGTAAACATGAATGTTCACACAATCTCCTTCTTCAAGACATGTTTGTAATATGGTCAATAGTAGCATGAAAATTCTTCTATTGATCATATAGATATATTCATTAAGTGATGATCTTGATAGCATCCAACCTTGAATCCAACACATGGAGTTCAAGTGGTGCCAATGGACAAACCTATAAGAATGTCTCAATGTAAACATTAGTCCATAAAGATTGTCATTAATTACCAAAACCATACATGGGGGAACCATACACTTTCAACCGCCTCCCATAAAAAAATACTGTCTTCATGGTTCCGAGCCAACGAAGTGATGGATTCCCTCGTTTTGCAATTGTTACGCTCGTGGCAGGATGGGGACCCTAGATTAGCGGCATGGAGTTGTAGTTAGGTCTCTTCTAGATAGGTTTTGTTCAACTAGCGGCGGATCTATGATCAATGGTGGCATTGTGTGGATTAATAATAAGATTTTTCCTGACTCCTCACCCACATCGTCGCCGATGTTCTTCTCGATGGACTTGAGCAAGGTAGTAATTGTCTGGCAATTACTCTTGGGAAGTGGTGGATCTAGTTATGTATTAAGGTTTGTAGGCAGTCTTCATGGATATAATGGTTTTTACCTCTGAATGTGGTGACCCTGTACACCACTGCATGTGTAG